>VZQC01014549.1:337328-631928 GCA_009823505.1 Rhizomys pruinosus
GGGGGTGGGGGGGAGGGAAAGGGAAATTAGCCTGAACTGAATTGGAAAAAATGTATGAAATGCACAAAGCATCAATAAAAATTAATTAAAAAAAAAAAACAAAATTATATATTAGATATGGAATACATCCAATAACTGAAATACACATCTTTTAAGATGAGTGTCAGTTAATTTTACTACTGATACTTAAAAATTCATGAAATTACTCAAATTTCCATGTACAATAAATAACATGGATTGTAACTATTAAACCATCAAAAATACATAAAAGGACATAAAAATTATTTGTACCTTCATAATTTTTATTAAAACCTGATCCAACTTACATAAATGGATCATTTAAAAATATGAGTGCATAATACATGAATACACCCTATATTTTAATATTATATTTACATGTTAGAGATAAAAGGTAAAATAAAATTACTTATTGAAAACTTCAAATTGAAGAGAAAAAGAACAATAAGTTCCTTGATATCATAAAGAAGAGAAGAAAATAGCAATCTAGTTTGGTGATAGTAGATTTCATTTTCTCCACAAAACCTGTGAAACTTTTGAGAGGTGTAGGACAATAAAATATAAAATTATGGATGAAATAAAGAATTGTTGACCTTCTGTGTCAGAAACCCTAATAGGACCCGGTCCCATCCAATCTTGGAGAAAATGTGCAGTTAGTAGATTAGAAACAGCAAAGCTACTTGGTTCAGGTGACCCCATGATTAAATTCAATATAACCCAGAACAGTAGCCTAAAGTGCTGTATCAGTGCAGAGGCTGAATTCTCAAAGGCACATTTTCAAGGTGGAAAAAATGGAATGGAGTAAGTGGTCTAGGATATAATAAAGATAGAATAGGGAGAAGACCGGGATTAAAGAGCAGAAAGAAAACAGACTGCATTCAGAGTACTGCTGGGAATACGTCCGCTTGGGTGTACTTTATTCTTGGTATCTTTGTGGTTTCCCATTCAATGATTTATTTTGTTGGTGGTCTTCAGATATGAATGTTAGTGGTAATTAAATTCCATATAAGCTAAGTCCTATGTTTCTTAGCTGGAAAATGAATGCAGGTTAGCAATAATTCTCACTGTATCATACAACAGTTCCCTAGGAAAGAGAACAGAGAAATTATTCCCCAAAGCCCACACAAAGGAAGAAACTTACACCTTTTATTAAGTTGTTGAATAAAACAGCAGGTAGAATTGAGAAGCTCAGTAAAAGAAATAAAGAAATTTAGAAATTCAAAAGTATTAACTTTCAATCAAAGGTAAAATTGGATTACTATGTACCCTGACACCTAGTTTAAACAAGATCTAGCCAAGCAAATATGTAACAAATGCTAAATGTTGCTATAGAAGTAGATCTCCCCAGTGTAGTCCAGGAAGGCTGCAGATTGCTGCAGAGAGCCCTACATGAGAACATTTTTAATCTAAAAGATAGCAAGCTTGCTTCAGCCTTCTGGTTTGTGTCACTTCAACACCTTGGATAAAACAGTAGCCTTTAATGGACTGTGTGACCTGAACTCATTTTGTATTTATGTTGTTTTCTATTGTTTTTACATTTCTCAATGAAATTTAGAGGAAAGTTTAATTTTAATCCCTTTTTCTTTTTCGGTAGTATTAATGAGAATGGCCTGACTTCACAATTTTTCACAAATAATCTGAAGTCCAACTTGATTTTCTAACCAAATACTTGATTCATATTGACATAAAGTAGTAATAATTGATGGTCGATTGGAACAGGACTTGTGCTGGATAGCTTTAGTGTCAACTTGACACACCTGGGTTGAGGGAGCCTCAATTGGGGAATTTGCTCCATTGGATTGGCCTGTGGCCACATCTGTGGTGTATTGTCTTGATTGTCGAGCAGTGATAGTATAAGAGGGCAGGCTGGGCATGAGCCAGAGAGCAAGCCAGGAGCAAGCCAGTGGACAGCATTCCTCCATGGCCTGTGCTTCAGTTCCTGCCTCCAGGTTCCTACCCTGAGTTCTTACCTTGGGCTCCCTGAGTGATCAACTGTGACCCAGGAGATGTAAGCTGAATAAACCCTTTCCTCCCCAAGTTGGTGTCGGTCAGAGTGTTTTGTCACAGCAATGGAAGACAAACTGGGACAGAAATTGGTACCAGACGAGTGGGGTATTGCTGTGACAGACCTGACCTTGGTGTTTTGGGGAAGGATTGTGGAGGCGTTTGGAACTTTGGGCTGGGAAGATCATTGAATGCCTAAAGATCATTGCTGTGGAGCTTGGAGCAGTTTTGCTGAAGGAGTTGTAGAAGATGGAGGCCTGGCTTGTGAAGTTTCAAAGGGAAGCAGAGATCATCAGGACTCTTTAATGTGTGGGTTCTGGTCAGCTGGGGCTGGAGAATCAGCTGTAAGTAACAAGAGACCAGAACCTGAAGTGAAATTTTTGTGGTACTAGGGCAATTGATGCTGGTTAGCTGGGGCTGAAAAATCAGCTGTAAGTAACAAGAGACCAGCATCACTGAGGTGAAATCTTCTGGGGAGAATATCTTCAAGGTCAGCACACAGAAGCTGTGACCCAGAAAGGGCCTGAGCCTCCATCTCGAGCCAGAAGCCGGACTTGGTAATGTGTAAGAGTCTCCTATATGGTTCTGGTGTTGAAATTTGAGGGGGTCACAGAGAGCAGCCGAGGCTTGGCACTGTGAGAGGTCAGGAAAGACCATTGGTGGAAGTGCACCTCAGTTGTTGTGAAGACCCCAGGATTGCAGGGGTCATGGAGAGAAGTTGAGGCTTTGCACCAGGAGAGGTCAGAAGAGACCATTGGTGAAGGTGCTGCCTCAGTTTCAGTAGCGACCCCAGCTTTTTGGAGATGCCGGTACCCTGGGACGACCACCAAGAGCAGCGGTAGGTGTGGAATGGAGTCGGCCTGGGCCTGCGAGATGAGTGTGCCACGGACGGCAGAGTTGGAGAGGGGGAGCTGCTGAGACCCTTTGGAGCCCAGAAGATCGTGAGTGGATCCCAGGTGTCCAGCCTTGAGCTACTTGCTGGACTTAGGTTTTGTTTGAGAGTGCCTGATTCTTCCCTTTGAAATAAGACAGTACTTGTTTTGGATTTTGCAGCAGCCCACAGTTAGGAGAATTTTAATAGACTGGACTTTTAAGTGTTTGGACATTTTAAGGACTGTGGGGCTTTTAAGGTTGTACTGTCTTAGGTTGTGATTAGTGTTAACATCATACTTTGGGGATAAGAACTGGAAAGGTGGTTTAATAGTGATGTGTTTGTGTGTCAAGTTGACAAGGGGTCAATTGTGCTGGATAGCTTTGGTGTCAACTTGACACAGCTGGGTTGAGGGAGCCTCGGTTGGGGAATTGGCTCCATTGGATTGGCCTGTGGCCACATCTGTGGTGTATTGTCTTGATTGTTGAGCAGTGACAGTATTAGAAGGCAGGCTGGGCATGAGCCAGAGAGCAAGCCAGTAGAGAGGAAGCCAGTAACCAGCACTCCTCCATGGCTTGTGCTTCAGCCCCTGCCTCCAGGTTCCTGCCCTGAGTTCCTACTTTGGGCTCCCTATATGATGAACTGTGACCCAGGAGATGTAAGCTGAATAAACCGTTTCCTCCCCAAGTTGGTGTCGGTCAGAGTGTTTTGTCACAGCAATGGAAGACAAACTGGGACAGGACTTTAGTGTTTTGTTACACAAATAATAAAACCTCACTTTTTAGTGATTTTTCTAGTCAAATTGTGAGTACAATGTATTTTTTACCTCTTGAAGCTATGTCACATTATATCTGCAGTGTAGTCTTCTTGGGTTGGAGTAATTCACAAATAGTGAACTGAAATGCAGATGCTGAATCCAGTTTTCAGGGCTTCACAGCCAGGTCTTATCTGACTAAACTGCCCCTTGTTCAAAACTGTCAAGAATTTTGAAAGTGGTCACTGTAGTGTCAGTTGTATTCAGCCATCATCTTTTTCATGAACTATCATAGCAATTGATTCAATATTATAATTTAGTTCTGTTTGCTGATGAATCAGAAAAAAATAGGTCAAACAGAAAAACTTTACTTCTTCAACCTAAAGGAAAACTTATATGCCTTGGGGTAAAATGAGAGTGATTAAAAATATATGCATAATAAACATAATTGTTTTAAATATGAATTAAAAAATAATTATAAATTCTAATATAATTTGGAGCTGGGGCAATAGCTCAGCAATTAAGAGCACTGCTGCTCTTACAGATGACCCAGATTCATTCCCCAACATGTACATGGTTGCTAACAATCCTCTGACTTCCAGGACCAGGGGAATCAGTGCCCTCTTCTGCAACATGGATACACATATACAGGCAGGCAAAACATTCATATACATAAAATTTAAATAAATCCACAAGTTAAAAATCTAATATAATTTATATTTTATAATAGTCAATATTTCTCACATAGATAATGAAAGTATTCATAATGCTTTACTATATCACATATTTAGAGAAGATTTGGAGTTAAATGTGTTGATGCATGTCTGTTCTCAGTTATGTGGTTGAGGATAGTAAGTTGTAGCCTAGCCTGGACTGTCTACTAAGTAGGACTTCACTGAGAGATCCAACCTCACAAAATGAAAATAATACATCACAATAGTCAATGCCAAGAAAACTATTTGCTAATCTTTATGTTTTAAATTAGTTCCTAGGCATTATTAGAAATCTATAACAAGATACAATGACTGAAATGAGCTCAGCAGATGTCTCTCATCTGGAGGGAGCTGGCACAGGATATGGAAAACAAGTTCGTTTCTGATTCCAGGGTATGTATTCTAATTATTGCTATAGTCATGACATAGGAAGAAAAATCATATGCACTTAAATGAATGATCAAAATGTGTATTAATTCGTAGAGTACCCGAATAAGACTCTAAAACATGATCATTTGAATGTGTTCAATGATTGGTTATATCTTCAGAAAGTAAAAATAGAATTTGGGTCCAAACTGGTGCCATAAGTTGTGGAAACATTTTAGGACACATCCCAGGAAGTCCTGACAATAGTTTCTTCACAGAGATAACAGATGAAAGTAGTCTTATTGTTCAGAAAGTTGAGGAGCCTAGCTGGACGGAGTTTGCAATCTGGCTCTATTTTTATCCCGTTCTCCCCCTTGGAGGATGAACACTAGGCCGCCTCGAGGCTTTGAAAGGAGAGACCACACTGATGTCAGGTGAAGGTTTAGAGTAAATATTTCAAAGGAGATACCACATTGATGTCAGGTGAAGGTTTAAAACAAATATTTCTTATGTATCTGATCTTTTAACATTTTATAATTCAGTTTTACAGAGATCCTCATGTCTCTGCATCCTGAGTGCTATACTAAAAACCTGAGCCACCACACTGAGCACACTGACCACAAAGAAACCACTTTTGACACCTTAGGGTTTTTTAAATAATACTTTTATTGATGTTTTGTGTATTTCAGACATCATTTCTCAGTTCTATTTAGACACGTTCCCCCTTCCCTTCCTTCCCCTCACCCCACCCCAGATCATGCATACTGCTTTACATGCCTTTCATCTTTCTCTGTCTTTTTAAAGTTTTTCTCTGTAAAGGTCCATTGTTTTGGGCAGAATTTAGCTATGTCAGTCCGTTCTTTGACCCAGTCTCTATGCTGTTGTGGTTCCTTCTCCATTGTATTGCTCCAAAATATGCCTATATAAACATCATATGTGTACCAGAGTTATATGGATAAAGCTGGTGATAAATTTCCAAAATACCCTTGGTCGCTTTCCAGTAGCTCCAGGAACTTTGATATTTCAGACAGAATTTAAGAGCCTTCATACAGGCCTAAGTATTAATCACCCCTGGGTGCATCCCATAGCAGTGTTCACTTCAGTCCCTTACAGTCTGTAGACTTTCATCCTGTACTGACTAGTGGTAAGGTGGCTGTAGAAATCTGTAGTAAAGGAGGAGACAGGAAATGGGATGCACAGGCACATGGATGCAGAGAGGGGTAAGGGAATGCCTCTTTCATCTTCGACTTTTCCTTAAAAAAAAAAAAAAAAAAGGCAGTGTGATTGGTTGGAAGGGTAGGGACCACACTCCAGAAGATTATCCCAGCTCTTGATGTAGGTGGTGGGAACAGATCTCAGTGAGGTGAGACCGGCAACAGTTTAGGGCACTGTTCAGAATATCAGGTCACTCAAGACTTTCTGTCAGCCCACATCATGGTCCTCCACACCCCCATTCCCGCAGCTTGATGGCTTCATGGCCCACGACATGCTTGAAAGAGTTTCTCAGCGCCTCCAACAATGAACCACTTTTGCAGTAGCCCCATGACACATCCATGTAGGTGAGCAGAGAACTTGATGAAGGTTGTGGGACTTCAAGGTAGCGGTGGACTGGTTAAAGGGCTCAAACTGGTGCCCAAGAGGTTCCTTCTTAGAAAAGACATCGCCTTGTAGAGCAGTCTCAGGCTGACATGATTCAGCCGGAACTCGCAATCTGATGTCACATGCCTGCTCAGTAACAAGCACTTGGCAAACCAGGTCCACTGCTGGGCTCCTGTGTGATCATTATTTTTGGAAATCCATAAGTGTTTTGTAATGAGTAACAGGGAGAGGAAGTCTGGTCATGTCAAGAAAAGGAAGGCAAGAAGGAAACTGCCTGGGTGCCCCATAATTATCAACAAGCTTCCCTTATGTTTCTGAAAATATGGACATTTCTGTACCTTCTTTTACCACACTGAACATTCCAGGGATGTTGGCCTGGACACTGCTGAGCTCACAGTCATCAGGAATTGTCTCATATATTCAACTATAGATTGTTTTTATTATAAGAAATTTGTTTTCCATTATTTACATTTCTTCTTGCAAACACCATTAAAACACTTTTTGTGTGTTTGATAACTTGTCATTAAATGTTATTCAAAGATGATTATTAGAAGATAAATTTATTCATACAACCAGAGATTTTTAAAAACCATTTTGGATCAAAGAGAGTAAAAATAACAGTTAAAGCAACATAAATAGACCTAGGATAAAAATATTTGTTCATTGGGCTTTAAGGTTTTTATCAAAATGAAATATATAAATATGGATTATAATCTGTTACTCGGTATGTGATAATCTTTAATATTACATTATAAATCAGTTTAGTAGACACCATAGGGATTAAACACGTATGTCCTACTTTTATGGAGGTATGAGCTAACAATTGTCTTTCTCTCTTCATGACATTCACAACTTGTGATGCTGAAATTCATACATCAACTTTAAAAGTCTGAACAACACAATTGCAAGCCGGGTGTGGTGGCACAGGCCTGTAATCCCAGCACTGGGGAGGCAGAGGCAGGTGGATCTCTGTGAGTTCAAGGCCAGCCTATATAGAGAGCTCCAAGCCAGCTGGGACTATAGGGAAACCCTGTCTCAGAAAGACCAAAAAAAATAAATAAATAAATAAAATAAACCCACAAATAGATGTGGTAAAACACTATTTCTATTTCGGAGGAACAGAGAGACCAAGAGAGAGAGAGAGAGAGAGAGAGAGAGAGAGAGAGAGAGAGAAGAGAGAAAGAGTGATTGAGATTGGAGGAGATTACCATCAGTTGACTCAGAGATGATGTGTCATAAATATGGGCTGGATGAACATCAGACATCCTGGGAAACTCGAAGGGGAATATTCTCCTGAGCTAGGACATCAGATTTCTTCTGTTCCTCAACACCCCCCCCCCCAAGAGTCTCAGGCCTTTATATCTACAATAAATTATAACACTGACTTTCTGCTTGCCTAGATTGCAGACAGCATATTCTGAGAATTCTTAGCTTCCACACTCTTATGAATCAATTCATAAGAAATGCCATTCTTTATATTTACATCAGTTCTATTGGTTATGTGTTCTGCATAATTTTGAGGAATGCACTTTTCCCAAATACAAACTGAATAAGACATATACATATATTTTGGTATATTTATGTGTGTGTACATATATTCATGTATCATTTTTGAGAAAAATGTCAGTAGGCAATGACATTATGCATACATCATTGGGTCTGTTGATATAAAGGAGATGTTATACATCAATCACTTCTGGCTTTTGCATATAGTCAAGAAATGCTGTGTGTACCGAAGGCATATGCTGCTGAGAGTCATAGTATGGCATAGTTTAGCAGTAACTTCTCAATATGGGATATGGATAAAAGGTAGATCCTAAAAGAATAATAAATTTAGTTAAAAAATTACATTTACTTTCTAATAAACATTTACTATCATTGTGAAACACCATGTACCCTCCATAAGTTAATGTTCTTTACTTTCAGGCACCCTACAGCACAACAAGCACCTGTATCATACTAAGATTAGTGTCTTCCACTGTGTTGTTATGGCTGGGACATCACTAAGAAATAAAATTATCCAGCAACATCTTAATCCTATGAGGCCCTTGTATAAGTGGACTTTGTTGATCAAAATGATGTTAGTCGATGCATGACTGTGGATGAGTGACTGTGTGCATGGATGTGCATGTAGTCATGGGTGCATATATGTATATATTAGTGCAACATTGTATACTATGCCTTCATGTGCTCAAGGTGTACCTACAGGCATGCATACATATATAATGTACAAAGGCATACCTTTTAAGTGTACAGCACTTGATTTATTTCCCTATTTTCCATAGGTGAAATAATAAGCTGTGAAGTGGGAGTGAAGCTTTCTAAAAACCCTTCAGTCTTCTGAAGGTGTGGTTTGTCTTATGTTTATGCCATACTAGTCCTTAGAGCATTAGGCAAAAATGACTTTTTTCCTGCTACTTCAGCAAGTTGTAACTCCTTTAAATTTTTAGTCTAAAGGGTCACATTATCATAAACCATAACAGGATCATTTTCCATTAATAGCTATGCCAAAATGCAAGCAAATTGAGAGAAAAGGTTAACATGTGCATTTGGAAAGGTGAAAAAGAAACCTGGTGGTTTGTGCAGGAGCATCATCCACAGCTGATTTGGCTAGAGTTTTCTGACTACTTTAAAACTTGTAGATAAAAATAGCAAGAAAAGCTAAGGTTTCTTTTCTCACTACTGACCCTACCCAGACATTTTATTCTGCAGCCATGAAACTTAGAATAATTTTGCAAATTTAATTTAGGTGCTGGAACAAGAAGACACAGGAAGGGGCAAGTGTGGAATCTTCTTTAAATATGAGGTTGCAGAATGTGCAAACATGAACAGAAATGATCTGCCCATCATAAGGCACGGTTTAGGACAAGGAGGATGACTGCCCCCAGCACACACAGTGGAGGTAGAGTTGAGGTTACGAATTCTCTGGTCATGATGATACTATTTCAAATTTTCCTAGAGCCCAAATACTTAAATTTATAATACTTGGAGTTAAACATGCTTACCTTCCCAATACTAGCCTAATGCTAATCAATCCTGAAGAACAATGGCAGCTTTGGCAATGCCTGGTAAGGATAAGGCAAGTGAATTCAACTGTCCAGCCTCACTGAGCCATAAGGTAGAAGTTTCACAGATTAGAGGAATTACAGAAGTGATCTTTAAAACTTAATTTAACATTACTTTTCTATTCTTGAAGACACAGAGGATGCGTTCAATTCTCTGGCTGCACAGTCATAATTAAAGGATATTTCCACTCATGTCGTGACCTTTATTTTGCTTTGATATTTTGTCCTTTATCTCATCATGAATCCGCTAGTATGGTATGATCAAAACTATAACAATACTTTGAATATGGTCAATTTAGTACAATATTCCAAAAACTATTAGTATAATTCTAATCTTGATAAACGTTTAAAAATATTTAACTCAATGGTTTTTACATAGAATCCATAAGTTTGGAATTTTCTCTAAAAGGAATTAATTAATTTTACTTTATGCATATGGATGTATTGCTTCCATGTATGTAAGTGTACTTGTGTCATGCAATACCTGCAGAGATCAAAAGAGATCACAGGATACCCTTGGAACTGTAGTTATAGACAGGTGTTAGCCACCACGTGCATCCTGGAAATGAAACCTGTGTCCTCTGTAAAAGCAGCCAGTGATCTTAACTGCTAAACCATCTCTCCAGCTCCAGAATCCACAATTTTTTGATCACAGTGTAGAATGCTAGTTTTTCTTCCTATACTACACAATCCTTTTGTTAAAATCGCCAGACGCACCAGCTAAACTACAGCTTAACACTTATTGGAAATATCTTCTATGATTTTTTTTTTTTTTTTGGAGCCTTAGAACAATTTTATTAGAATTTAAAGAAAAGTCCTCAGGGCAGGCAAGCTGCAAATCTCAGCAGCTGCTTAGAGGAAGGGCATGGACGGGAGAAGGAAAAGAGCCCTGAAGCAATATAGATTTAGAGCCTGCATGGTCAGGCACTTGACAGATTGGCAGCCACACTGCAAGGAGAAGGAGGTTTTAGAGAAAAATTAAAGAAATGCAAAATGAATGATATGGCAGTCCAATGCATTAGGAAAAATATGTTTAGGAAAGGCTAAATAACAAGGAACAGTGACAGACAGAAGCGACCTCCCCAAAGGGTAGGGAACAGGGTAGTCCAAGAGACTCCCAAAATCACACAGGCTATTGCCATAACCCTAGACTGCCTCACAGAACTTAATAAGACTCTGTTTCTGAAGTGAGGGGATAATTTAGACAGAGTACTTGGAATGATTGAGCTGTAACTGACCCAGAAGCCACCTCCCTGAAGGCTAACTCTCATACTTTTGAAGGACACTATGACACTATGCAAGCTGCTAAGGAGAGCATCAGTTGGTTGCCAAAACCGGGCTGTAAGGCCTAATAACTACAATGACCAGCACAGCAAGTGGTATTGATGCACTAGTGGCATAATCAAGAGCTACCTAATTGGATTTAAGCCCACTCAACAGAAGGGAACTCATGTGTGGTACTATAGCATAGCCAAATACACATGGCTGGGAGGTTATAGAACTTAGAGAAAACCCTGAGGCTGTCACATCTCTAGACAAATGTAGGTTCTTACTCTGTGCTAAATATGGATTCTTATATATTTTTTTTGCCTTTTCAAGACAGGGTCTCCCTGTAGCCCCAGCTGTCCTGGAACTCACTCTGTAGACCAGGGTGGCCTTGAACTCACAAAGATCCGCCTGCCTCTGCCTCCCAAGTGCTAGGATTAAAGGCTTGCACCACCACGCCTGGATTCTCAATATTTACAGACAAATATCCATGAAAGAAGCTTTTTTTTTGCAATAGACAGAGACTATTACAGAGTTCCACTACTAGCCACACATAAAAAATAAGTGTCTGTGAGATGCCAACCCTAAATGATACACCCTCAATTGAAGTTATGCCTAAGCTTCACAGAACACAGTGGAAGAAGGCGTAGAGAGAGAATACCAGTGCCTCTCTCGATGCTCATCAAGAAGCTCCCTCATGCAACAAAGGACAGTGCAAACAAACATGCCATCAATGGCCAAAGCACAGAGAATAATAATAAGTGCATAGTGAGGGTCACTAGACAAGACTTCTGTATTAAACTTCACCTATCCAAAGCCCAGAAACCATTGCCCAACAGGGTCAGAAAGTTTGCAAGAGCCAAGAAAGGAGGTGCATGGCCATATGAAATCAGTCTTACAGGCTCCTGGGACCTTGGTCATATGAACCTACAGCAATGGTGTCACCATATACAAGAGCATTGTTGCAAACTCAAGCAGACCAAAGCCCAGCAGAGAACTGAGAAAATGGGCAACCCACCCCAACTGTAGCCGAAGCATCATTGGCAATGATTACTATTGGGTGAAGGAGAGATGATCTTTAAGAGAGAGACTCTAGATAGGCTGACTAGGACCCTGTGAATGAACTTGCACTCAGGGACATCTGATGACACTAACTTGACTGAATAGGCCTTAGCATATATGACAGAACGCAAGAAATTAAGTGGAGCAGGCTATAGGTGGAGGAGGGGATATAAAGACAATTAAGATGTTTTGTGTGAAATCCACCAAAATTCTATAAAAAAGGTGAAATTAAAATTCAGTTGCAATTTTCTAAATAACTTTAAGTAGTACTACAAAGTATGTAAATATTTTGTCTTTAGAAATTTTGAACTATTTGGTGGGGAAATGTCTCAGAGGATGAAATGCTTGACAGAGAAACATGATGACCCAGGTTTGGATGTCCAGTATCCACATAAAAGCTGAACATGGCTCTGTGAACTTAATCTCCTCTCTGGGGAGGCTGAGACAGGAGGATCACTGGAGCTTCGTGGCTGCCATTTTGTTTGAGATCATAAACTTCAGGATTACTGAAGGACTTTGTGTCCAAAAGTAAGGAAATATAAGAAAGACATGAGATACTGACTTCTGGCATCCTCACCTGGACACAAGAATGCAGACATTAACACCCCCAACACACAAATTCTAACTGTGCTCAATATGAATGTTGGCCCATGCATAATAAAAGCCATGTATCAAATGAACATAAATAAATATGGCATATATGTTTTGCTTAAATAATAAGGAACAATGATTAGGTACTGTGGTGGTTTGAATGAGTGTCCCCCATAGGCTTTAAGTATTCAGACATTTTGTCTCCAGTTCGTGGCACTGTTCTTGGAGGTATTAGAAGGTATGGCTGTGCTGGAGGAAGTACATTATTGGGGGCAGGCTTAGTGAGTTTAACAAGCCTTGCTGTCTCCAGTCTTTAGTCTCTCTGCTTCCTATGCTCATTGTGAGATGTGACCCTCGGCTTGCTGCTCAAGCCACGCCACCATGCTTCCCACCACAATGGACTCTGATTCCTTGGAACTGTCAATCGTAAGCTCAAATAAACTCTTCCTTTTATAAGTTCCTTTGGTCATGGTGTTTTATCACAGCAACAGAAAAGTGACTAATACAGGTACTATGAAGGAGTTTTAGTATTATTTATTTATTTATTATTTATTTATCTTTAGACAAGATGTGCTAGATAACTTTAGTGTCAACTTGACACATCTGGGTTAAGGGAGCCTCAGTTGGGGAATTGGCTCCATTGGTCTGGCCTGTGGCCATGTCTGTGGAGTGTTCTGTTGACTGTTGAGTTATGTGGAAGGGCTCAGCCCACTATGGGTTGTGCCACTCCTGAGCATGTTGTTGTGTACTGTAGAAGAAAGCAGGCTGGACATGGGCCAGGGGAGTAAGCCAGTAAGAAACATTCTTCCATGAACTGTGCTCCAGCTCCTGCCTTCAGGTTCCTGCCACCTTGGGCTCCCTCAGTGATGAACTGTGATGTGTGCTGAATAAACCCTTTACTCTCCAAGTTGGAATTGGTCATAGTGTTTTGTCACAGCAATGGAAAATTGAACTAGCACACAAGGTATCTGTGTAGCTCCAGCTTGCCTGAAAGTTGATGAGTTTGCCCTCAATATCATAGATCCTCCCTCCCAAATGCTGGTGTAAAAGGCATGCTCAACCACAACCATAATAGTTTTAGTACTTTATAAAATACTAGATTTTTTTTATTAATTTAGTTTTTATTGATGCTTTGTGCATTTCATACATTTTTTCCAATTCAGTTCAGGCTTATTTCCCTTTCCCTCCCCCCCACCCCCACCCCATCCCAGATCATGCATTCTGCCATAACTGTCCTGCATCTTTCTCTCAGTTTTTTTTTTTTCATTTTTAGCTATAAGTGATAATCCATGAGTACAAGCATCCTTCATGCAAAACCTATCTGCAGGCTGTTGTGCCCAAACACCTACAGCCCCACCATCCAGTGGGGGGTGACAGGTTGTTTGTTCAATCAAGTTGATCAAATGAGTGTCCAGACTACATTGCTGTAGTTTCACCATTCACCCCAATCGCAGCCCTTACATTCTACCACGCCCCCTCTTCCGCAGGTTGTTCCCTAGGCTTAGAAAAGGGGCACAGGTGGATGAGAGGTAAAACAGTCCACTCTCTCTGGAGCTGTTGACTTGGACTCTGGTCAATTCTGGCTGTTTCCTTTCATGGGCTGACAGTTTGTCCAGGAATAACCTTTCGATCCTACTAATGAAGAACAAGCAATTAGATATATAGGTATTTAAGCAGCACTAATAGTTATGGTAGGTTACTTTAGCATAGACACATGTTTGGATATGTTAATCCATGAATTACAATTTTCCCCCCTGTTAAATATGACAGGGTCTTACTGTGGCTTATAACATCTCTTAACCTGTAGAAGGTTTGTAGCTTGTGGAATCAGCCCATGGGTTATTTCCTCCAAGGGAGAGCGCAATAGCAATTAGATTAATAGATTTGGGATATACAGGCACCATGGCTGCCTCTGCTGCACAGTATGTTCCAGGCAGGTTGAGGTGTAATTCGGTGCTGACGGTGGAGTCCTTGCTTGACTCAGTAGAGACCCATATTTGCTTTCATTGGTTTAGGCTTGGTAACACCTCACAACTCTTGGCATTCAGAGGCCATCTGAACACTGCTGTGGGTCTCATAAACATCCCTCCCATGTTACAGTCAGGCTCTTCGGCAGCCGAGGGTCTTCATTAGCCCCTCTCCTCCTGTGGGTTTTTATCCCAACTAGAGGCAAGACCTTCTTTTAATGGGGGCCTTGGATCCTCCTGGCCAACATTCCTCATGGTAGAACAATCCATTTGCTGATGATCAGAGCTCTACGTATTAATATATTTTTGCCTGAGTGCAAGCCTAGACTTTAGTATTATATTTGGTTCTGAACAGAGAGTAACCGTTCCACAGTTCCCATGTTGTTAGTCAATTAAAAAAAGCAGTTTTACCGTTTATAAGAGATTACCTCTACTCACTTGGGTGGCGAGGCAGGCGGATCTTTGTGAGTTCAAGGCCAGCCTGGTCTACAGAGTGAGTTCCAGGACAGTGGGCTACAGGGAGACCTGTCTCGAAAAGACAAAAAAACAAAGAGATTACCTTTACAATAGTTGTCTCCAATTTCAGTTGGGGAACAACCTCATCATCGTCATATTTCTCCTTGTTCTATGGGGGGGAAGGCAAGAAAGTCTCTCATATCGAACCTTTGTGGCACTCAGAAGGTAAGTTTCATTAGGACTCATTATAACTAGTTGTTACATGTAGGATCCACAGAGGGGTTGATGTTTATGGCAATCTGAGGCTACTTCCTTTCAATGTTCAGATGGGTCAGACTTTCTTGCCACTTTTTGGTTGCCACTTTTGGTACATCCACTCAATGCAAACCTGTATCTTTTCCTTTCCGCCTTATTGGTGACGTTTTGTCTGTTTGGAACAGAATCTTTTCCCATAGTTTAGTTTAAGATTTGAATTGCAAGGGTTTGATGAATAAGGTTTCATGTCTTTCTGTATTCCCCCCCCCTTTTTTTTTAGTGTATGAGTCTCCAGAAGACAGTTTGTATATACATAACTATAGGGTGGAGTCAAGGCACAGATTTCATCAAATTCACCCATGTTGTTTTGGGGACTATATATGATTAACTTGGGGAAAACTTAATTTTACTGTTAAATCATCCTAAAGAGAATGCTACAAGGTGATACTGTGCAACCGAGAAATTATAGAGAACATTGTGATGTGTCAAGGAAGCATAAAGGAAGTGAGGAGAAGACCCACAGAGTGGGAGGAAACCTTCACAGCAGATACATCTGACAAGCATTAATTCCAGATTAACAAGCTACTCAAAAACAAAGAAGAAAGAAACAACTGAATCATTCAAAAGATGGAGCAAGATCTGAATAGAGACTTACAGAGGAGGAATTAGAGATGGCACGAGAAACATCTTAAGAAGTGTCAACATCACTGATAATTAAGGAAATGCAAATTAAAACCACCCTGAGATATCACCTTAACTCCAATAAGACTGGCTAGAGATCAGGAACACGAATGATACCAAGTGCTGGAGAGGTTGTGGGGAAAGGGGAGCACTCATCCATTGCTGGTGGAATGTAAACTTGTACAGCCCTATGGAAAGCAGTATGGAGAAACTTAGAAGACTCAAAATGACCTTCCATTTGACCCAGTCATACCACTCTGGGTATATCCACAAGACACAACTTACTGCAAAATACATGCACAGCTATGTTTATTGCAGCTCTGTTCACAATAGCAAAAAGCTGGAACCAGCCCAGGTGCCCTTCAACTGACGAGTGGATAGAGAAAATGTGGTACATGTATACAATGGAATACTATCAGCAGTAAAGAGGGACATCATGAATTTGCAGGTAAATGGATGGAGCTGGAAGACATTATGTTAAGTGAAGTAACACAGTCCCAGATAAACAACGACAAATGGTGTCCCTCATATGTGGATGCTAGTACCACAACCCAGATATAAATATTCTCATGGAGAGGGATGCATAGTAAAAGAACAACAGAAAGACTGCATCAGAAAATGGACTGAAATGGTGAATTGGAAAGGGGGGATGGGTGGGAGAGGACACGGGTGTATATTCGATTAACGACATATTTAATTGACGTGAGTCAGCAAGTACCAGTTTCGCCTAGACACTGTCTACAGGACACATGGTGTTTTAGGACTTAGTAAAAGTAAATATGTGTATATTAAACAACATTGGTTTACAGAATCTGATAAAAATGGTAATGCATCTGAGTTAAATGGAGATATAATTCGCTGTTGCCCACATTTGCTTTACATAAAATCTGTAGAGCAATAACTTTGGGATTGACACATAAAATACTAGATTAATATAGATTAAATGCTTATGTGCCATACCAGGTTAACACTGAAGTGGTTAAACAAACTTCTTGGAAGAGTAGACAGAAATCTGGGGAATGAACATAAAAACACCCAGCTTGACCAATAGATAATGTAGAAAATAGAAATATTGCAACGTAAAAGAAAAATAAAAGTTTCCCTATTTGGAATGAATTGGTGATGCCTATTGTCAGCTCATTTAAGAAGAGAGAAAATACACATAAAGTTGGAAGGACAAATGAGTTGGGTTATAATCAGGTATTATGATATATAGATTATGGTGGTGATTTTAGGTTTTGATATCTCAGTAAGGATATGGAATTATAAAGGTTAAAATATGAAATAACATGGTATGATTTTATACTCATGGTTATCTGCTAGACTAGTTTTTAGAGAAGAATCAAGTTAGGAGAATAAGTGAAATTAAGTAGATACTTGACATCACTTGGTGAGTTAGAGAAAATGGCCCAGGAAAGAGATAATGTAGCTTGAACTGAGGTGATGATTGTGGTCATAATGAAATGTGATTTGTTATTATCTGTGCCTAACTTTTTTCCAGGTAAATTCTTTTTGATATTTTTGTGTTGATAACAGGTGATTTCTAATCTTGGGGAAATTAAGGAGGTAGGTCTAATATTTAATGATACAGGAGAGAAGTAGGTAAGTGGAAGCAATTTGAAGATGAGCCATAGAAATCAAGGATTTAGTTTAGATAGAATTAAATTTGATGTACCTGTTAGATAATCAGATAAGCATCTCATAAGACACTTTCTTTTGTAGGTAGCTTAGTATTCAGTCTCTAGATTGAAAGATGTATCAGTTACCATATAGAAGAATTATATTTTTATCTATTAATCTAATAATGTAAGCTTGGTAAAATGTAAATAAAAATTGGAGGGCTGGGTATGGTGGCTCATGCCTTTCCTCAGAGCACTGGTGAGGCAGAGGCAGGCAGATCTCTAAGAGATCCAGGCACTCTCATCTACTTTATGAGTTCCAAGTATTTTGTGGCTCTAGGGAGGTCCTGCCATTAAAAAAGCAATAAAATAGATAAGAGGAGTGAAATTAAAAAGAAACCAAAACGAAGACTGAAATTTTAATTTTAATTACATTAAAATTAAAAAGAAGCCATAGCATTGGCAACATTTATATGAGAATTTTGTATTGAATTAGGAGTAAAACAAGGTATCTTAGAAATGGAAAAGTGAGGGCTAGTACTAGTTGAAGACAGGCTTTATCATTTTTTAATTTTTTTTGAGAAAAATAAAATGTTAAGAAGATAAGTGGTACACATGAGATAAAGGGAAGATCACTTACACTAATGTATTCCACAGAGAACAGAGAGAACACTTAGTAGTTACTAGCTCTTGCTGATGTTCCAAATGACCTGAGTTCAGCTCTAGCACTTGAGTCAGGCAGGTTACAACCATCTATAACTCCAGCTCTAAGATATAAGACGTCTTCTCATCTCCACACAGCAACGGCCAAGTGTGTGTACAGAAACAAATAGACAGATATACAGACACATAAAAATAAATCTATAAAGTTTAGTTCACAGTAATATGTGACTATATATGATAGTGATATTATACAGAAAGGAAATTAATGAATTAGGAAAAGAATAATAATTATAAAGCCAACTTGTTAATTTCTCAATATAGTAAAAAAGAAATACATAGAAGTTTCATCAAACTAAAGCTGCTATAAACTATTGTTTGTAGTGGAGAGAAGCCAAGTGGACTGACTTATGGTCAATTTCACACTCAGAAGCAATATAAATAGTCACACTTCACATTATGAATTATAGTAGAGAAATAAGACTTCAGGAGTCACCAGAATGGCTAATCATTTTACCCGGACATGCTATTTCCAATGTACAAGACAGAAGTATCCTGCTTTATAAAGCTCATGCTTCTGGTTCTGACAGCATTTCAAATTCTATCTGAAATTGAGAGAAGGTGAGTTTTACAAATCTCAGAATGAAGTAGCTGGTATTCTAGGGATTCTCTGGGGGTTCCCTCTTATTTGTGTATCTATATGCAAAATCCTGGTTATCATTATAGCCAGTGACAGAGCTTGGAGTTCATGTCAGCACATGTAACTTGTCATTTCTGAAAAAAAAAAAAAAGCACTGTCCTCTGCTTTGCTTTCACATTCTTTAATGTGTAAAGTTTTCTCAGGGGTCAACTCTAACACAAACTGCATGAAGAAAAAAATTCTGTAAAATATCACTTTGAAGATGTAGAAGCTGTTGACTGAGTGACCAATAGAAAATTGAACACTTAATTTAAACGACTGATTCTTGAAGCATTTAAGCCATAAGAATAAAGGTTTCTAGTTGGGCATAGTGGTACATGCCTTTAATCACAGCACTCAGGAAACAGAGACAGGCAGATCTCTATGCATTCCAGGCCAGCCAGGGTTACAGAGAGGGACCTCATAACAAGGAAAAAAGAAGAAGAATTTCTGTGACGAGATAGAGAAAATTCACTCTGGATGACAAACTATAGTCAAAAAATATGAAATAGATGACATTTATTTTCATTATGAAATTGGGAAAATAGTTATGGCTTTATGGTGGGTCAAGAAGTAATTCTTATGACTAATTTTAAGTGGTACACAATTAAATTATATTTGAATGTTATTAAGAAACATTTTTGTCAGAGAAAAATGACTGATAATAGAAAATGTGTAAGAAAGAATGTTATAAATATATTGCTTGAACTAGTGAGATTTAAGAGCTTCACCTCCAAAGGTTGCAAACTTGGAATCCTGGAGCAGTGTCGCTGTGCATGGCAGGGTCTTCTGGAGAAATGTACTCACCCACCAACGCTCAATGAGGCTGACTTTCTCCTCCCTAGGAGTGGTATGGGAATAGCAAAGATAGCTGTAAGCAACAGAAAGAATACTGTTAACGCTAGTATATTTGGTTTCTTTTAAAAACCTCTTATCTGGGGGCTGGAGAGATGGCCTAGCGGTTAAGAGCGCCAACTGCTCTTACAGAGGACCCGGGTTCGATCCCCAGCACCCACATGGCGGCTGAAAACAGTCTGAAACTCCAGTTCCAGGAGAACTCCAATTCCAGGGGAATCCGACACCCTCTTCTGACCTCCGCAGCATTGCACTACATGGGTGCACAGACCTGTATGCAGACAGTACATTGATACACATACAGAAATAAATCAATTTTTTAAAAAAAATAAAAAAAAAACCCTCTTATCTGCCTTGCTTTCTCTGTGAGGACTCTGCAGAAATTTTATGTTTCAGGCATGTCTAACACACTGCCTAGTGAGTACATCCATCCCAGGAGAGCTGTAAATGTATCTTAGTGCAAGCATAAAGCTCACCTAAAGGATTATGACATTTCTGCAGTTTTTTCAAGACAATTGTGTGATTCTTTCACATGAACTTTATAGAAAAGAAAAACGACACTGGTGTGTCACAATGTCAAAAGTTTGAACACACTTGCTAGAGGTTTTGAATGAACATCACTGGAAAACCAAGCTAATTTTCAAGGTTTTGCGTACTGAAATGCTAGGAACTTGAACAGCTACTGAGCTAGCTTGTTAGCAAATTTTCTGCAAGGTTTTCTGGTTTTTATTTCAATGTATGCTGTGTAGGTTCAGATTTCAGTATCTGAAAAGAGAGAGGAAGCAGCTGAGGCTAATCACTTACAGAGAAGGGATAAATATAGTTTTTCTATCTCCATCTCTGAATTTATCTTTCTCTGTATCTATCTTTTTCTATCTCTTATCTATTTCTCTATCTCTTTTTCTCTAATATTTAGAATGTAATTTTGATAAGATGAAACCCACTTACAATAATATTATATGCTATGCTATTTTTCATTTTCTATCTTTTGACTAAAATTGATCAAATTTCTTTTCATAGCCTTCTCTATTCTCTTTCGGCATTAAGTTCATTAAAAAGTTGGCATCTGTGTATTTAAGTAACTTAAAGTTTTAATGTTTAGCGGGGCTGGAGAGATGGCTCAGCACTGACTGCTCTTGCAGAGGACTTGGGTTCAATTCCCAGCACCCACATGGAGGCTAAGAACTGTCTTTAGTGCCAAACGTGGCATGCCTTTTAATCCCAGCACTTGGGAGGCAGAGGCAGGAGGATCTCTGTGAGTTCAAGTCCAGCCTGGTCTACAGAGCCAGCTTCAGGCCAGCTGGGACAAAAGGGAGACCCTGCCTCGAGAAAAAAAATTAATCTTTAGTGATGTTGTATGGCAGTCATGACAGACAGAATTCAGAATCATTCCATACATAAACAAAACAAAACAAAACAACAGCCACAGAAAATCCCTAGGCATTAGAAAATATTACCTCAGCCTTCACTTCCTCTTTTCGTAGAGCCACAAAGTCACGAGATGTCAGAAGCTAGGGGTTTTCAGATCTTGCTTAGTGTGAGCATTTAAGCATATTTCTAGTTTTTCAGAAAAACCTAAGCCTCTCAATTTTTTTCTTCAAAATATCTCACTTGCTAGGATTTCAAACTAGGCTCTTACTGTCCCAAAATGCTAGCCAATATTTCAGGAGTTACCATCACTTAGTACCCTGGGCTGTACCTTTAGGGAAATATAAATTCCTGCAGCTTTTCTATTGGACTCCATTGACATGTAGATAGAATAGCTGAGAACAATATGTCCCCAAAGTCTGGTGCATTCTGGCACTTCATGTTCCAGCCCCAGGTATGTAGTCTAAATTTCCTCAGGATAAACTCTCTCAGGTGGAGAGCAGGGATGGATCCCAGATAAACCAAAAACTGCAGGTCACAATTATCAGTGAGATTCCGTGTATTTTCCTAAGTATGTGTTGTCTATCTTGGCAAAAGTCTAGTTTTTTATAGGATCATAATAAAGTTAATTATGATTTTTCTTTTCACATTGATTTTATGAAAACCAGAGTTGGTAAATTTTTACTGAAATGAGGCATTTTGGGGGTCTCACCTAAAAACAGATAAAAGATAGTTTATTCTGGACCCATTATGAGTTTCTACAGCCTGGGGACACAAATTCAGGGTACTCTATATGTTCTGATGTAACAGTTTCATGAAGTTTTGCAGCAAAGGAAACATTCAAGTCATAGATCAGCATACTTTTCAAATATATTGGGGAAAATATCAAGTATGTGGGTTACAGAAAACCAGGGAAATCTCTGCAATCTGCCTCAGATTCTTAGGTATTGATTTGGTGGAAAACCAAGGTTTGTTTCTATTTTGAAAGCATTTAATCAATAGTCACATCATATTAAATCACACACATGGGTGGGCCATAAATGGCTGTTCACTGGCTCAGCTCAGCCCAGCCCATGATAACCTGGCTCTGAATAGGTACCATCCCATCTCTGCACATTCATTCATTCTTAGTTGATCAGCCTCAGGCATTAAGGGCAGTGTAGTTGAGGCTCCTTTCAAGGAAGTTAATCTGCAGTACTGGAAACAGAAACATCATTAATGCCATCTTTCTTGAGGGCTTAGTCCTCTTAGGGCACTTTCAACAGAAGTGATAAAGGTGTAAGGGAACAGAAAAAAAAAGTGCTGTTAAACTTTCATATAGTACATGATTTTACTAAAACTTCACGAAGCATCTTAAGGAATTTTGTCATATTTTAAGTAGCATTTATAATTAAACCTTAAGATGTTTGGCTACTTGCACATTTTTGTGCCAAATTGACAATTTTTTAAATTTTGTCTTTTAATTTGGTTAAATTAATTTCAAATTTTGTAGCAAAATCAGCCATATTATACTTTAAAACTGGTTTGTTAATGCCATTCCAAAATCTATAAAAATGTGTGATGGAGAAATATCCTTTCACAGTTCCTATGCCTATGTCAATCAGTGAATACGTTGTGCCTGTTTTATAGGAAATTACCACTGTAACAATTGGCTCTAGTTTACAGTTTGGGAGTGGTTTCATTACCATCCTGTTTTTCTTTTTCGTAAAAAAAAGGGGAGAGGTAGAAAGGTTTCTCAGCATTAGAGTCCATTATTAACAGTCAACCCCAATATTATTCAGAGAGATGCTTAGTGTCCGTGTCTCAGGCAGTCTGAGGTTCCTCATTCCTTAATGTTCAGATGGGTCAACCTCTCTGCTGGCATTCCCCAGTTCATCCTGCACAGCCATAAGTTGTATGTTTGCAGGCATTTATATTGGTGATTTTTACCTGTGGGAACATAAAATTCTCCTCCCATTGTTATTTTCAAGATCAGAAAAATTGAAAATTTATCAGTAGGATTGAAACACAGAGTTTTCCATTTGTGTCCCAGAAAGGATATTTCTCTATCTAGAGCCAAATTCAATAGTAAAGTGTTTATAAGTTGTGTAATTAAGCAAAATATATTACTACAGGAAAGCTCTGACATCAGCAATGAATTATTCTGCCTAGGAGATGTTGGCTAGGGGATTCAAACCCGCCCCCCCCCATTATATAGGCCATTTGCCTATAAGTGGGATATATGCAAGGAGAAAGGCAGTAAGTCCCTGTTGTCGAAGACCTGGTGTGAGCATGAAAAATGTTATGAGACGTCACTTGCTAGCGTACAACTGGCCTCTGAAATGCTAGAGAGCGTTACCAAAGGCCACTACAGCAATACAGCAAAATATTGGTCTCCCTGAGACAAGTAAGACTCCTCTGAAAATATCAGCTACACCTCAACAGCCTGGAGATACTGTGCAACAGTGGCAGCCAAGTGCGTATATTATATCCCCAAACTATTTGGCTTTTAGCTCTTTCCTTGGAGGAATAATTCACAGCGGATGCCACAAGCTTATGTCCTGTAGTGGTTGGGCGATGCTGTGAGCCACAATAAGAACTTGTCACCCTTTATAGAGAAACCACAGTTTGTGGATTAGCATACCATCCAAGCATCTGTGTCTAAGCTCACAGCTTAGCTTGACACAATAATTGGTACTGCTTAAATGCCTGTACATCCAATAGCTTGAGCTTTGTTAGTATGGCTGAAAAGGGTATCACTGGGAAAGCTGTCAATCCGTGAAGGGAAACAAACTGAACAGACTTGAGTCCAAAATGACAACTCCAAAGAAATTAGACTGTTTTCTTCTCACCCACTTGTGCCCCTTTCCCAAAGCCCAGGGAATAAACTGTGGAAGAGGAGGCGTGGTAGATTGTAAGGGCTGTGGAGAGATAGGGGTGAATCAAGAGACTACAGGAATATAGTCTGGACACCTGATTGATCAACATGCCTGTGCATACAAGCTTCTCCAACTGGACTGTGGGAACCTTGGGTTGTTCAAAATTTGGACATAGATACTTGCAAAATGCACCAATTACTTAATTGTATGACATACTGAGTAACATCAATGTTACCTGCAAACAACTGTGTCATTGTATTGTAGAATCCCTTAAAAATAATAAAAAAATAAAAAATAAATAAAAAAATGTGTGATGGATTTTCTGCAAGTGTCACTGACATGACTTGTTTTACTTATAGAAAACCCTAAGCAAAAGTTTGAAGAAAGAAAAAATTAAATGATAAAATCACTCAAAGTTATTTGAATATAAATAACAAGCAAAGAGATAGTTTCAGATAAGTTTCAAGGAAGTAGAAGTTCCCTTGAGTTAGAGGGATTCTGGATAAGCTGACTAGAGCTCAGTGGATGAAATGACACTCAGTGGGGTAGGCACGGAGATTAGTTTGGTTCAATGGACCCTAGCATAAATGACAGAATGTGTTAACTCCAGGGGAAGGGAGACTGTCGGAAGGTGCTAACAGAGAAGGGGGTATAAAGATAATTAAGATTGAAAAATGATGTATGAAGCACAGAAAACATTTCAATAAAAAAGAATACTACAAGGCCAAAATTTTTTACTTTAATAATGAAATAATCTTTGAAATATTCTGTATTTAAAAGACTAAAATTAATTCTATATTTTAACATATTTTTATGTATTTTATGTCTAAAAATGTATTGTCTGCATGTATGTAAGTGCACCTGTGTTGTGCAATGCCTTTGAAGGTCAGAAGAAGGCATCAGATCCCTTAGAAGTGGAGGTACAGTCTGTTGTTAGCCACCATATGGGTGCTGGGATTCAAGTCTGAGTCTTCTGCAAGATCAGCCAATGCTCATACTGCTGGGCCACCTTTCCAGCCACAAGTCAACTTTTTTAATATACTTTGAGAAAGATTAAGAAGTGTGGCTTTCCCTGGGGACATGTAAAGAAACACGTGTTTACTCCAGGTAGGTATGATAGACTGAAGAAATTATTATTTAACACATTATTTTACTGACTTTACAGTCAGAAACAGCTGCATCACCAAGTAGTCCCGCCCCTTGGTGGATGACCATTTGTAAAAGGTTGCTCACTGTAGTCCATATACCTGATAAAAGTTTCATTTCTTACATAGTCTAGCACCCCATAAAAGCATGGGTAGCTGAGGGCAGGTGGGTGTGGAGGCTAGAAATTCTAGTAAAACTACAACCCCGCCTCCCCCTCCTTCTAGGAGTGAATGTTAATGTGGTGTTTTGAATGAGAAGGTCCCCCATAGGCTCCAAGTATTTGGACATTTTGTCCCCAGTTGGGGGCACTGTTTTGGGAGCTCTTAGAAAGTGTCCATGCTGGAGGAAGCTCATCACTGGGGATGGGCTCAGAGAGCTCGTAATAGTTTGCCAATCTCTAGTCACACTCTGCTTCCTGTGCCTGCTTGAAGATGTGAGCATCTGCTTTCTGCCCCTGCACCTCCTGCCACGAGGCCTCCCTGCCATGATTCACTCTAATTGAATTTACAGCTTACATTTTATTGACTGTAATCTCAAATAAACCCTTCCTTCTACAATTTCCCTTGATTCTGTTGGTTCTATCACAGCAACAGAAAAGTGACTAATACAGTTAATAACCTTGTTTCAGTCATGATCTTCCTATCTACCACTCTTTTATTCTTATTCCATGTACTTTATCTCCATGACTGAGAGGACACATTCTTCTGTTGGTCACCACTACAGGATCTGTTCCATGGCTGTGGTAACCATGGCAAGCCAGAGAAACAGCTTTCCCACAGGATGTTTATGAAGCTAAGAATGATGACTATCAGCTGGAATCCTGGCATTTGGGGGCAGAGGAAGCAGGACCAGGAATTCAGTGCCATCCTCAGTGGTCTAGTGTGTCTGAGGCCCCATGAGCTACATGAAACCCTGTTTGGCAAAGAAGAAGCAAAAACGAGATAATCATTCATTAACTTCAGAATGAATCACCATGTCTTTGATGGAAAGCTATATGAGACGGTTTATGGAAACTTTAATGGAATTGCCAAGGGGTTTGAGAATATCTTAATGCTAGTTCATTGAGGATAATTGAACAGCCATTATAAAACCTGCTGTTCACTCTCATGACAATGTGATGTCATCAGACTCCTCCTCATCATAAGTGTGTTGTACTTTGTGATTCACTCATTTCATTTTTTTTTGCTTAAACTTTTTTGACAGTGTAAAGTACTCAAATTATTAATTGCATATTCTTTCAAATCAATGTTTTTTTCTTTTCTAAACTTATTTTTCATTTGTTTAGCCAGGAAGTATTATTATTAATATTCCTAAATTTATCTATTTATATTTTTAAGATGAGATCTCAAACTTTACTAATGACCATTGAAATTTAACTACCACAAAAGTATAGTTGATGTAGCAGCACTACAGTTTGAAGGATTGTCTTCAGTTTTGAAAGGAGTTCTGCTGTGAGAAAAATGATACAAAAAGTCATTACATTCTAGAGAAACTTCTCAGGAAAGGAAACATCAGTTAATATGTAATCTTTGTATATTTTTGAATTTTGGTGAATTTCATACAAAAAAAATTTTATTTTTTGTGAATGCAAAATCTTTACTTGGAATTACTGAATTTTCTTTTTCTTTTCTTTTCTTTTCTTTTTTTTTTTTTTTTTTTTTTTTTTTTTTTTTTCTGAGACAGGGTCTCCCTTTCATCCGAGCTGTCCTGGAACTCACTACGTAGACCAGGCTGGCCTTGAACTCTTAGAGATCCGCCTGCCTCTGCCTCACAAGTTTTGGGATTAAAGGCCTGAACCGCCATGCCCTGCCTAAGACTGTTTTTATCTGCCATGTGGGTACTGGGAATTGATCCTGGGTCCTCTGCAAGAGCAGTTAATGCTCTTAACCACTGAGCCATCTCTCCAGCTCCAGAATTACTGAATTTTCAAAAAGACAGTTTTGTTCTCACAAACCTTAGACTATGATTCAGTCTAATACACTACATTTCATTGATATTTCTAAATTTATACTGCTTTGTAAACTGGTTCTTGAGAACGTTAACCCATCCAGGGTATGACTGGGAAGTGGAAAGAAGTAGGGTAGAGAATTGAACACGTCACAGGAGCATGAACTATTCTCAGGTTCATGAGAGACCTTAGGAATTCCTTTCATTTCATTCTGTTGCCAAAATTTCCACCTGTGAATTGGATTCCTCTGTCTCTAAATGTGAAATAAATTTTACTGACAATAATACTTGCAGCTACTTTTCATTGCATTGAGAAACTCTGAGGAGTTGCACTGGGGAGAAGACATTCTCTTTCCAGACTGCTTTCCTACCATAAACATAAAAATGTGCCTCCTCTTTGCATAACTGCAGTTTCATAATGGATTTTGTCAATGATGAAAGACATTATATTCAAGATAAATGGAGATATGCACATATTCTCAGAAGTACTGTAGGGAGGAAAACCATTAAACACATTTAAGCAGAAATGCGTCTTTATTCCCTACATACATTTTCTACAGAAACACAGCTTACAGTAGTCTTCAGGTGATTGAGATAACTTAAAGGTAGAGTAAAAATCTTACTGCCGGGTGTGGTGGCACACGCCTTTAATCCTAGCACTTGGGAGGCAGAGACAGGTGGATCTATGTGAGTTCAAGGCCAGCCTGGTCTACAGAGTGAGTTCCAGGACAGCTGGGGCTACAGGGNCAGACTGCTTTCCTACCATAAACATAAAAATGTGCCTCCTCTTTGCATAACTGCAGTTTCATAATGGATTTTGTCAATGATGAAAGACATTATATTCAAGATAAATGGAGATATGCACATATTCTCAGAAGTACTGTAGGGAGGAAAACCATTAAACACATTTAAGCAGAAATGCGTCTTTATTCCCTACATACATTTTCTACAGAAACACAGCTTACAGTAGTCTTCAGGTGATTGAGATAACTTAAAGGTAGAGTAAAAATCTTACTTGCCGGGTGTGGTGGCACACGGCCTTTATAATCCTAGCCACTTGGGGGAGGCAGAGACAGGTGGATCTATGTGAGGTTCACAGGCCAGCCTGGCTCAGAGTGGAGTTCACAGGCCAGCTGGGGGGCTACAGGGAGACCCTGTCTCGAAAAGACCAAAACAAAAAAAAAAAAAAAAAAAAAAATCTTACTAACTGGAATACTTTTCAGAGATAATTTTATTGATTTGCAAATTTTGTGCAATGTGTTTGGATCATTTTCAGACCCCCTCTCCCTTCTGCACTCTGTCTTACCCCTCCAATAACTTCCTGTCCTCTATTATGATCTGTCTTTTTTTAAAGGTTTATTGAATTTAATCTGTGTTGCACAAGTATATATGGGCACGAGTCTAGCCCTTGGAGTCTGATCACCCTAGCAAACAGCACATCAGGAAGGAATACTCACTCTTCCTTCCCCCTCCCTCATCTACAATTGGATTTTGTATCTGTGGCCAATTCTTTGTCCTGAGATAAGAAATTGGGAACTTCAGTGGGAGCCTCCTCAGGACTCTGGCACATACCATTAGCAATACTATTAACATTGTTCTCTAAACTTACACTGTACACAAAGCTGACCAGGCTTCCCAGCTGAGCACTTCATTATGAACCAGAAAGCAAATCTGGGTAGGGTGGTTGTGAAAACACAGTTACTGTTTTGTACTAGATCAGGAAATTCTCTGATGTCCCAGCACATTTTACTGTTAGTCAAGTAAGTCCACAGTTCTTTTCAGAGTCCCCACAGGTGAATGAATCATTAGAGGGACCTTTATTCTCATCTGTCTTTTTAAGGCAATAAATGTGGTAAGATTCGTATTCACTGGAGAAACTTGCTTATTTCTGACTTGCATTGTTTTTTAAAGAACTAGTGAAAATTTGACAGCCTTTATTCATCACTGACAATAGAGGTAGCTCTTGTAAAAAAAAAAAGTGTGAGAAAGCAATGTATTAAGCTGAACAGTCAATAAACATTCTTTCCAATCCATAATCTCCTGAACAATATCTGTGTTCCCTCTTGCTTGTGAATATAAGGAGAAAACACCACGTCCTGGTATTTCTTTTTGAAAATTATACTTATCCCTTCCTTATTTAATTAATTAGTGTGCGGAGGGGCTGTGCACCCACTGTTGCACAGTTGAAATTGTGCCCTAAGGAGTTCAGAGGACAAACAAGTACTTCAATTCTTCATGATGGGTGTGGGAGATGTAAAAATTCTAGTTTTTGAAACATTTATTATATATTTACTTTCATTGAGTGTGTGTGGAAGGTGCACATGAAGAGTTCTGAGGACATTTAAAATGGGTTTTTGACTTCCATGAAGTAAGTCCTTGTCATCAAACTCAGATAATGAGGCTTCTCAGCAAATGCCTGAAAAAAACGGGGCATGTCCCTGGCCAGTGTCCTGGTGTTTCAACAATTACACAAAGGAACTACATGGAAGTGGTCCATAGTTAGGTTTATTTGTGAAGCGTCAATAAGTATTATCTCTGTATATTATATGAAATGCTGTAAAGCTTACAGCTTAAAAAACTATTCTATATCTGCTTTTTAATTTTATGTGTGAGTCCATTGCTTGCATGTATGTAAGTACACACGTGACATGCAATGCCTGCAGAGGTCAGAACAGGCCATCAGTCCCCTGAAAATGGAGTTACAGACAGTTGTTAGCTGCCATGTAATTCCAATCCAGATCTGCTGCAGGAGCAGACAGGGCTATTAATGTCTGAGCTCTCTCTCCAGGTCCTTTTCTACTTTTTAAAAATCTATCTAAATGTTATGTGGCCAAACACTTCAGTCTTAAAATCTGATTTTTATTTGAGAAGATGAAAGAAAAAAATACAAATATGTATTTAATTTTGAGGAAATGTAGAAGCTGTAACTATACATTCCCTGTGCATTCTCTGTGTAAAATAAATCTCTAAAAGGAAAAATATGATCTTTCTCTTTTTATAATTTTTCAATGCAATTCATAGCACTTTCTTTTGTAAAGTGCTTTTATACCTGGCAAAGTAAAGATATTTCATGAAAGTACCATGCATTGACTTACCAATTAGTATGTTTGAACCTACTTCAGTATATTTTCAGTTTGTATGTTAGAATTTTAATTTTTTAGTCTTTTTTTTTTTTTTTTTGGCTTTTCATTCCCTTACTTTTCTGAATACTGAAATCTAAAACCATTTGGTTCAGTAAAATATGTGGTGACCTATCTGTTGGCACCTGGAGACTTTGTCCCATGTGGAATATGGGGTCCCAGCAAAGCTCTGGAAACACCCAATCCACAGCCATTTGTGTTTTCTCTCCTTTTGTTCTTAGACTTCTAAGAGCCAAAGACATGAGACACAGCTTTTCAACCTTCTAATATGGACTGAAGACTCATATCTCTCCAAGAATCCTACAAACCTTCAGTGCCAGATAAGGACTGCTGAGATATTCAGCTTGTGGACTGAGCTACTACTGGGGTTTCAGCCTTCTTAGAGTATAAACTGCCATTGTTGAACTACCCAGGCTGTATCACAGAGACCAGTACAGGAGGATCAAGACAGCACATGGTGCTCACTGGACTTCATTCGGTGACCATGGGCAGGGAAGATTCCAGTGTGGAGCACGAGGGCAGGCCTGATTGTTGTTTGGGCTTGCCAAGGAGGAGCCTTCAAACACTTCCTGAGGAAAACAAATATGACATCTTTCAGCCTAATAAAGAAAAAAAAAAAAAAGGAAATCATAAGCTGAAGATGCTAAAAACCTATGATGTCATAACCTTGATATATGTGGCATGCATAAATGCATATTTTGGAGTGATGCAAATTGGAAGGAACAACAACAACAAAAAAGACTGTGTCAAAGAATTGACTGAAATGGTGAACTTCTGCGGGAAAGAGTAAACTTCTACATTGAAAATTTTAAAAGAGACTGAGAAGATAAAAAGATAAAAAACATGTTTGGCAGAATGCATGTGCCCTGGTGGGGAAGGAGTGGGGGGCAAGGAAGGGGGAATAGGTCTAGATTCGACTGGGAAATTTTGTATGAAATGCACAAAGCTTCAATAAGAATTGGCTTTGGAAAAAAAAAGAAATAAAGAAAAATTTGTTCTGGTGGAAAAAAAAAAAAGAAATTTGTGATAGTTAAACAGTTTATTCCCAGACATGATAAATAGTACATGCATAAACTATAAATATTTTTGCTCTTATTAAGGGAATTAAAACATATTTTTTTTATAAAATCTAGAGGTTCACTTCTGTATCTGTTAACAAATTTCCAGATGTGTTATATTTTAAAGCCGTAGCACTATAAAAACAAGAAATAAAGTCATTGAAGAAGCCATTTTCCAATGTGAGGCTCTCTTTTTGTAAATGAGAACAGAAGAAATGATGCAGAAAAATTTTAAGATGATTTGTTATTTAAAACATGTAGATTTAAATTTCTTAAACTTTCATATTGCACCCAGTTATAGTCAGCAATTTGACTATAGTTCATTCATGAATTTATAAAAATTATATTTGTAGGAGTGTTTTGTCTGCATGTATGTAAGTGAACCCATGTTATGAGGTGCCCAAGGGGGCCAGAAGAGGGCATCGGATGCCATGGAACTAGAGTTACAAGTGGTGTTGAGCTGCCATGTGGGAGCTGGGTACTAAACCTGGGCCACCTGCAGGAATAGCCAGTACTCTTCACTGCTGAGCTGTCTTTCCAGACCCCATTTAGAAATTTTTAATAATAGTGTTTATGCAGGTTTCTCATTATTCCTTCATATTTTCACAATAAAACTGGTCTCAATGTATTAAACTTGCAACTTTTCATTCATTTACTGTTTTAAAATGATAAACTAGTCTTCAAAAATTATTGTCAGGCTGGAGAGATGGCCTGGCGGTTGAGAGCGCCGACCACTCTTGCAGAGACCCGGGTTCGATCCCAGGCACCCACATGGCGGCCGAGAACCGTCTGAAACTCTAATTCCAGGAGAACTCCAGTTCCAGGGGAATCTGACACCCTCTTCTGACCTCCGCGGCATTGCACGACACGGTGCACAGACTTGCATGCAGACAGTGCATTGATACACATACAGAAATAAATAAATGCCGGGTGTGGTGGCACACGCCTTTAATCCTAGCCCTTGGGAGGCAGAGGCAGGCGGAGCCTGGTCTACAGAGTGGAGTTCCAGGACAGCCAAGCTAAGGAGACCCTGTCTCAAAAAAAAAAAAAAAAAAAAAAAAAAAGACCAAAAAAAAAAATTATTGTCTTGGTGACTCAACAAAATGTATAAAATTATTTTCACGGAAAATTTAGGGACTTAAATCATTAACACATTTTGGTGTGTATTGATAGTCCCAGTCCTTGGGAAGCTGAAGAAAGAGGTTCATAAGTTCAAAGGAAGACTGGAGTTCCAGGTCAACCTGAGTTATATAGTGAGCCACTATCTCAAACACTTATAAACAAGCAACAAAAGCATGGCTTTATGTTTGGAAAGTTCAAATTGTTATCATATAGTCCTTTATAAGATACATAACTCAAAAACTGTTGTGATTCCACTCTCCTGTAGAATGCTAGAACTGAGTCTTCCTAACTATATTTCATATTCATATCTCATGTTCCCTCTAACAGCCACAAAACTTCTAAATGCAGAAAATGAGTATTGTCATCTTCTATTAGATACCTTCTATGTATGACTGTTACAGAAACTGTTTCCTTTTTTTTTTTTTTTGGTCTTATTTCACTTAAATTAATGTCCTAAAATTTTTTCTCTTGTGTGGCAAAGACTGTAGATACATACAATGAAAAGAGTTAAAAGACCAATATAATCAAATGACAATAAAATAAACAGAATAGTATATAACTATGTCAGAAACTGAGGTCAAATCTTTCAAGTCTAAAGTCACATTTCTCTCTCTCTCTCTCTCTCTCTCTCTCTCTCTCTCTCTCTCCTTTATAATACCTTCTGGTCATTTAAACATGATTTTATTCCTTGGAAAATCATAGCTAATATTGCCTAGTTTGTGATAATTACATACTCTTAGATTAGGGGAATTTGTATTAGTTAAAAATGAATATATCAGAAAAATTCACTTAACATATATAAAATATTAAATAATAAAATATTATTAACCAAGTAGTTTTTCCAAACTTTAATAAGTAAAAAGTTGGTGACACATTTATATATAAGCAAGCATAATCAAGAACATGTGAATTCAGTATATATTTGAATGTATACATCCATATGCAATTACATATAACAAAGCCAAAGTATGGTGCAATAGAATAAATGTTAACAAAGTCACTCTAAGTAGGATACTTGCTTACGATCTTATAGAAGGAGTTCAGTCCAGGAAGAAATTATCTGGAAGGATGGAGGTTTGGCCACTGCATTTAAATATCATGAAATTTTAAATTATCTAATAGCAAAGATGTCATTAAAAGAAGACTTCATCAAAATTTTTATGAGGCTGACGATGGGATGATGCACCATGAAACACAGCCATATGGCATCATCCCCGGAGACACCAAGCTAAGATCAAAGAGCACTCAATAAATGCTTTCCCAATTTTTTAAGAACAAACAAACAAACAAACCTTACAAGGAATGGAATAGTTCTATAAGCAGTGTGTAAGATTACAGAATGGAATCTGGACTTCAGTCGTTTGCTTAGAGACTAATCTTTGTTAACTGTCTGGAACTTACTTTTCATTGCTAGAAACATTTTTATAGAATGCATTAAAGTGATAGTCACTACCTGCTCAGCTCTAGGATTTCATTATATTTAAGTGTGTGTGTGTGTGTGTGTGTGTGTGTGTGTGTGTGTATACCACATGTATGTGGGTACCTACAAAGGCAAGAAGAGAGGTTGGATCCCCTGGGGCTAAACTTATAGGGCTTTGTGAGCTACCAAAAGTGAGTTCAGGAAAAGAAACTCTGGTCCAAGAGAACTAGAAGTACTTTTATCCAGTGAGCCATTTCTCCAGCTCCAGATGCAGGATATTTATATTTCATCTTTCCTGAGCATAGCATTACATGGTCTGGTACCTAAGATGTGTAAGGACGCATTTTGTTAGTAGAAAAAGAAGCATGAAGCACTTTGAGGAGGAATATCAAATACTGAAAACTTACTTTGGGAATAAAATGGAAATCAATAATTTTTTTTCACACATTTCTTCTTCCTAGAAGACTCCCACTATTGTTACACAGTATATAATGCTAAAATTGAAAATAAAATACACAAAAAGATCAACAACCTGAAATATTTATATGAGTTAGAATAATGACACAAAAACAAATGCATATGACTAAATGAAGGAATGCATTGGAAATGCATCAATTTAACAATCTCACACAATTCAACATTTAAAAACTTCAAAATCATACTTTAAACTAATAAAAATATTTATATATAAATGGCATATATCTTCTTTTCTTTTTCTTTTTGGTCTTTTTGAGACAAGGTCTCCCTGTAGCCCCAGCTGTCCTGGAACTCACTCTGTAGACCAGGCTGGCCTCGAACTCACAATGATCCTCCTGCCTCTGCCACCCAAGTGCTAGGATTAAAGGCGTGCACCACAATGCCCGGCTAAATGGCATATATCTTCTAAATAATGCTGGGAGTAGGGTTAATTTGATATTTTGAAATAACTGATGCAATGTACCAGAAGCTATTCATGATCCTTAGACAATGCCTCCTCAGAAAGATAACAAACACACACTCTAAAAGTGTGGCATAAATAGGACACGGGCTTTATTTTATAAGACAAATTTAATTCCTAGTGTGATATATGGATGTTCCATGCTATATATTGCATACAACATTATGTTTATATTATCATAGTGTTTACTTATTTATTTATTGTGGTATGTATGTGTGTTTGTGTGTGTGTATGTGTGTGTGTGTGTATGGTTTATGCACATTGATTTGTGTGAATTCACACCCTAGGAAGCCAGAGGAAGATACTAATTTCCATCTTAATCCCTTGAAACAGTGTCTCTCAATGAACTTGAAAGGAGGCTGCAATAGGGCATTTTAAACATACACTTCCCTAGGGGCTAGAGAGTGCTGGCTATTCTTGCAATGGAGGGCCTGGGTTTAGCTCCCAACTCCCACACAGTGGCTCACAACCATCCCTAATTCCAGATCCAGGGGATCTGATGCTCTCTTCTGACCTAGGCATACGTCGCATGCACATAATCCAGAAATGCTTTTCAAATGGAAGACCGGAGGACCTAGTGCCTCTAGCCATATAATTACTTTCCAACACTCTCCTCTATTATCTTCCATATATAATTGTGAGGTTGAAATAGCTCACACATTGTGATTTGGCTTCTCTCATCAAGATTAGCCTCAATCTATGTGAATGTATTTATCTTTATTGGCACAGGTAGGCATTGAGGATGGCTGTGGAGATATTACCGCCCCCACCTCAATATTTTTGAAGCAACCTAAGTTGTGTAGTGCTCAGACTTTTAAAATAAGATTCATAATTTACAGAAACTCAACCAAAATACTGAGGCAGAGCACAGAACAGTATCCCAGACCTGTCAGGCCTGACTGGCTGGGCCACCAGGGGAATCTGTCTTCACACCCTGCTGCTCTCCTTCCCGAGAGCCAAGGGAAAATGAGTTCCCAGCTGCAGCCCAATTCAGAGAAGCTTGGCTGTTTATCACCATCTGGAGCACACTGAGGTGTGTCTGAGCTTGACAAACAGCTGAATATGTTATGGCTCACTGGCATAATTCTTTAGTCTCAATACAAAGTTTAGACACTTCCTTGAGTCATTTTAAGTGCTTCATTCTCATCCCCAATCACATCGTCCTTCCTTTTCCCTCATCTACATCCTTAGTCTTCCTTTCTGGCCACTATGCCTTCTTAAGTTCCATAAAGAGCATGAAATTGGCTCTTCTCTAATGCTTCCTCAATGTGAAATTGCCTGCCTTTCACTGCACCAAAAATACACCAGCTTTCACCAATATTTGTGCTGGGAAAAGAGAGTTCAAACATGAGTGGGTAAACTCTTAGACAGAATTAAAGGGGAAGAATCAGAGATGTTGAACAGAGGCAGTTCTTAAAGTTCAGCTGTAAAGAGTAAAAAGAAATAGCATCAAAGCTATTAGAACAAAGATTACTTATCCCACAATGGCAAATTCACCGGAATTGGTGTTAAAGACGTGTAAGTGGTCAGGGACATTCTGACCCGATAGACAGTAGACTGACCCCGTAAACATGCTTTTCCAAGTGGCCTGGTCTATGGTAGCTCTTCACTTCTTGCATGTATCTCCAATAAAGAATGCACTGTGTCCAGTAAACTTTCCTTAGTGACAATTTATCAAGAACAACCTTAACTGACTGAGATGATATGGACCCACCAACTGGTCACATACATCAGCTGACCAATCTCTGCCTTAGGAGACTACTGTACCTCAACTGCTGAATGGTCTACTATCAAGCATGCAGGCCATTCATCTTTGTGATTTCTTATTTTAGCTATTGAACAGTGGCTTTGTCATCACTTGCCTGTACATGTTGATAATATCCTCAATTTTCTATTCACGCCTGAAAGGCTTGAAAGGATGCTGAACCTTGACAATCCATCTTCTTCATTCTCTTCTCTCTAGTGCTCAGCATGACCGAGGGTTTATTTCCAGATTCTGCCTTTTCAATGATGCTGCTTTTGTTCTTTGTAAACATTCTTTACACTGGGTAGTGAGAACCCTGGGGGAACAAAAAGACCTTCAGAGGAGCTTATCCCGGCATGAAGTGCTTTAAAGGAATCAATTTTCAAATCTTCAGCCTCTATTTGTATTTACTCTTTCCTCAATTGCTGTGCTTGAGAATGCTCTCAGGAGTAACCGAGCTCCACCTTACTAAATAAAGCCTTATCTCCTCACTCTTGCTGGGATTTAATTTGGTGCATTTCTCAAGAGGCATAACACTCAAACAAAAGGATCACACCAGACTTTGATGTTTGAGTAACCTAGACTTCTAAGAAAATAAATAGAAAGTACTACATAACTTGAGTCTCCCTATGCATTATACACAAACAGATGAAACGAAAACACTGTTTTGGACACGAAATATTTTAAACTGCTTATGAGTAATGTGAATATATTGCTGGGATAGAGTAAGAAAGATGGATTTTTGACAACTGTCATATAATTATTTTGGTTTTCTGAACCTCCCAAATGTTAAGTCATAATAGTTCCTGAGATGCGATCTAGGAAGAACACAATGGAAAGAAACACGGGAAAAGATCAATGTTTCTCTCCAGCAATGCATTGACTACCATGTTATTTTTACACACTCAAATAATTTCTGTACACTCAAAAATTACTGGAAGTATACTGTTTTTTGTTGTTGATGCGGAAAGTTCTTCAAGTTATTGTCTTTCTATTAATAAGTAGTTATATTTCTTTTTTTGTTATATTTCACATATGTATGGGATAATCAATAGAAAAGTCTTGGACATTGATATAATGTACACAATTTATTATTATCATTATCATCATCATTATTATTACTATATTATTTTGGTCTTCTTGAGACAGGGTCTCCTTGTAGTTCAACTGTCCTGGAACTCACTACATAGAACAGGCTGGCCTTGAACTCACAGGGATCTGCCAACCTCTACCTCTCAAGTGCTAGGATTAAAGATGTGCACCACCATGATTATTATTATATAATAATGATTCTTATTATATAAGTTCCTAATAGAGTTATATTTCTATGAGGTTTAAATTAAGATTTTTCTAATGATAATGCAGATATGAAAATGTTTTAAAAGTTAAATAATTTTATTAATTCAAGGAAAAATGCACAGTGCTAAAATTTTAAGCCACACAATATGAAACCATGTATTTTTTCAAGTTAATTATAACAAGAATGTGAAATTACTATGTAGCAATTGAAATATTTTAATAGATTTTGCCCTTTAGATTAGTCTTTTTTTTTTTTTTTAATTTTATTTATTTCCGTATGTGTATGAATGTATTGTTTGCATGCAAGTCTGTGCACCCGTGACGTGCAATGCCGCGGAGGTCAGAAGAGGGCGTCGGACTCCCCTGGAACTGGAGTTCTCCTGGAATTGGAGTTTCAGACGGCTTTCGGCTGCCATGTGGGTGCTGGGGATCGAACCCGGGTCCTCTGCAAGAGCGGTCGGCGCTCTTAACCGCTAGGCCATCGCTCCAGCCCAACTGCACAACACGGGTGCACTTACACACATGGAAGCAATGCACTCATACACACAAAGTAACACATAAAAATGCTTTTAAAGTACTTTACTTTTTAGTAATTTTTCCTGTTTGAAAGCATAGGTATACATTTCATAAAATTGTCACTTGATATCTTCTGATTATTTTGTTAAAAACCAACATTTTCTACATCAAATATTATTTCTGCTTCCACTTCTAACTCTGTATTCTTTTCACAATTTCTTACAAATGTTTCTAAAAGCCTTTTTCCTCCCAAACAATTTCCAATTCAGCAACTAAATTTGTTTGGAGATGTTTCATTAAGTTCCCAGAAAATAAGCCTACATCAATAGCATCATCAGAAAATTGGAATATCAAGTTAAACTGAATATCTACTGGATAATGGTTAATCCAAATATGTATCATATAGAAAAATGATTATTTTAATATTTAGAAAACTAAGGTTATTTTATTTTGTTGATTTTTCTGACATTGTTATTTTGATCATTTTGAATAGGTATGTATTGAAAATCAATATTAGTTTTCTCATTTTTAGAGCATACATTATTATTTTTCTCATTAAAATAATTATATTCTATTCTAGGCTTCAAAGCCTTTAATGTCTAAAATACAAATATTAGTCAATTTATTAAAGTTTTCCATGTGTTTATTCTTTATTAAGAACATCACTTGCTTAGATGGATTCTGTTATGGGTGTTCCATTTTCTTTAATTCTTTAAAATGTATTTATTTTTATTTTATGCCTATGGGTGTTTGCCCATAACTATGTAGGCGTATTCCTGCAGGCAAGGCCTGCCAAAGACAGAAAGTGGCTACCAATCTCTCTGAGCTGCCTTTAATGACAGTAGTTACAGAATTTGGGTGCTGGAAACAGAAGCTGGTTCCTCTGCATGAGCAACCAAAGGTCTGAACTTGGAGCTGCACTTCGCTGGCCAGCATTCTATATTTTTATTTTTTATTTATTTATTTATTTATTTATTTATTTATTTATTTATTTATTTTTTATTGATGCTTTGTGCATTTCATACATCATTTTCCAATTCAGTTCAGGCATATTTCCCTTTCCCTTCCCCCCACCCCCCCATCCCAGATCATGCATTTTGCCATAACTGTCCTGCATCTTTGTCTATATTTTTAACTGAATGTTTGCAAACTTCATCCAGCATATTTTGATCTTGTTTAGACCACCCCCCCAACTGTAGCACCTCTTAGCACTCCCTGCCGAATTTTATGTACTCTATCACATATAATGTTGTAGAGTTAAATTTGTGCCTTCAAATGCCATTTGTCATCCAGTGGAGGCTAACTAAGTCTCACTCCACATCACATCACGCCCTTAAGGAAAAGTGACTGTCCACCTTTCAGCTGAAGAGCTGGCGGGAAGAACCAGAGTTGACAATGAGTGCAAGGAGCCAGTTTTCTAGAAGCTAGGTAGTTGCTCATAAAAGCTGAAGGCAATGATGACACCATGGACAATACCCAGATAAGCTCAAGCGGCTATTCAATGTTTATCAATATGAGTTCTAAACCTGGATCTTTCACAAATTCTCATTTGATTAAAATTTCCTATGAAGTTGTCTTATAACCTGATCACAAGTCTTCAGAAATCCTTGCAGCCTATCTTACTTCTTGAAAATTTGCTGCACTTAGTCCATTTCTGACATTGATTGTTCTTCCACACAGACCATCTGTTTGTGGGGCAATAGTTTGGTGAGATTTGTGCCCACATTAAATTTCAGTAAATAGACTAGGTCTTTCCTTACTATTAAGATGCTAACACCAAATCCCCAGATGAAAGGCAAGCTGAACAACATTATTGTTATGTTTCTGTTTATCTGAAAGCAACTATGTCGTTATCATGTAAATCTCTTAACGGGCTCAATCCACCACTTACTCTCAGACTCTGTAATTACTGTATATGAGTGGAAAGTATGTATTCATATTTTAGAGTAATATAAAATTAAAGGAGGAAAATGTGAATTCCTAAACATAAAAAAAGACTGAGAGAAAGATGCAGGACAGTTATGGCAGAATGCATGATGTGGGGTGGGGTGGGGGAAGGGAAAGGGGAATATGTCTAAACTGAACTGAGAGATGATGTCTGAAATACACAAAACATCAATAAAAATATTATAGAAAAAGAAGTCATATTCACAAAGCCTATCTGAGTAATTAATGTGTATATTTGCTCTGCTGCTACTTCCATTGCTGAAGATGTGACAATTAGATCCTGCTTCTTCCACTGCCCTTTTCCCATGTACTCCTTTCTTCCTTTCTTATTTATTAAATCAATTTGAGTTACAGGAAAACAAAATAATCTTCAGTTCTGTGCTATTGTATATATTATTTAATATGTAATATATATAATATATATTAAATATCATAATGAGGTTGATTCTTTCTCTTGTTTTCTGTTCTTCCAATGAAAATAATATCAATATCTTTTTCTTTAATATAGTAAAGACAGCTCTACTAGCTTTGTGAAACTTCAAATCTTACATGTTCTAATTTTCTTCTCAAAGGACACAGGTTACAAGCTTTTTTATTCTGTTCATCATTTTCCTGATGTCAAAGATTACCAAAGTTTGTACTATTTCTCGGCTTTCACATCAAACTTGTTCCAAACCCTATGGGTTATTTAAGAGGTTATTTTGGTTAATATTTCACTTTATAGTGTTTCTATTTATCTTTAATGTCCTGCTGATCATTTTAATAAAATGCTGTAAAATATTTTATAGGGTATTGTTTTCTGATATTTTTTCATTATTTTTCTTATTCAACAGTTAAACTCTGGTTTTGGCAAGAGAACAAAACAAAATGCTACAAACAAAACAGAATATCCTGGTTCCATACAGTTCCTCGTCCACACTCCTCATTTAGCTTCGCACTTTACCCATGAAATGAAAAATTAAAGTTTGTCCTTTGCTGTATATGCACCGAGATTAATGTTTATACAGTTATTATACATTTGTACATAAATATGTTTCATAATTGCTGACAAAAAATTGAAAACTTTCACAAAACTGTTATTTACTTATTTCTTTTTTTGGGGGGGGGCAGGGACTTCCTATAGCCCCAGCTGGCCCTGAACTCACTTCGTAGACCAGGCTGGCCTTGAACTCACAGAGATTGGCCTGCCTCTGCTTCCTGAGAACTAGGATTAAAGGCGTGCTCCACCACACCCTCATCATGACCAGCTTAATGACAGTTCTTAGCTGCCATGTGGGTGCTGGGAATCGAACCCAGGTCCTCTGCAAGAACAGTTGGTGCTCTTAACTGCTGAGCCATCTCTCCAGCCCATCATTTATATTTTAAAATTAATATATGTACTATGTAAATCCAGAAATTGTCCAAGTCCTTTCACAGCTTTCTCCCATTATTCTGATATACCAACACTATCTTCTAAGGTTCCTTAGCTTAGGAAGGATGTATAACCCCTGGATTTACATATGTTTTAGCCAAATATTGTATTTCTGTCTCTATATGAAAGCCTCAGACACTGGCCACCCCCCTCCCCACACACACCTACAGGCTGTGTCTCTGGATTCTATGAGGAGGTTGATAGATGAGTTCCTGTCATGTGCTGTTCACATTCCAAAGATCAGAAGAGAGATGCAGGACTGAATCTCACAACTACATGTTAACCGCTGAGCCATTTCTCCAGCTCCCAGAAAACTGGATTTTTAATTGTATGAAATAATGTAGGAGGATAATTTATTGCTTAAATTATTCAACCTTTGTTTCTGACTTAGATCATGAAAAGATAGCTTTTATTTTATTATTTTATATTATTTCACAAATACTAGCTTTGTATGTTGTTGCCTATATTCAAAAATAATCATTATTACTGTGATCATTGTTGAACAGCTCACATTTTGAAAGATTTATTTCATTCATTTGTGTATGTGTGTGTATTTGGTTTTTAACTTATTTATCACATATTTATTGATCATCACACACAAGTCCCACTGTTAATGTTAGGGGGTTCGGTTCAGTGGTTAATGTGGCAGACATGGTTCCTGCTTATAGTATCTAAAAGGAACAGACACTGCATAATAATGGGCTTTTTTGTGTATGTGTGTGTATTTGGTTTTTAACTTATTTATCACATATTTATTGATCATCACACACAAGTCCCACTGTTAATGTTAGGGGGTTTGGTTCAGTGGTTAATGTGGCAGACATGGTTCCTGCTTATAGTATCTAAAAGGAACAGACACTGCATAATAATGGGCTTTTTGCTAGACCACTGTAGTTACAGATAAAGAACAGACTGGAAGAGGACACCAGTGGATATAAACATCAATTACAATACAATTGCATGGGTACAGGTGAGAGAGTTCAACTTAGACTAGGATGGAATAAGTGGGAGGAGACTGGAAATCTCTGCCCCTTGCAGTGGGATTGCTGAGACTACAAAGGTGCTCTACTGTATCAAACCTATTTAAAATATTTTTGAGTTAGCATCTCACTATATCCCTGGCTGGACTGGAGCTCACTAGATTTACATGACTCTGCTTCCCCAGTGCTAAATTAAAGGTGTGAACCACCCAGATTGTCTGTTTCCAGGTTTTATTTGGGTTCTGGGGATCCAAGTTCAGGTCCTCACACTTGTTCAGTCATCGCATCACTCCTACCTTACTTTTTGAGACAGTCTCTTCCTGAAACTGAGCTCACTGATTGTCTACACTGGTTGCTCAGCAAGACTCAGGGGCACTGTCATCTCCTTTTTCTCATTCTTTGGATTATAAGAATGTACTGCTATGCCCATTTGTTTTTCTAACTTAAACTGTATTTTTATTAAATTGTTTGTGTGTGTATGTGCATGACTATAATATGTGTGTGGATGCATGCATCTGTATTCACAAGGAGAGGCCAGAAAAGGGCAACAGATCTCTTGAAACTGTAATACAGGCATTCGTGGGGTTTCTGGTGGGCTACCTGTGCGCTTGTATCCAAAGTAGACATGGTAACGGCTGAGCCATCTTTTGAGCCTTTTGTGCAGTTTACTTTTCTGTATTTCATCAGCAGACTAGAGTTTATTTAGAACAAACTTTATCCATACTCATTATATATCTCTTTTCTTGCTATTAATTTCCACAGTCAAGTAAATTTTGGATTATAATTCAAAGCACCAAATTATTTTATGTCACTCAACTTATGCTGGACAGATAGCTCAGTAGTTTTGAACACTGGCTGTGCTTGCAGCAGACCCGGGAGCAAATCCCAGCATCCACACAGTGGCTAACAACTGTCCATAACTCCAGTTCCAGGGGATCCAACCCCCTCTTCTGTCCTTTAGCAGCATTGCAAGACACAGTTATTCTTATGCATATGTAAGCATAATGCTCATACATAAAATAAAGTAAAATAAAATAAAATGAAATAAAATAAACATTTAAACTACCCAAATATATAAAATTCAACTATGGTCACATTCATCCATTGTGTTTCCTTTCCTTTATTTTTTATTTTTATTTATTTATTTCTTTTTGGTCTTTTTGAGACAGGGTCTCCTTGTAGGCCCAGCTGTCCTGGAACTCACTCGCTCTGTAAACCAGGCTGACCTTGAACTCACAAAGATCCACCTGCCTCTACCTCCCAAGTGCTAGGATTAAAGACGTGAGCCACCACGCCTGGCTCCTTTTCTAATATCTAATCTAAATGCTAAGGTTTCACAGTGATTCTAACAAAATGCCAAACAGAAAAGTTCTTCATTCAGAGAAAACAAAATATACAAGCAAAAATAAGTAATTAAACATCAAGGAGAAACCTGAGAAATTTGATTTGTTAAAATATTTTAGTCCATGGGGTAGTAAATTTTTAAATTCAAGATAAGAAAAGGAGACAGCAGAATTTTGTAAAAAGTATTTTTTACAGTACTTCATGTAGGAATGCCTTCACAAATTAAGCAGTCAGAAACACATTTTATGTGAAATTATTGAAACTAGTAAAAGTCAAAAGTAATATATTAATTAAAGTAACTTTTTGAGTCTTTTAACTTTCTACTAGGTAACTTTCACAAAATATAACTTAAATGTTACATAAAACTAAGTATAACCACTTTCATGTAATAAATATTACCATATGTCCAAATTCTTATTTATCATTTATTTTTTCTTCTGAGTTTTTATTACAATCATTTCCTAGATGTGTGGTATTTTCTGAGCCACAGCCTACACACAAATATGTAATCATCAACTTGGAGTGATTTCTACTACTGAATCCTTTCAATTATTTTTCCTGTGCAAACTCAAACAAGAAATAAATTATCTAGATAATAATGATAACTGCATACAGTTCCGAATCCATCTGTTTTTATTGGAAAATGAGTATGACAGACTTTAGTATAAAGACCAATTATTGTGAATATCTGGACTGATGGATCAGAACACCATTTGTTTAAAATGTCTAATTTAGGTATTATGTAAGTTATAAAACCAAGTATAAGAAGCATTGGATATTTAAAGAGAGCTTATGATAAAATTGGAGAGTATTTCTTAATTAAGTTTGAAGACTCTTACCCACTTCCCCATGTTTATGATGAAATTTTGCCTGAATTGAGCTTATATCATATTCTGAATACTGTCCCCCTTGCTGTGAATCCAGCTGAGGAATTTCCCAGCCGTCCCTTGTGCCCGTCCACTTCTTTCCACTTTAGTATCTTTCATCCACTTCTTCCTCCAGGATCCGTGGGTGTTGGAGGCAGAAGTGTGAAATGTGCCTACTTCAGGGTCATTTGGTAAGGCAAATTTGACTCTCTATATAATAGAGTAAGTATGTAAAGTTGAGGGGGGGCAGTTAGAAGAGTTGTAGATAGGGGAGGGGATCAAAATATCAACAAAATATACCATATAAAATTCAAAAGTATCAAAAAAAGAAAAAAATGGACAAAATTAATATAAACGGATAAAAAAGAAAATACTACTTTGTTGGTAGATGGCTCACCAGTTAAAGACATTTATGGCCAAAGATAGCAACCTTAATTGGATCCTGCGTACCTATGTTGTAAGAGAAGAGAACCATATCCCTCATGTTCCCCTCTGACAAACACACATGTCATGATGTGCAGACACATGTATGTGGACACACATGTGCACAGAATCACACACAAAACATGTTTTTAAAATATCATAAAATAGCTTTATCAGCCAAAAAATAAAGGGAAATCAACATGTTTACCAGTTGCTGGGAAGTTTCTACTTTTCTAAGAGTCTGATGGTAGAATTAGAATAATTTTCCACAGGTTAGTTTTTTTCTTTTTAAAATATTCCCAATTCAACGAATTTTTTAAAAACATTTACAGATGAAAAATCTGTAACTCACTAAGTTTATATGGTGTTAACATTAAATCTCATGATTAAAAACTAATTTCTTCTTTTTTCTCATAAAACTAAGAGGTTGGAAGGTATGTGACAAGTTATTGATACAGAATTTCTTTGAAATATATTTGTTACTGAGTAACATTGTATAGTAAGTTGCTTATATATAGGGAAAAAGTATTTTTCAGGGGTGTAAAATTATCCCAATTGCTATTAAATAGCCAGTGATGTCTTTCTTCCCTTGTTTAACTCTAAAATGCTTCTCTGAATTTCCCAGGGTAAAGGAGTCAGCCTGGGGATTATTGGAACTGCCTTTCATTCTTACATGCTTTGCATGATTTCTGGCTGATAATTATGAAATACATTCCAAAACCCACATAATTGTTTTCTTTTAATGCTTCTGTGATTTCCAGAAGATATTTATTTATTATTTATTTATTTAATATTTTGTGGACAGTTGGTTTTTTTTTGGACAGGATTTCCCTGCAGTCCCACCTGGTCTGGCACTTGCAATATAGGCAGACCTCACTTACAAATATTCACGTGCCTCTGCCTCCTGAGTACTGGCATTAAAATTGTGAGCCACTACATCAGGCTTCCAGCCACTTTAGATGTATCAGCACACGTACACAGATACAGACACAGACACATAGACACGCAGACATATTCTGTGCCTTATATTTGAGTGTTAATTTTTAGTAATTTGTTTAAAGTATGAACAATTTGTACTGCCCCACAATTTATAACTTCATGAGAAATAATTTTTGAAAACTTTAATTTAAATTTTAACAATAAAATGATTGGAATTCTAATACAAATCGAATTTCTTTTACAATATAGAGTAACAGCAGTAATTGCTACTGGCAATTGAAGGCTTGTAAGTTCTAAAGATGGCTAAGAATGAATGATGAATTCATGTTGTTTTTTTTAGCACAGTTAATAAATTCCAAAATTATCAGTATAACTGCATTTCTATGTGCCAGCAAAATACACTGCCACTGATAAATCATAATTGGCTCTTGTTATTCCATTTCTGTTCATTAACTTTATAAAGCTTCTTTTGAAATATCAGAGTGAACATCCTATAATGATCTTAATTTAATTTAAAAAGCAATGTTTTTTAGGGTATCATTATTCCTTAAAAACTCCTGATAATGTTTTAAGTTTTAAGACTCTTAAAAGAATGATTTTGGTTGAAGAAAATGAGGATATTGATGTCCGATTGTCTCAAAACTAGACTTCTTCTTTTTCAAAATTCTCATAAATCAGTGTCTATTGCTGGTAAATTACTACTGCCTATGGTATTTCTGTATCCTCAGAACAATGGAATACAAAATGCTCAAATTTCAACTTACATTGCTTTGAAAATTTCATGACGTCTCAAATTTTTCAATACAAAAGAAAGGAAATAATAAAGTAGCCAGTAAAATATTAGTGCCATTGAAGAATTGAAAGTTAATTTCCTCAACACTTAACAATGAATCTAATATTTGAGTAAGAATTTAACACACATATTCTGAGAACATGCATAAATACAAAATAGGCTTTCTTCAAGTCTTGCTTTATTTTCAAAATCTGTCCTCTGAGGATCATAGAAGGGGAAATCAACATCTAGAATGAGGAATTGGGTATTTTCCTAAAAGATTTGTTTCTAAATACAGTACTGCACTCTATTACATGCTGCATGCTCAGGTTTGCCTTTCCTAAGCCTGCTTTCCTCTCCAGTCTTGATTTCCAACTCAGGGGCATAGCACTTGCCCACATATGCCCATCCTTGGTTGATCTGCTGCACCAAAAGAAACACAACTCAAAGTCATCATTGGGAACTTTATTTACAAAATGCCTTTATATCAGTACCTAGATCGGTGTCAGGAGTTTGTGATGACATCGTTAGAATTCTGGATACAGTGTCTGTTCACACTGATTTTCCAAGTGTAGAAAAATAGTCTCTTGATAGTGTTTCACAAAATCAAAATAATATGTTGAATCCTGTCTTGACTCTTTTTCTATTTATTTTTTTAACTTTGATGACCTTTACCATTTTAGTATGGCAGAATGAATGAGTTTTGGGGTTTTTTTTTGGGGGGGTGGGGCATGGATGGGGAATGGGCAGAAACTTGATTAAGCAATGTCCTATGAAATGCACAAAAGCTCAATAAAATTTAATAAAAAACAAATGAATAAAGGCGGAACCTCTAGAACATCATATATTTGTGATAAATGTTTTGAACACTTATCACAAAACTAAAATTTGTCATTTTTTATAAAATTAGAGAGAAAATCCCTTAGTTTACAAAACACATGACCATCCCATAAAAGATTCCACAAATATTGGTGGAGTGATTTGTAGCTGTTGGTGACCAGAATAAGGAAGTTTACTTTCCTTTATTTGTGTGGAACATGGTAGGTTAACATTGCCCCAGATGATGGCATCCTAGAGACATGTGTGGGGGCAGCATGAGTTAGGATTCAGTAAGGTAAAACAACAAAGAAGATGATGGTGATGAAGAGGAAGACTAGAAGGAGAAAGAGGAAGAAGAGGAGGAGGAGGTGGAGGAGGAGGAGAAGGTCGTAGAGGAGGAGGAGGTCGTGGAGGAGGAGGAGGTGGTGGAGGAGGAAGAGGAGGAGGAGGAGGAAGAGGAGGAGGAGGAGGAGGAGGTAGGGGAGGAAGAGGAGGAGGAGGAGTAGTAATGAAGTTGGGAGAGTATGTATTGTAGGGATTGGGAGGCATTAGAAAGGGAGGTGGAAAAAATTAATTATATTTATGCATGAAATTAACAAAGACTTGAAAGCATACTTATAAAAAATTAAAAGATGTTTGCATTTCAGAAATAATTATATGTTACACATAAAAAGTGGTTAATTATATGTTTAATTCTCTTGCTTTCTAAAAACTATGCTCATAAAATTTGAGTTACATTTCCTATATCACATTCCACAAGAAACTGTCTTTTCCTCTGTATGACTTCAGAGTCACATACCTCCAATGTGAGATTACTGTAATCAGCCATCTTTACAACATGCCTATAAAACTAATACATCTTCAGGAACCCTGGCAAAATATTCAGGTCTTATTTATTGTTGCATCAAGGCATAGAATATTACAGGGGGTATAAATAGTAGGAATTCAAAGATCTGAATAGCATCTTCTGTTCAGATAAATTGTGTCCAAATTTAACAGTGAATGTGCAGAAATGGAGGAAAACATCCTGATTCAGCATCTCACTGCTGCTCCCATATGCTGTGCTACATCAAAAACATTTTAACATGGGAATGTCAGAACTATGCTTCCCAAGGCAAGACAATTACCCAAATTCTTTTACTCTTGATTTTAAATGTCGTATCAGCACATATTTATGAAACATGATAATGGAATTATATTATTTTCATATAGGCACATACTGTATTTAATCATATTCATCATTTGTTATGCTCTTGTCCCCCCTCCAAGTTATTCTCTCTCTCTCTCTCTCTCTCTCTCTCTCTCTCTCTCTCTCTCTCTCTCTCTTCTCCTTATGTGCCCAACAAATTTCATTAGAGGTTTTCCAGGAACGTGGATGGCATATGTTTTTATGGGAACATATGTACTCTATCATTGTCTATACCACTGAAGGAAATGTCCTTCCTTCCCTAATAAACTATTATCTGGATATAATCCTCAGGGAGTGGTGCTATGCCAGACATCATAAAATTATTAGAGAAAATATGGTAGGATTTGCAATTTCAAGTCAAATACATTTTGGGGTATGTGAAAGATTGATTCAAAAATCAGTTGATAAATGGTATTTTTAGACATGTACAACCTGCCAGTTGCTGCCAATATAGTAAGGGTCAAGAGGAGAGGGAGAGGGAGAGGGAGAGGGAGAGGGAGAGGGAGAGGGGGAGGGGGAGAGAGAGAGAGAGAGAGAGAGAGAGAGAGAGAGAGAGAGAGAGAGAGAGAGAAGACAAAATGTGTTTGTGTGTGAAAATTGGAGTAACTCTCAAACACGATATTATAGGATTGCCCTAAAATGTAGTGTCTGTATTTCATTTCCCAGGGTATCTGTTTATTTGAAGTGCAACTGCTTTATTATAAAAGAAACCCTCCTGTCTTAATCTCCAGACACTTAGCCTCCACAAGGCATAAGTAAAGCCTATGGTCAGCATACGTGACCATGTGCTCTAGCTTGCTGTGTCCTAGAGAAGAGAATTTCAGACCAGGAGAAGCCCACTCCCCCCACATCTCATTCCCTGAAGCCAGCTAACAGGTGACTTACCGTGGGATCCACTAACTGCTGGCTCTTAGCACAATCCATTTCACATGCAAGAGAAGTTTCATTATTTGTGGAATAGATTTAATTTGACTGATTTCAAGAGTTATGTTTCAGTTTAGGCAACTGGAAATTAATATGTCTATTTACATAACTTTCATATACAAATGCCTCTGAAAATATATAACAATACAATGTTGATTTCAACTTGCAGAGAAATGTTTCAAAATTTTTGTTTCTTCAATTATGCAATTTTCTTTGCAAAATTAGTTAGTAAATTCAACAATACCAAAACATGTTTTAAGTAAAAAAGATACAGAAGATAAAAATAGAACTTAAAAAGAACTTGGAAGATTGGAGGGACAGTAGATAATGCAAGATTAAATTAAATTTAGAAAGATTGAGAAGTCACTTAGAAACTTTAAGATTCTGGTTAAAGAGTGAGATGGAGAGCAATGCAGAAAGAGAGATAATTATATCATAAGTAGAATTAAAATGGTGGTTGGCTATAAAATTAAAATATTTAGGATCCTTATCTACAGCAATGTCCATGGAGAGAGAAGCAGTATAATTTTTTCTGTGGTACAAAATTTGTAACAATGATTATTGACTTTAAGGAAGATAGAAAATTTACTTGTTATACCACATACTTCTACAAAATGATCTTTCTAAAATAACTGGTGAAATGAACAACTGTGTCAATCATTTAATTTTTTCCCATATCTATTGGCCATATGCTTTTAAAAGTTAGCATGTTTCTTCAGGAGCTGGAATTTCATTATAGTGTGTTGCAGGCAGGCCATTTCATAAGAAATAGAGGTGTTTTATCTCAAAGTTTTGGGGTTTCAAGGAATAATGCTAACATTGGCTAAGTTTCAGTGAAAGTCACTTTGGCTGACTTAGGCTTTTATAACACTATGTCAATAACTTTTCAAAATGGTGATGCATGATACATGTTAATATTGCCAAGGAAGGGAAAGGTCCATAACCTAAAACTGCCCCATCAGGCTTTAAATTTGATGGTCCCAGCAGTGTCAACATTGTCCCAATCAGAACCAAATCATTATTATTTAGGAAATTACTTATTTCATTTTCTACTAAAGGAAATTTGGATATTAGATTTTTAATTTTTGGTTGTGTGTGTGTGTGTTTGTGTGTGTGTGTGTGTGTGTTTGTGTGTGTTTATGTGTGCATGCTTCTGCATGTACATGCATATGCATGCTGGTGCCCATGCAGGCCTGAACATGATATCAGATCCCCTGGAGCTGAGATAATATACACAGTTCTGAACAAACTGATGTGTGTGCTGTGAACTGAACTCATGTCCTGTGTAAGGACAGTATCTCCTCTTAACCACTCAAGTAGTTCTCTACCTCATGTATTGAATGTTTGACTCAGATTTTTTTTTTTTTTTTTTTGGTCTTTTGGAGACAGGGTCCCCCTGTAGCCGCAGCTGTCCTGGAACTTGCTAAGTAGACCAGGGTGGCCTTGAACTCACAGAGATTGGCCTGCCTCTGCTTCTGCCTTCTGAGTGCTGGAATTAAAGGTATGACCTAGAAATGTTGATTAATTGGCTACCTAAATTAGATCCACAGATTCTTTGTCAATATACATTTGTTTTCATTCACTCATGTATCATTCATGTGATAGCTTTAGTTGTATGCATTCTCATCTATCCTGTTGTAAAGAAAAATAAGTAAAATCATGTATCTGCTCTTATATCCTAGAATTCTAGTAGGCAAAGAAAATAAAATGCAAAATATTTAACAATGGCTAGTGCCATAATTATAAACATAAAATTATAGAGTACATTCATAGCAGTAAATTTTTTTTGTGTGTGAAGATAATTTAAATGGAAGTTTCAGGGGGACATTTCACTGAAAGAAAGAAAAGAAATGACAAAGATTGGGAAATGCCCACCATGTGGCAGTATTGATAGAATTATGAGTAAAATTAACAGTTGATCCAAAGACCTGATGTGAAGAGAGCCTTGTGAGTTCAAAAGATAATAATTTGTTTTCTGAATGGAACTTAGTAAATGAGACTCATCCGCCAAAAGAATGTAACTGTAAGAACCATGTAAGTTGTAATCAGGAATTTAGGTTTCTTCCAGGTAAAGAAGAAACTTGTTAGAGAACTTAAATTAGACACATGACACACTGATTGGAAGTTAAAATAATGCCTTTTCTGGGGCTGGAGAGATGGCCTAGCGGTTAAGAGCACCGACCGCTCTTACAGAGGACCCGGGTTCGATCCTCAGCACCCACATGGCGGCCGAGAATCATCTGAAACTCCAATTCCAGGAGAACTCCAGTTCCAGGGGAATCCGACACCCTCTTCTGACCTCCGCGACATTGCACGACACGGGTGCACAAACTTGCATGCAGTCAGTACATTTATACACATACGTAAATAAATAAAATTAATAAAAAAATAATGTCTTTTCTTTGTACTATATGTAAGGTAGCATACAAACTTGCCACATAATAATGAGTAGGTTGGGGGATAAAAGTGAGTTACATAGATGCCATACAAATCAAGATGCTATGGACATTTTAAAGTCTAATGGAAAGGATTTCTGAAGTGAGCATGGGAAAGGAAGATATATAGCTGTTAAAAAAGGACTGGAATCCATGGAAAAGTTAACAGGTGTCTTATCCAGTTATATATTTGTTTATTTATTTATTTATTTATTTATTTATTTATTTATTTATTTATATAGATAAATATCTGAAATAAAGAAGGGAAATATAAATAATCTAATAGAATGCATTGAATATTTTAGACATGGCATCATTAGAGAATCAAATTTAGAATTGAGATTTGCTAAGTACATACACATCCTTAGGAGGAAAACATTTAAATGGCCTAGGCCATTGCACCTAATAAATAGCAGTGAGATTCACCGTTCCTCCTTCTTTGCTTATGTCGGTCTGTGGTCTGTCCTCTATGAAGATGAGGTTACTGTTGTTTGGAACTACACTGAGCTGTTGAAGCAGAACTTTTAGGTTCATAAAACTAGGTCTGTTCATCTCAAGGCTCTGATAAGATTCTAATATGTTTCACACACCTTCAGATTCTGAGTGTGTAGAATAGATAATTAAATGTACAAAACTACAAAACAATTATAGCCTTTAATCACTGTTGCCATTTATGGGCTCTAAATTTTAAATTTTCCCTTTCCATAATATAGTCAGAAATGACAAGTTAAGATGTAGAAAGATATTTATTGATGTTTCCTTTATAAGCATTTTGTTTGTTTTCTTCTAGTTTTGTAACTTCCACCAGGAAAATCTGTTCCTTAGTCACGTATAAACATCCGTATGGTCCATAGATTTCCATCTCATAAAACACTACTCCTCAAAGTCACTAAACTGTGAATTTTTATGCCTCCTGAGATTTTCTTTCCATGGAAGTAATGCTTTTGTGAGTATTTTACTTTACGAATATTTTTTTTCCATAGATTCACTTTATATTAATCTGGATGTGTAATTTAGTATTGTAGTTTCTTATATTTGCTCCTTAACTGCAAGGGCTATCCTATTAGGAGATGAAGAATCTGTCACTGGGTCATATTCTGCTGCTTTTTTTTTTCCCATTGCCTGTGGATCCATTGTGAATGTGTTCCCTCCCTTGTCAGATAATTATTCCTAAGTTCTTTTCAAAGTGAAGCTCGTGGTTCTCCTATTCTAAGTCCTGGATGCTGCCCATGTTCTCTTGTGCTTGCAGCATCCATCTGTTCTTCTAAATGGCCTCTTTCCGGCAATAATTTGACAGCAGTCTCTCAGGACACAACAACATCTTGATAGAAAGATGTAATGGAGTTGGAACCTTTCCTTACCCTGCAGAATCACTGCTTCCCACAGAGGACACATGTTTAGGAAGATTCTACTTCTTTGCTAGAGGCAAAGTTCCCTTTTTTCTCATCCAGTAGACCTTCCGCATATGGTCACAAATCCATCTGCATGATCAGATTAAAAAAAAAAAAAAACTGTACAAGGCAACTTACAGGATGGAAGTCTCCTGCAATTTTTGAAGCAATCTGGCCACCAAATGGCAGCAATTGTGTCCAAATTTATTATCATTTTTCTTGACCATGGAATTGACAGTATCTAATTAAGAGACAGAATAAAACAAGTTTATCAAGTTTTAACATTACAAAACTTTTACACTTTTCTGGTGGGGTGGGGGTGTAGGGAGGGGGACACGGGTTTAGATTTGATTAGTAACATAATCTTGTACAAAAATATATAAGAAATAAAAATATGTTAAAAACTTTTACACTTTAAAAATGAGTTTCTTATGTCACCTCATAATTCATGGACAAAATTAACAGGTAAAAAAATAGGATTTTTTTCTAAAAAAGAAATATATGTCTTTGGATATACTTTAATTGCCCTATAGTTAAGTTATTTCTGAAGGTACCCTCCTAATAGGCAATGATATTACTGGCTATATTGCATACCTAGGCTTCATTAAAGCAGCTTTACCTTGGTGATACAATTTAAGCAAATGTGCCAAACAGAATGTAGCCTAATTAGTACAAATGAAAGGAAAACAGGCAGTTAGCCTATGGGGATTAATGGATAGAGACTAGTACTGTGAACTGAGACATCTGTGGACTTCCAGCCAGGACACAATCAAGTCTGTTCATCTGTGGTTCAAAATGCACCATGGGAAATGCAGGTGCTGATTCATCCTTCAATTTAGCTCAAACATATGTGCTCAGATTATTAACTAGAATTGTCATTTTTATTAGTGATTGTTACAATTCCTGGGCCACATGGATTTAATGGAGATGTACTATGCCTCTGTAGATCTCACCACTGCACATTAGGCAAAACGTTGTCCAGAGAAGTGTCAGGACACATTGTGAGTGCAGATGCCTAACACAAGAAATCATTATCAACATGTGATAATGTGTTTAGTTCTTAAACACTGGTTAGTTTTACCAATCAAATGTATTTTTTGAGATACATGAAGTTATCTTTTTGAAGCACATATCAGTGTGTTTGAATTATGTATCAGTACGTTTTAGGGAAAGCTTCTTGTTAGTCTTATTTACCATTACTCATTCTGAAAGTTTACAATGTGAGTAAAATTTACTTAGGGCAAAGGTAGAGAATGAGGAAGGTGGAGTATTCTTTGGATACATGAATACTAAACCAATGCCATGAAAAATTTTTCTTGTAAATTGAAGTACAAGAGAAATATAATTTTAAATAAACAAAGCAAACAGGTTAACATATCCTTCATGGGAGAAGCTGAAATGCTTGGGTTATTATCTGCAATTTAAATAGTGCATGATGAATGTTACCTTGAAAGAATTGAAACCAAATTAAAACAAAATATTGTCTTTTTGGCATTGCCTACAGTGGGCTGGGCCATCCTTCATCAACTAGCAATTAAGAAAAATGCCCCACAGACATAGCCACAGGCCAGTCTGATCTGGGAAATTCTTGAGATGAAGTTTCCTCTTTCCAGGGTCCCGATCTGTTTATCAAACAGCCAGAGGAGTTGCTGAACAGCATGTCCGATTGGTGTCAGGAGCATCATGGGAAGTCTGTCTCCAAGCTTTGTGGATTGTCAAGTGTTACTCAAGTCCAGTCCCTTGGATAAGGTTAGAACTCAGCCCTCTATATCATTATAATATTTATATATTCAATAAACAATATGATAAAGCTATATAGACTATTTTGATAGAGATATATTAAAACCAAATCTGAACACTTTACTACTATGAATTTAAATATTTATGTATTTTATGTGTTACAGTGGTACTATATTTTGAAAAAAATAAGTATTCTAATTTTCCATTTTTTCTCTTTCAAAGTAAAGCAGATTTTCACTGCAAAGTAATTTTGTGCCTATTTTCACAAAAGTTGTATTTAACCAAAAGCTGCTCTGCTTCCGTTTTACAGAAGAAAACATTTTAGTGATAGCAGGTTTGAAAGTAAGGAATGTTTACAGCCATTATTATAGTCTTTTTCTCTCAGATTAGTAGTTCCTGGTAAGTTTATCTCACTTACTCTTTGCAACTCTTTGTAAATGATGGTTATTTGTCTAAGTGAACTCCTGCTGTTTTTTAAAGACAAACAACTAATTATTCAATACTCAAAATACTTAGGTATCACATAATACGTATTTCGTATTTTCTCTTTTCATTGCTTATAGGTGAGTTAAGTTTTGATAACATTCCATCTTAGCTTTTAGAGAAATACTAAGGAAACAGGAAATTACTACTTTCTTTTGTTTTAACTTGACTTGGTGTCTTGCTTATTAGAAGAAAAAAACAAAAAACAATTACAGGCTGGGGAGATGGCTCAGCCCTTAAGAGCTCTGACTGCTCTTGCAGAAGACTGGGTTCATTTCCTAGTACCAAAATGGCAGCTAACAATAGTCTGTAACTGCCCTCTTCTGACCTCTGTAGGCCCAGAAAGATAGGTACACATACAAACAGGCAATATACTCATGCACATAAAATAAAAGTATTCAAATGTTCAAAAAGAAAACATGTTTAGGAGAGGCAGTTTTCTTTATTAATTTAGCAAAGAAAGAATATTCTCCCCTTAAAACATGTTTTAAAATTGCCCAATATCAAAACAAGAAGACAAAATTGTTGCTTTTCATGTTATACATTTTCATTTAAGCTATATTAGGCATTGAAACTTAGAAAAACATGAAATGTAATGTAATTTATTCCTATTTAGTTACATATTTATGCTTTAAATGAATTGCTTTTTGACATTTATTTCTTTTTCAGCATTGTAGCTTATACATGTTTAAGGATGAGATGAAATAAATGACATGAAGGCTGTTAATTTTTGACATATACCCACAGCTAAATTTCATGTATAAAAAATGTATTTAGAAACCAAAACAAAATAAAAATCAAAATATCACAAAACACATAAACGGACTTAAAGACAAGAACCACACAATCATCTCAACTGATGCAGAAAAATCCAGCATCCCTTCATGCTTAAAGTCTTAGAGGGAATTGGAATGGAGAGATTATTCCTCAATGTAATCAAAGCCATATACAAGAAACCCACAGCCAACATCATCCTAAATGGAGAAAATTTGGAAGCATTCCCCTTAAAGGCAGGAACACGACAAGGCTGTCCACTATTGCCATTCCTCTTCAATATGGTGGTTGAAATGCTCGCTAGGGCAATAAGGCAAGAAAGCGAAATTAAAGGAGTACTAATTGGAAAAGAGAAAATAAAACTATCCCTTTTTGCAGATGATATGATAGTTTACCTAAGGGATGCTAAAAAACTCCACCAGAAAACTCTTAGAAACAATAAAAAGTTTCAGTAAATTGGCAGGACACAAAATAAACCTAGAAAAATCAGTAGCCTTCCTTTACACCGACAATAAGCAACTGGAGAAGGAATATAAGACCTTCCCAATCACAATAGCCTCAAAAAAAAAAAAAAAAAAACCCCCCCAAAAAAAAAAAAAAAAAAAAAAAAAAAAAAAAAAACCTGGGAATAAACCTAACCAAAGACACCAAAGACCTCTACAACAAAAAGTCTAAAATCCTGAAGGAGATTGAAAATGACATCAAAAGATGGAAAGACTTCCCATGCTCATGGATTGGAAAAATTAATATAGTAAAAATGTCCATTCTACCCAAATTAATATACAGATTCAATGCAATCCCAATCAAAATCCCCATGAGCTTTTTCACAGACTTAGAAAAAAAAAAACCCTGAAATTCATATGGAAAAACAAAAGACCCCGAATAGCTAAAGCAACCCTGAGTGAAAAGTGCAATACTGGGGGGATTACATTACCAGACTTCAAGCTATATTACAGGGCTATAGTCATAAAGACAGCCTGGTACTGGCCAAAAAACAGAACCACTGACCAATGGAACAAAATTGAAGATCCAAACTTGAGCTCATATAAATTCAGCAACCTCGTATTTGACAAAGGGGCCAAAAAAAGCTCAATGGAGGAAAGATAGCATCTTCAGCAAATGGGGTTGGCAAAACTGGATCACCATTTGTAGAAGAACAAAATTAAACCCATACAAAAATCAACTCCAAGTGGATCAAAGACCTCATTGTGAAACCTGAAACCCTGAAGGTGATAAAAGAAAAAGTTGGCAACAACCTACAAGACATTGGTGTAGGAGGAGTCTTTCTAAACCAGACAGCAGCCACATGGGAAGTAAGGTCAATAGTTGATAAGTGGGACCTCATAAAACTCAAAAGCTTCTGTGCAGTGAAAGAAACAGTCAAGGAGGTGAAGAGAAAACCCACAGAGTGGGAAGAAATGTTTACCAGTGACACATCTGACAGAGCATTAATGTCAAGAATATACAAACTACTCAAAAAACAAAGAAATAAGAAGACAAATGACCTACTCAAAAGATGGAGTAAAGAGCTGAACAGAGTCTTCACCAGTGAGGAATTAAAGATGGCTGAGAAACATCTTAAAAAGTGTTCATCATCATTAATAATTAAGGAAATTCAAATTAAAACCACTCTCATATATCATCTCACTCTGGTATGGCTGTCTAAGATCAAGAAAACAAAAGACAACTGTGATGGTTAATCCTGGGTGTCAACTTGACTGGAGTAAGGAACAAATAAGAGAAAAAGGATGTTCGGATTGGACCACATCAACCCACATGGCCCACCCCAAATGTGTATATTACCTTCTGCTGGCAGGCAGTATAAAATGTCATGGCAGAGGGAGCTGGTCCCATTTTTCCTGCGGCTTGCCTTTCTCTCACTGGTGAGTTTGTCTTTCTGCTGTGTTCAATGCTTCGGATCCCAGCATGTACTGAAACTGGCAGATCTCCTGGAATCCACCAGGCCTTTAGCACCAGATTGAGACTACTGAGACATCCAGCCTTGTGGACTGAGCAGTTCCCTGGATTCTCAGCCTCTCCAGTGTGGCACGGCTACTGTTGGACTACTTGAGCTCTAAATTGTCTGTAGCTATATATTCATCCTGTTGCTTCTGTTTCTTTAGAGAACCCTGACTAATACAGACTTTGGTACCAGGAGTGGTTCTAGAGAAACAGAATTGAAAGGATGAATTTCTTTAGTGGGCTTGGTAGTTTCTGGAGCCAGCTCTTCAATCCAATGAAGTCTAGAGTTACTGAAGGCTCTCCTGGTGGCATGAAGAGGAATGATAATCCTTGGTGCAGACTGATGTAATTATGAAGATAGATCCATTTGACTCACCTAACTCACCTCTTGTGAGAAGCAAAGAATTTAGTGACTCTATATATAAAAGGTTTGAGAAATTGCGGAAAAATAATAAAAATAATGATGTTGCCTGGTTGCTCCTAGTATCTCTGGATAAAGTGATAGAGGAAAATAAGGAGCTCAGTGATAAAAATGACCAGCTCTGGATTGGAAACAACAGTTTAAAAGTTTCCAAGTGTGCTCTGGAAGAGAATCTTCTCTCCAGCAGCTAAAGAACTAAAGCAGCAGAAAATCAAGCTAGAGCCCTTATTATACGTTTGGCTGATTTACAACACAAATTTAATTCCCAGCCACAAAGAGTGTCAGCAGTCAAAGTGAGAGCACTGGTGGGGAAAGGGTGGAAACCTGAAACTTGAGATGGAGATGTGTGGGAGAACCACGATGATGAGGATTTTGAACCCTCAGATTCTGAGAGATTTTCTTTATATGAGGAATTAATCTCCCCACCCTCAGCAGAGAATCCAAACCCTGCAGATCCCTCTATCCCACCCTTGCCTGAGGAAAGTGGGAGCTAATGTGCCTCAGGGCCCAAAAATTGTTGCCTCTAGACCTATAACCAGATTGAAGTCTAAGCAAGCCCCTAAAGGTGAGATAGAAAGTGTGGTCCTTGGGCTGGAGAGATGGCATAGCGGTTAAGAGCAGTGACCGCTCTTGCAGAGGACCCGGGTTTGATCCCCAGCACCCACACGGTGGCCGAGAACCGTCTGAAACTCCAATTCCAGGAGAACTCCAGTTCCAGGGGAATCTGACACCCTCTTCTGACCTCCGCGGCATTGCACGACACGGGTGCACAAACTTGCATGCAGACAGTACATTCATACACATACAGCAATAAATAAAATTAATAAAAAAAAGAAGTGTGGTCCATGAGAAGTTGCACTACACCACTAAAGACATTAATGAGTTTGCCAATTCATTCCGGCAGAAGCCTAAGGAATATGTGTGGGAATGGATTTTAAGGGTGTGGGATAATGGTGGAAGGAATATAAAATTGGATCATACTGAGTTTATCGATATGAGCCCACTGAGTAGAGATTCTAGGTTTAACATGGAAGCTCAAGCAGTTAAAAAAGGTGTTAAAAGTTTATTTGAATGGTTGGCTGATGTATTTATTAAAACATGGCCTACTAACAGCGAGTTAGAGATGCCTGATATTCCTTGGCTTAGTATTGATGAAGGGATTGTGAGGGTCAGGCAGATGGGCATGGTCGAGTGGATTCGAAGTGTAAAACCACATTCTCCACAATACGAGGACCCAGAGGACATGCCTTTCACTGAATTTATAAGATGGAAAGTACTGAGAGAGACACCAGAACATTTGAAGAGCTTTATATTTGCTTTATTACTTATGCCAGATCTTACAGTTAGAGAAGTTGTTGCTCACTTCCATAAATTAAATGTACATGTAATAGGTTTATCAGGACCTCAGGGTAGGTGTCAGGTGGCAGCATTGAATCACTGAAGGCCAGATGAGCGTAGTTATCGTAATAATCATAGTGGGTAGTAAAGGCAAAACAATGCCTATAATGGCATGACCTGAAATGATCTTTGGAACTGGCTAATTAATCATGGCATTCCCAGGAACCAAACACATAAGAAGCCTACTAAGTTTTTATTTGATCTGTATAAGCAGAAAAGCTCTAGAACAAATGTCAGGAAGTCAACATTGGATTTCAGCAGTAGTGAATCCCATTCAGTTAACCAGTTTCCAGACTTGAGACAGTTCACAGACCCAGAACCCCTTGAATGAATGGGTGGCCAGGTTCCAAAGAGGAAGGACCTTGTCACAATACCAGAGAGTTATGCTGTTTGCCTTCCTCCTGTCCTTCCCAGAGGGACCTGAGGCCTTTTACTAGGGTAATTATACACTGGGGAAAATGAAATAATCAGACTTCTCGAGGCCTATTGGGTACTGGTTCTGAGTTGACACTGATCCCAGGAGACCCTAAAAAGCATTTTGGCCCTCTGGTTAAAGTAGGGGCCTAGAGAGGTCAGGTGATAAAAGAGGTTTTGACTGAAGTATGACTCAGTGAGCCCAGTGGGTCCCAGAACTCATCCTGTGGTTATTTCCCCAGTCCCAGAATGTATAATTGGGATAGATATAATTAGAAATTGGCAGAATCACCACATTGGTTCCCTGACCTGTGGAGTGAGGGCTATTATAGTTGGAAAGGCCAAATGGAAACCATTGGTGTTGCCTCTACCAGGGAAAATAGTGAACCAAAAACAGTATCGTATCCCTGGAGGGATTGCAGAGATTAGTGCCACCATCAAGGATTTGAAAGATGCAGGGGTGGTGATTCCTACCACATCTCCATTTAACTCTCCAATTTGGCCTGTGCAAAAGACAGATGGATCATGGAGAATGACAGTTGACTATCGAAAACTCAACCAAGTAGTGACACCAATTGCAGCCGCTGTACCAGATGTGGTGTCCTTACTCGAGCAGATTAATATGTCTCCTGGTACCTGGTATGCAGCTATTGATCTGGCCAATGCTTTCTTCTCAATACCGGTTCATAAGGACCACCAGAAGCAATTTGCTTTCAGCTGGCAAGGCCAACAGTATACCTTTACTGTCTTACCTCAGGGGTATGTTAACTCTCCAGCGTTGTGCCATAACTTAGTTAGAAGGGATCTTGATCGCCTGACTCTTCCACAAAATATCACACTGGTCCACTATATTGATGATGTTATGTTGATTGGACCCAGTGAACAGGAGGTAGCAGCTAGCCTAGACTTGTTGGTAAAGCATATGCGCATGAGAGGATGGGAAATAAATCCAACTAAAATTCAAGGGCCATCTACCTCGGTGAAGTTTCTAGGAGTTCAGTGGTGTGGAGCATGCAGAGACATTCCTTCTAAGGTAAAGAATAAGTTGTTGCACCTGGCCCCTCCCTCCACCAAGAAAGAAGCACAACGTCTGGTGGGTCTTTTTGGATTCTGGAGGCAGCACATTCCTCATCTGGGTGTGTTACTACGACCCATATATCAGGTGACTCGTAAGGCAGCAAACTTTGAGTGGGGCTTGGAACAGGAAAAGGCTCTTCAACAGGTCCAGGCTGCGGTGCAGGCTGCTCTGCCCCTAGGGCCATATGATCCAGCAGACCCAATGGTGCTTGAGGTATCAGTGGCAGATAGAGATGCTGTCTGGAGTCTGTGGCAGGCTCCCATAGGGGAATCACAGCGGAGGCCCTTGGGATTTTGGAGCAAGGCTCTACCTTCATCTGCAAACAACTATTCTCCTTTTGAGAGACAGCTCTTAGCCTGCTATTGGGCCTTAGTGGAAACTGAACGTTTGACAATGGGCCACCAAGTCACCATGCGACCTGAGCTGCCCATCATGAGCTGGGTGTTATCTGACCCACCAGACCATAAAGTAGGACGTGCACAGCAACAGTCCATTGTCAAATGGAAGTGGTACATACGGGACAGGGCCCGGGCAGGCCCTGAGGGCACAAGCAAGCTACATGAAGAAGTTGCCCAAATGCCTATGGTTCCCACTCCTGTTACAATGTCTCCTGGGCTTAAGCATGCACCTATGGCTTCATGGGGTTTGCCCTATGATCAGTTGACTGAGGAAGAGAAGACTAGGGCCTGGTTTACTGATGGTTCTGCACGCTATGCAGGCACCACCCAGAGGTGGACAGCTGCAGCATTACAGCCAATTTCTGAAACAACCCTAAAGGACACTGGTGAAGGAAAGTCTTCACAGTGGGCAGAACTTCGGGCAGTGCACATGGTTGTGCATTTTGCCTGCAAGGAGAAATGGCCAGAGGTTCGATTATATACTGATTCATGGGCTGTAGCCAATGGTTTGGCTGGATGGTCAGGGACTTGGAAGGAGCATGACTGGAAAATTGGTGAGAAAGACATTTGGGGAAGAAGTATGTGGATAGAGCTCTCTGAATGGTCAAAGGATGTGAAGATACTTGTGTCTCATGTAAATGCTCATCAAAAGGTGATCTCAGCAGAGGATGAGTTTAATAATCAAGTAGATCGGATGACTCGTTCTGTGGATTGTCAGCCTCTTTCTCCAGCTATCCCTGTTGTTGCTCAATGGGCCCATGAACAAAGTGGTCATGGTGGCAGAGATGGAGGTTATGCATGGGCTCAACAGCATGGACTCCCACTCACTAAGGCTGATCTGGCTACAGCTGCTGCCGAGTGCCAGATTTGCCAACAGCAGAGACCAACATTGAGCCCCCGATATGGTGCTATTCCCCGGGGTGACCAGCCAGCAACCTGGTGGCAGGTTGACTACATTGGACCACTTCCATCATGGAGGGGACAGCGTTTTGTTCTTACAGGAATAGATACTTATTCTGGTTATGGATTTGCCTTTCCTGCACGTAATGCTTCTGCCAAAACTACCATCCAGGGACTTACGGAATGCCTTATCCACCGTCATGGTATTCCTCACAGCATTGCTTCTGATCAAGGAACTCACTTCACAGCCAAAGAAGTGCGACTGTGGGCCCATGGTCATGGTATCCACTGGTCTTACCATGTTCCCCACCACCCAGAAGCAGCTGGCTTGATAGAACGATGGAATGGCCTCTTGAAGACACAGTTACAGCGCCAATTAGGTAGCAATACCCTGGAGGGCTGGGGCAAGGTTCTCCAGCAAGCAGTATATGCTTTGAATCAGCGTCCACTATATGGTACTGTTTCTCCTATAGCCAGAATTCATGGGTCCAGGAACCAAGGGGTGGAAGTGGGAATGATTCCACTCACTATCACCCCTAGTGACCCAGTAGGAAAATTTTTGCTTCCTGTACCCACGACCTTGCGTTCTGCTGGTCTAGACGTTTTGGCTCCAATGGGGGGAGTGCTTTTGCCAGGAGATACAGCAAACGTTCTATTGAACTGGAAGCTAAGACTTCCCCCTGGCCACTTCGGGCTTCTACTGCCTTTAAGCCAACAGGCTAAGGAAGGAATAACAGTAGTAGGAGGAGTGATTGATCCAGACTACCATGGGGAAATTGGACTTTTTCTCCACAATGGGGGCAAGGAAGATTATGTCTGGAAGGCAGGAGATGCTGTAGGGCGCCTTCTGGTGCTACCATGTCCTATGATTAAGGTCAATGGGAAACTCCAACAACCCAAACCAGACAGGACAATAAATGGCCCAGACCCTTCAGGGATGAAGGTATGGGTCACTCCTCCAGGGAAAGAGCCAAGACCTGCAGAGGTGCTTGCTGATGGTGGAGGAAATACAGAATGGGTAGTAGAAGAAGGTAGTCATAAATATCAGCTGAAGCCACGGGACCAGTTGCAGAAACGTGGATTATAATAGATATTAACCTTCGTCCTATTTGGTTAAGAATGTGCTTGTTTATATATGTATATATATATATATATATATATATGTATATTAAGTGGATACTTGTGTTCCCCTTTGAATGTGCAACTGAGATATGTGTTAAGTGTTGTCATATTTAGGTTATTAGATACTGAAGGACTAAGTGTTCCTCAAGGACATTACCACCTACTCTAAGATATAATGCTTTGCTATTGCACATGAGACACTTATAACATGTTAGGTGGAATTATGACCTTGACATTGTTTGCAATTGACATTTAAGCATCACATAAGGAGAGGCTATTTATTGGGTGTCAAGTTGACAAGGCATGGACTTGTGATGGTTAATCCTGGGTGTGAACTTGACTGGACTAAGGAACAAATCAGAGAAAAAGGATGATTGGATTGGACCACCTCAACCCGGATGGCCCACCCCAAATGTGGTTGTTACCTTCTTCTGGCAGGCAGTGTAAAAAGCCACAGCAGAGCGAGCTGGTCCCTATTTTCCTGCAGCTTGCCTCTCTCACACTGGTGAGTTTGTCTTGCTGCTGTGATAAGCCCTTTGGATCCCAGCATGTACTGAGACTGGCAGATCTCCTGGAATCCACCAGGCCTTCAGCACCAGATTGGGACTACTGAGACATCCAGCCTTGCGGACTGAGCAGTTCGGTGGATTCTCAGCCTCTCCAGTGTGGCGTGGCTACTGTTGGACTACTTGAGCTCTGTTACGTGAGCAAATCAATAAATTGTATATAGCTATATATTGGTCCTGTTGCTTCTGTTTCTTTAGAGAACCCTGACTAATACAACAACAGATGCTGGAGGGGTTGTGGGGAAAGAGGAACCCTCATCCACTGCTGGTGGGAATGTAAACTTGTACAACCACTATGGAAAGCAGTGTGGAGATCCCTTAAAAGACTCAGAATGAGCTTACCACCTGACCCAGTCATACCACTCCTGGGTATATACCCCAAAGACTCATCCTATTGCAGAGATGTATGCACATCCATGTTTATTGCATCTCTCTTCACAATAGCGAAGAGCTGGAACCAACCAATAGGCCCCTCAACAGATGAGTGGATGACAAAAATGTTGTACATCTACACAATGGATCAGTAAATTCAGTGGTAAAGAAAGATGGCATTATGTACTTTGCAGTTAAATGGATGGAGCTCGAAGCCATCATGCTGTGAAATAACACAGTCCCAGATAAACAAAAGGCAAATGGTTTCCCTCATTTGTGGATGGTAACACCAAATCTCCCAGACGAAAGGCAAGCTGAACAACAGTATGGTTATATTTTTGGTTTATCTGAAAGCAGCTATGTTGTTATAATGTGAATCCCTCAATGGGCTCTTAGAATCCACCCACAATTATTTTCAGACTCTGTAATTACTGTATATGGGCGGAGAGTATGTGTGATGGTAAATCCTCAGTGTCAACTTGACTGGACTAAGGAACAAATAAGAGAAAAAGGGTCTTCTAATTGGACCACCTCAACCCGGATGGCCCACCCCAAATGTGGGCATTACCTTCTGCCGTCAGGCAGTATTTAAGGCCACGGCAGCGGGAGCTGGTCTCCCTTTTTCTCCTGCGGCTTGCTTCTCTCATCTGGTGAGTTTGTCTTGCTGCTGTGATCAACCTTTTGGATCCCAGCCTGTGCTGAGACCGGCAGATCTCCTGGAATCCATTCGGGCCTTCAGCACTAGACTGGGACTACTGAGACATCCAGCCTTGCAGACTGAGCAGTTCCCTGGATTCCCGGCCTCTCCAGTTTGGCGCTACTGTTGAGCTCTGTCACGTGAGCAAATCAATATATTGTATATAGCTATATATTCATCCTGTTGCTTCTGTTTCTTTAGAGAACCCTGACTAATACAGTATGTATCCATATTTTAGAATAATATGAAATTAACGGAGGAAAATGTGAATTCCTAAGCATAAAAAATGACGAGAGAAAGATGCAGGACAGTTATGACAGAATACATGATCTGGGATGGAATGGGATAGGGTGGGGGGAAGGGCTAGGGGAATAGCCTGAACATAAATGAAAAATTATGTTTGAAATACATAAAACATCAATAAATATAGAGTATAAAAAAAGAAAAATCCAGAAGTCAAACATGGATTTGTGACATAAAGTATTTTTAATTTGATAATTGTCGTATAGAAGGCCCCACAGACAAGTGCTCCAAAAATCCAGGATGAGATCTAATACTGAGTTTTCTCAAACCTTTCCACAAAAATGAAATGCAAGAGTCCATACAAATGGGCTAGAGAGATGGCCTAGCGGTTAAGAGAGCTGACCGCTCTTACAGAGGACCCAGGTTCGATCCCCAGCACCCACATGGCGGCGGAGAACCGTCTGAAACTCCAATTCCAGGAGAACTCCAGTTCCAGGGGAATCCGACACCCTCTTCTGACCTCCGCAGCACTGCACTACATGGGTGCACACACTTGCATGCAGACAGTACATTCATACACATACAGAAATAAATAAAAAAAATTAAAAAAAATATTATGTTGAAATCAAAACTGAGTAAAGACAACCAAAAATAAAGAAAACTCAACTTGTCTGATAATCATAGTTGCAAACATTTTCAACAAAATATTTGCAGATTGAATTCAAGAGTATATTGGGAAGTTTATACAACAGCATCAATTTGAATTTATACCAGTATTGCCTGGGTGGTCCAATATATGTAAAGCAGTAAACATAGTTCATCATAAGAATAATGTTAATTACAAAAACCATGTCATTATCTCTATAGATGTGGAAGAGGCTTTTGACAAATTTCAATCAGCCTTTTTTTTTTTTTTTTGGTTGTTTGTTTTTTTTTTAATTTTTATTGATGGTTTGTGCATTTCGTACATCATTTTCCAATTCAGATCAGGCATATTTCCCTTTTCCTTCCCCCCCACCCCCACCCCATCCCAGATCATGTATTCTGCCATAACTGTCCTGCATCTTTCAGGTTTTTTTTTTTTTTCATTTTTTAGCTATAAGTGATAATCCATGAGTATAAGCATCCTTCGTGCAAAACCAATCTACAGACTGTTGTGCCCAAACCCCCACAGTCCCACCATCCAGTGGGGGGTGACAGGTTGTTTGTTCAATCAAGTTGATCAAATGAGTGTCCAGACTACATCGCTGTAGTTTCACCATTCACCCCAATCGCAGCCTTTACATTCTACCACGGCCCCTCTTCCGCAGATTGTTCCCTAGGCTTAGAAAAGGGGCACAGGCGGATGAGAAGTAAAACTGTCCTCTCTCTCTGGAGCTGTTGACTTGGATTCTGGTCAATTCTGGCTGTTTCCTTTCATGGGCTGACAGTTTGTTCAGGAGTAACCTTTCGATCCTACTAATGAAGCACAAGCAATTAGATATATAGGTATTTAAGCAGCACTAATAGTTATGGTAGGTTACTTTGGCATAGACACATATGTTTGGATGATATGTTAATCCATGAATTACATTTTTACCCCTTGATAAATGTGACAGGGTCTTACTCTGGCTTATAACATCTCCTAACCTGTAGAGGATGTAGGCTTGTGGCATCAGCCGTGGGTTATTCCTCAATCAGCCTTTTTGATAAAAGTTCTTGAGAAATTGGGTCTATTTAGAATATACTTTATAAAAAGCTACACATCAAAGGTCAGTAGCCAACATTATACTAAGTGAGGGAAAACTGAAATCAAGTTTGTCCACTCTTATTCAGTTTCAGACTCAGTCTTAGCAAGACCAAGACAATAGAAAGATATAAAAGAAAGAAAACAGAACATTAAAAAGTGAAATTATCTCTACTTGGAAATAATGCTTCCCTGTGTTGAAGAGGCCTTAAATAAAAAATACCTTAGACTCAGTTGAAAAATGAAATCAGCATACTCAAATCAGTAACTTTCCTCAACGGTAATAACAAATTTGTTTTAAAAAAAAAAAGCAATTGGGAAAATTTTCCACTTCATTAAAGTTCTTCCCCAAATAAACCATTCATGAACAAATTTTGCTAAAGGTTTGAAAGACCTATACTATCAAACACTGAAAGAAAAAATTAAAATATAGACCACATGGAAGCTTTCCTGCATATTCTAATTAGGGATTTTATGTTCCCTGCAAAGGTAACTATGAAAATGGTCAGAACACTAAAAGGAACCTAATTCTTTATAAGCTAATGATAATAATAAATCCAGGTGGTAATAAGATGCCTTGTTTCATGCCTTAAAACAAATTCCATTTTCAATGCTACAGATAAGGAATCAATTGTGAACATTAAAATAGAAATTTATTACAAGAAAAATGCCAAAATTATATATAAAAATTCAAACATTTATAACTATGTTTCCTGGAAAATTGTTGGTAGGAACCTATGTATGTGGAATGTTATCCACATATTGAACACCTGCAGATATTTTATGTTTATTGAAAGAATTCTACATAACTCAATTTGTACACATTGGCTTATATACAGTCACCAAATATGTAATAGAAGTGACTTATATGACCACTGGCCTGTGCATTATAGTAGTGGCAGATCACTGTTGTTACAAAAGTATATGTTTTCTTCCTGTTAAATGTTTGTATGAAGTTACAGGAGAACATTAGAGAAATACCTATGCGCCTTCTCCTTATACATCTTTCTTCACAAAAGAAAACAGAAATTTTTAGTTATTATAGGAAGAAAAAATATCATTCTACACTCCCTTGTGTCTAAAATTTCATGGAATTGGTATCATAATAGTTTGCAAGGAAATAAATTAGATTTGTATAAAATTATATAAAATCAAACTTATTAGAAAAGTACAGTTTTAGGTGTCATTTCCATGCATATAACATTCTATAAGCCAGTGAAAAGTATGCAAATGTCAATTTTAGTTGTACTGTTATGAATATTTAAAGCACACAGTCAAATATAAAACACAAAATCATGCAGAAAATAGTATCTATTAAATTATTGCTCTAAATATGTTTTCTACTCATAAATATTTCCTCATACATTACAAAAATACTTATGTATGGATCAAAGGTAGATTTCAAACATTAGAAAGAAGAGATAAAAATTTGCTAAAGGTTTAGGAAACTTTAGACTATGCAAATGATCAGAAATGATTTTTGCATAACAATATCATATGGTGTGGTAAACGTGTTAAGGACTATCAATAGTTTAAATTGTTCTCATCTCTGCCTAGTCCATCAGGAAATATCCATTAACATTAGTAAGTTGTAAAACTGTGAAATTGGCTGGAGATATGCTTATGTTGCATGAGGCATTGACTGGAATCCAAAATCTGAGATGGGGTTTAAGTACAGAGGAAACATTTCAGAATTCCTCAAGGTCAATGTGGCAGTTGATTGAACAACTAGGCCTTGTAGGATTTCATGACGCTTTGATTGATGCAGTAAGCATCACTTGGCTTTGATGGCAGGGTCATGCTGATGGCACTCTTCCTTACACATGCAGCATAGCTCAGCTCACAATGGGAAGTTATCGCCAATGGCTCCTTAGTACCCACAGTGAAGCGCTCCATGACTTCCATATCTGTGTGATAAGCTCTTTTGGTGCATATGACATGTATTGAATTACTTTGGAATTCTAGCGCTGTATGCTACTCTGCTACCACAGAGACTTGTTAGAACGTGTTCCAAAATTGACTGTGCACTGAATGGTTGTTTTCTCCCAAAATAAAATGTTATAATACAAATTGCCAATGTGATGTTATTTAAAGATGATAGCTTGAAGGGTAATTAGACAGTAAGCGTGCATTCTTAAGGACATGGTTAGTTCTTGTCTGTAAAGCATCAGCCAAGTGCTTGCATTTACTACGTGCTATGTAACATATATTAAAAATGGATCTATGTCCCAAGAGGAAGACACACAACCTACTGGCACTATACCACTGGACTTTCCAACCGTAAAAATTAAGAGAATGAATAGTCAATTTTATATTCCATAGTTGGTTTTATTATTATTATTATTATTATTATTATTACCTAACAGTTTGTAATTTTGAAAGGAATTTAAAAATATTTTATTTATTAAAAATTTTTTTTTTTTTTTTTTTTTTTTTTTTTTTTTACTATATATATATATATATGTGTGTGTGTGTGTGTGTGACATATGTACCAAAATTATGACCTCTGTGAATAAACTGTATGTTAATTTCAAAATATGTTTACTTCACATTTTTCCCCTTAATTTTATATTACTGTAAAATATGAATGCATGTCCTCCACCCATATACCATAATTGCAAAGTCTGAAAATATGTGGTCATTTAATTCCAGAGCCCATTAGGAGATTCACATTATAACAGCAGAGTTACCTTCAGATAAAAAGAAATATAACAACTTTGTTCATCTTGTCTTTCAACTGGGGATTTGGTGCTAGCATCCACAAATGAGGGATGCCATTCATTGTTTGTTTTTCTGGGACTGTGTTACTTCATGTAGTATGATGGCTTTGAGTTCCATCCATTTACCTGCAAAGTTCATGCTGTCAACTTTCTTTACCACTGCACAGAATTCCATTGTTTAGATGTAGCACAGTTGAGACTTTCATGCAGTACAACTGATGTCATTTAGACACCCTCTCCCATTGACACCTCTCCCCCACTGCCCCATGCCCAATTCAATACACTCTACTACTATGGGTAAAAGACAGACTACAGACTCTGATTAGTATTCCTACATGTTAGTCAGCCTGGGTCCATCCACTAGTACCTGGTCAAGAATCTTATCCTTATAAGAAATTCTCTCTCCATTTCCCACCAGCCAGCTTTTGCCCAAAATTCCTTAGGTTGCTTTGGGATTTCCTACTTCATCATATCTACACTGGAATTTTGTCTGGCTTGAGCTTGCATGGAACTTGTGGATGGTGTCTCCACTGATAGGAGTTCATATGTGTAACTGAAGAGCTGTCTGGAAAACTATGTCCTTGTGGTCATCTACCACCCTTGCCTCTTACAATCTTTCTGCTCCCTCTCCCACAATGATCCCTGGGCCTTAGGGGGTGGACATTTGAAATAGTTGTCCTGTTAAAGAGAAGCACTATGCAGTCTCCCATTCACTGTACAATTGGTTTATTTGTTAATCGACATTAGCTGTGTAAGGATACATCTCAGGTGACAGTTGAAAGATGCATTCACCTATGTGTAGAGGTTGCATTGAAGCTGTGAAACTTAGGAACAAACATCTCATAGTATCTTGTTATCTGCATGCACTTCACCAATTGTGGAATTCTATATTAGTCTCCACATTTTGCAAAGAGAAGATTCTTTAGTCATGAGAGGTATACAGCTCTGTAAATATGAGGATCAATGTTTAGATTACTGCAAGAAATTACAATGGTCTAGGGATGTGGCCAAATAGGTTTTTCTCTAGGATCTATGACTTAAATAGCCCTGTGTATCTGACGTTTACAGTACCATACATAAGTCCCACCTCCCATTGAGTAGGGGTTAATTCTAATTACACAGATTGTTGATTACACCCAAGATAAAAGTTCCTCCGCTACTGTATCAATAGTGATAGCTTGCTGGGTCAGTTATTACTTTTCACTATCATTTACTTTTCAGAAGGACCATTTATTGATTGTCTCCCTTTGTAGATCGCATAGTATCTTCTGATACCATGAGAGCTAGTCTTCAGGGCACAGGTTTCTGAACCAGTTCCAGCTCGATTGTTCAAGTTCTTTTGTGTGGAGAATGGCCTGTCTTTAGCAATAGGGTCTTATCTTCAAATTCTGGGAGAAAATCAAGGGCTATAGCAGTACCCTGTATTACTTCGGGATTCTGTTGGACTCCCCTGATCCCCCAATTCCCATTGCTAACAACTCTCTCATACTACCTCCCTGTTTCAAGCTCATTCTTCTCCTTTATCCCCAAGATTCCTTCCCATTACATCAGAGTGTAAGGTCAAGCCAAGGATTTGAAGCTAAGAACGGCAAATGAAAGAGAACATATTCCACATTTTCATGAGTCTCTGTTACTTCACTTACTATAACAGTTACTATTCCATCCATTTATTTACTTACAAATTTCATAATTTTTTATTTTCTTTGTTTTCTTTGTCATGTTAGCTGCATTGTACATGGCTAAGTACCTTGACTTACCTTGTGTGCATATGTGTGTGTATGGAGAGGGACCAGTTTATTCATATCAAAGAGAGTACTTCTGTAATACTCTTTCACACCATCTACCCTAACAGAATTCAGAAGCCACCAATTGCCTTCATGTAGCAATGGATTTATTCAAGAGAAAAAATTTTACATATAAATCAAATAAGATTTTAGCTATCAACCAAGGAACATTGGCTACTTCTATAGAATACATAAGTTTAGTAAAAATTTGTGAAATCAAGGTTTTTATAGCACATCATACTACTCACTATTTCCCTTCATCAACTACTGGAACCTTGCATCATCACACTGCTCACTAGTTCCTTTCATTGACTACTGGAACCTTTCAATCCTTCATCGTCATACTAATCACTAGTTCCCTTCATCGACTACTGGAACTTTCATCACCACACTACTCACTAGTTCCCTTCATTGGCTACTGGAACCTTGCATCAGCATTCAAATCTTATTCTTTCTATTCACCACCACATGAAACATTCTCCAAAATCAACCACATACTGGGACACAGGACAAATCTCAACACATACAAAAATTGAAAAAATCCATGCATTCTATCAGACCACAATGCGACTAAGTTTAGTATCAACACCAGAAGAAACCTTACTATCTACAAGAAACCCTCTTATCTAACACCAAACTCCTAAATAATGAATGGGTCAAGGGAGAAATAAATAAAAGAATAAAAGTATTCCTGGAATTAAATGAAAAGAACAATATAAAATGACAAAACCTATGGGATAGTCTAAAAACAGTCCTAAGAGGGAAATTTATAGCCCTAAGTGACTATATTAAAAAAAAAAAAAAACAACAACAACAGAAAGATCACAAATAAAGGACCTAACATTGCAACTAAAAGCACTTGAGAGACAGCAACAAATGAATCCCAAACCCAAAGGACAAGAAGAAATAACAGAGGCTGGAGAGATGGCCTAGTGGTTAAGAGCACCGACTGTTCTTGCAGAGGACCCGAGTTCGATCCCCAGCACCCACATGACAGCTGATAACCATCTGTAATTCCAATTCCAGGAGAACTACAGTTCCAGGGGAATCCGACACCCTCTTCTGACCTCCACGACATTGCACGACATGGGTGCACAAACCTACACGCAGACAGTACATTCATACAATAAAAAATAAATTAAAAAAAAAGAAATAACAAAAATCAGAATGGAGATCAATTAAATAGAAACAAGGAAAACAATACAAAGAATCAATTAATCCAAGAGCTGGTTCTTTGAAAGAATAAACAAGATAGATGACCTCTAGCCTAGTTAACTAAAAAAAAAAAAAAAAAAAAACCTCCAAATCAATAAAATGAGGAGATAAAAAGAAAAAACATCAACAAAGAGATAATAAAAGACCCCCCATTAGATGAGATACTACTTTAAAAAAACCTATACTCTAAATAAGTTGTAAAAAAACCGAAGAGCAATGACAAAGATCTGAAAACAAGGGAAAAACCAAAAAAGCTAACCAAGAAGAGGATCAACAGCGAAACGGAACCAGAAACAAGACAAAAATAGGGAAACAAGGGAGAACAAAGAAAAAAACCGCCCAATGAATAAACCACCCCACCAACCGAACAGATGGAGGTAACACAGAAGGCGAGAAGACATGGAAAGAGGACAGGACAACCAGACAACGCAATTATAAATCAAAAGGAAGAGAAACAGAGGGAAAAATCCCAATTCTGGCGAGAATAGCACAGCAGCAATCTGAAGACCAAAACCACGGAAAGATACAACCAAAAAATAGAACTAGAGACCCCAATGCCGTAAGGTAGAGCATAGATTGCAAAATTCCCCTCCAAGAAAAGACGTGCACACACAAGAACAGGACCATCACAAAGATCAGCCACCCACAAAACAAACCATAGGATGGATTCCAAATAAAAGCAGAGTTTAGACATTTAAGCACCAGTTGCCTCCATGCTGTCAGTTACTACTAAGGTCCGTCTTCGAGTATTGTTTCTGAACCCGATCACCAGAACACAAAAGTAACACAGAACTATTTTTAGGTACAAGAGTCGTAAATAGGTTGGAACCCGGCACCCGATCTTCTTCTGCGAACCATATATAAAACTAAAGATAAAAATAAAAGCATAAGCCGCACAAATCAAAATCAAAGTAAAACAGCCGATGGGGAATTGAGGAAACAATCGATCGAATGGCTGGGGAGGGGGAAGGGAAGGTGGTACGTAGGTAGGGTACTATGGTACAAGGGAAAAAGTAAACGTGGTTCCTCTGCACAACTGATGAAACACCAGGACACGTATACAATATTGTCAGTTAAAGTAAATACAGCTTAACAAAGTAAAAGCAATAGGAGGTGAGGGTATGTACCAGGATGCAGGCAAAAGTAAGGTAATAGGTGGGGGTGGTGAGGGGGTAAAGCAAAGGCGCCAGCAAAGTGTAAAAGGGTTCAGAGTGGGTACGAGGGTACACCAACGAGGAATGGGGGGGAAAAAGAACCGAGGGGTCAACAATTATTACATGATGCAACGAGGCCAACAAAGACGAGGAAAGAAAACACAAACCACCAAAGGCGGCCTGCCGACTCCCTGATTTGGTATACTTTTTAGTAGCCGCACAACCCAGAGGGTTTGGTCATTGAATTTAGTATTCAGGTGAAAGGCTGTGTCTTGAGAGAAATATAGATAAGTTGAACAAACTGAGTAAGTTAGGATCAAAAACTAAAATGTCAGAGGTTAAAACAGAATGTGAGCACATATCCAGGGATGATGTATTTCCAGAAGAGGGAAGTAAAGGACAGCAGCTCGGCAGGCTGGTGGAGCAAGGGGGACCCTCCAAAACTTCAGAGCAAGCAGTTTGCGGTTCATATTGGCAACATGTGGCCAAGGACTAGGAATGGGCTATTGACAGAGTCAAGGGGAAATTACGCCCAAACCCAGTCAAGTTGTAAGCAAGAAAACCAAGAGACACTGAAAATATTGGAGGGAAAAATGTTAAACCATGACACGGTGAGAACAAGCTGTACGCTGCGCTGTTAAACAAAGAACCACCAGGCTTCAGAAATGTAGCCAGGTGGAAAATGCATTCTGACAAGCCCTGTGTTACTCTGTGAGTTTTATAACCATCTTGATCTTGTTTAGGGCCTGAATTCTGTACTTCTTAAGTTGGCACAACATGACCTAGGGAATTAATCACCTTCTATACAGTATGTTGTGGGAATTTACTCTTTATGGAGCGTGTGTAAATTTGATGAAATAAGAATTGTAAAATACTTTTTTTTTCAGCTCTAAGAAAATTAAGAGACAGAGTGGATTGGTGAGATAATTAAGGTAAGGAAGATGAGAAGTTTTTAGTTATGGTAAGCTAAACACAGAACAAGTTCACGCCATAACAGTAGCCTGGGGTGGTCCCTTAGTGGCTTGTATTGGATAAATGGGGACCACGTGATGTGCCCAGAGAGGCCATTGAGAACACTAAGACAGAGCACACTTTTCAGAAGGAATCTGTCGAAAAAAATGCATAGCTTCGCGTAAACTTCTTGACTGCGGTCGTGTTCTTATATTGAAAAGATAACAAACTGTGGAGCAGAAAGAAGCAAATAAAGGTCCTGAATTTAAAAAGAAATATCTCCTATATGTAAAATCTGGAAGTCCTGGATGAAAAAACGGCCGAATACAAAGATAGAACGGACGGAAATAACAGTCACACACAAAAAGAGACTGAAAGATATCGAAACAAAGTCAATTCATGGAGTAGGAAAAATGAGAAGGAGCTTATAAAGGACAATTGTGGAAAAAATATATTAGTGATTTCGGCTTAAGAATGGCTCAGAGGAATTGTTTGAAAAAAAGGAGAGAAAAAGCCTAGGAGGGATAAAAGCAATATTGGTGGCCAATTAGCACCTACGATGGAAGCAAAACAGACAAAAAAGAATAACAGCAGAAGCAAAGTTGTTGGCTGAAGCCACAAAGAAAAAAAAAGGAGACACAAAAAAAAAAAACGCCATACACCGAATGACAGCTGGACGGCAGCAACTGGGGGAGATGTAAGAGAAGCCCGTAAGAGAGTAAGACGAGTCCAAGAGGGAACTACGATCGGGCCAGTTTCCCTCGGACCTAAAGAGAAGAGATAGGGGGAAGAGAAATGGGGGTTCACAGAAATGACTATGCTTAACTAGGCGGAAAAAAATGGCGGCACGCAAAGAGTCAGGGGTTTAGAGAAAGGGTGCCACAGTTGAGAACTAGGGACGCAAATATGGAGTAGGGGGGTGGGTAGGTAACAGGCAGGAACTGAGCTGCAAACAAAGTGTAGGTGAAGGTTCGAAAACGGTGGCACGGGAGAAAAAGAGGGCGGGTCACAAAGGTAGTGATGCGGCGAGGGGGGGAAAGGGAAAAGAAAAAAAGAAAAGAACACATTCAAACAAAAGACAAAATGCACAATTATAAGAAAATGGCCTGACACACATGTTGGACAAAGGCAGGGTAAGGGTTAATGAGAAAGGGGTGCCCGGGTCAAATGAAAATAGGGGGAAAAAAAAAAAAAGGGGGAAAGAAAAAAAAGGAAAAATGCGAGGAAGGAGGAAAGAAACGAAACGAAGTTCTAGTATGAAAAGAACGAGCGTAATTGTAGGTTCTAAAAGCCAATGGCTAGCCGCAAGGGAAGTAAGAGAGTGATGGAACAGGGGGGGGGCCCCAACACACACCCCACACCCCCCACAAAAAAAAAAGAGAGCCATGATAAGCTGGTGAAGTGTCGGAGAAGAAGCAGGCATGTTTGGAAGCCTGGAGCTTAAGGTGTACAATAAAAGCAAACAGGTATCCGGAAAAGAAGGAAAACAATCAAGAGCAGAGAAAGAGGACAGAGACAGAACTCAAACCAGAAAGCACATTTATGGGAGGGAACGGGGGAAAACATTAGGACCAAATGATAGACAGGGGAAGAACATCGCCCGGGCTAGCGCGAGGGAAAACGGAAAACGCACACTCGCATACGACCAGAAGTGTGGGGAAAGAGGAAAGGGAGAAACTTAGTGCATATCTACCAAATAGATCTATAGAGAAGGCTGTGCCACAGGAGAGTCAAATTAAAGATAGACAGGTATATAAACCCGGGACAAGCCGAACGCACAGGGGGAGGACAACGATACAGGGTTGCTTAGTAAAAAAACACCAGGTGAACCTTGGATACTTCCGAAGCCAAACAAAACAAAAACAGATAGACAAGAACTAGAGAAATACCGTAAAGGTAGGTTGTGCAATAGAATGGCAAGTAGGTCAAAAAGGGGGCAGGGACTAATCTGGTTATGTAAGTAGTTCAAGAGAATTAACGAACCATAAGTTAGAAAAAAAGATTGCAGTGTGATAAATGGAGAAGGATGAAAAGCCCCCGCAAAATATGTCGTTTGGCCAATATCACGAAGGTCGGGGGGGATGCCGTTTAAGGCATAAATATAGCCTGTTTTGTTTTGAATTTACTTTCTAATGGTCTAAGGCCAAAGGGAACCATTAACATGGTAGAAATGGATATATAACAAGTCTTAGAGAATGCACAGACAAAACTAAGCCGAGAAGAAAAGTGGGTGGGTCACTTCTCCAGTTTCCACTTGTCAATGAAGGGTTCCAGATAAGTGAGCTCCTCCCCATTAGCTCTTGCAGTGTGACTTGACTGTACATACAGTAAAGTAGAGCTGCTCTTGAAGAAGCCCTGTATCCGAGAAGGGGCACGGCAAGAAGAAAGCCAGAAAGCACAGAAACGGTCAACTAAGAAGCACCCATATTGAATACTGAAAGTAGGATAGAATATTTTTTTTATTATTTTTTATACATATACATTGTATTTCTATATGATACCAATAAAATTACATTATACATAGAAAGATAATTCCTCTTAAATATAGCACTAATTATACAGAAAGAAGTTAAACCAAGGGTGTATATTACTTAAATAAAGAAATGTTAAAAAGGATTTGTAAAATACATTAACGCCTCTATTAATAAAATGGAAAGTTTTTATATATTAAGAATTAGAAGACTCTGTAACCAGTAAGGTGACCATTTGTACTCAATGGTGATCTCCAAAGGAGTTAATCCCTTCTTAAATTCAAAAGCTTGCCGGCTTTGAAAAAAAACTAAAGACAACGGAAAAACTTCCTATGGGAAACCCAAGCATTTTAGAACACAACAAAGAAAAACAATACATAAGCACGGGAGAGATGAATCAGTAGTCAAGACAATCTACTGACATTGCAGAGAACTTGTGGTTGATTCTGGTATCCCAATTGTGTACACCCAACTGGAGCTCCGCTTCAATTAATCAAGGCCACTTCTCAGGCACCTTTGGTACATATAGAATTTGTGTCTTGATCCACAAAGGAGGGACGCCATGCCTCATTTGTTTTTATGGGACCCTGTAATATACTTTACTTAGCATAATGGCTTCTAGTTCTGCTGTCCATTTTACCTGAAAAAATTTCAGATGGTCATCTTTCTTTTCACTGCTTAGAACTCCAGTGTGTAGATGTACACACATTTTCTTTATCCGTTCATCATTTGAGGGACACGTGGGTGATTCCACAGCGCTTCACTATTGTGAAAGAGCTACAATAAAACATGGTTGTGCACATACTTCTGCAATAGGATAAGTCTAGTGGGTATATACCCGATGAGTGGCAAACTGGATCGGTTCAGTGCTGGGCTTTTAAAGAGTTGTTCCCACCGGCTTTCCATAGGGCTTTGCATGAGTGTTGCCATTCCTACCATCAGTGAATGAGTGCTCCCCTTTCCCACAACCTCTCTAGTATTTGGTACCATGTGTAGCTGTTGATCACAGTCAGTCTTATAGGGGTAAAATAAAATCTGAAAGTGGTTTTTGCATTTCCTTAATTACTAGTGATGACTAGTAAACACTTTTTAAGAGTTTTCTCAGCCATCTTCACTTCGTCCTTTGTGAAGTCCCATTCAAGCTCTTTTCCGACATCTTTTGGATGGGTCAGTTGGTTTCTGGCTCGTTGTTTTTTGGGTAATTTATACAATAAAGGATAGTTAACGGGTATTTCAGAGTGTTTCATGTGGGGTGTGGAAAGGTTTTCTCTCAATCTGTTGGTTATAACACTCTTCTTTTGATTGTGAGTTTTTCCTTTTAGGGAAAAAAGGAAAAAGCATGTAAGAAGTTTTTGAGTTTAAGGAGGTCCCACCTGTTTGATTGCGGACTTTACGTTCTGCACAGCTTGTCTGATTTAGAAAGACTTTTCCTACATCTAAAGGCCTTTAGTTGTACTACCAAGGTGTGTTTAATCATTTCAGAGTTTCAAGGTTTTCACATTGGGGGGCTTTGAGCCAGTTGGATTGATTTTTTTTTTTTTTTAATTCCCAAGTGCCATTCACAGTGCGCTGGGCTTTTTAAAACCTTTTAAAAAAAATGTAGGTCTTATGTGTAATGAATGTACTGTCGGCGACGCTTAACCACTAGGCCAGCTGAGCCCCTGGAGGTTTGATTTTTTTACAGGTTGAAAGGTAGGGGCTTAATTTATTCTTCTTCCAGTTTTTACCAGCAAACCATTTACCACACTTCCTTCCCCATTGAATCTTTCCTGCTCCTTTGTCACATATGCGGTGCTGAAATTAAATCCCGCTGCATTTTCTTGTTGTTCAGGTTGCGTGGCTATACAAAGGGATTTTGTGGTTTCATAGGAATTTTTTTAGATTTTTTTCTAAGCCTCTGAAGAAGCTCTTGGGAATTTTTGAATAGATAGCATTGAATATATAAATTACTTTGTGTAAGATGATAATTTCTTTTTCGTTTTAAATTTTATTTAAATTTTGTATTTATGTTTGTATTTGTATGAAGGGACTGTGTCTGCATGCAGGTTTGTGCTCCCGTGTGTGCAATGCCACAGAGGTCAGAGAGGGGTTTTGGATTCCCCTGTAACTTGGGAGTTACAGAGAGTTTTTCTCTCACCACCATGTGGTTCTGGGGATCGAACCCGGTCTCTGCAAGAGTAGTTTGGCACTCTAAATTAACTGTTAGGCCATCTCTTCAGCCCGGAGGGTAATTGTTTATATTAATTCTTCCATCCATGAGCATGGGGCCCTTCAGCTTCTGGTTGTCTTCTTCAAATTCTTTCTTCAAGGATTTAAAATTTTTCATTGTAGGCTCTTTAGTGTTTTTGGTCAGGTTTGTTCCTAGATATTTAAAATTTTTGTGGTTTATTGTATTGTGAATGTCTCCCTATTTACTTCGCCATTGGTTTTGCTGGTTGGCATAGAAAGCTACTCATATTTCCTATATTAATGCGAAAAGAACCTGGGCAATAAAACGCAAAGTTAAAGCCTAGAGGAAGTAGTGTACTGGAGAGAATGTTTCCTCAACATACTTAATGCATAAATATAACAAACCCACCGCCAACATCATTCTAATGGGGAAAAATAGAATCATTCCTCTTAAAATCAGGTACCCTTCAAGGCTGCCCCCATCTCCACCCTTTTCAATATAATGCGTGAACTGCTGCTATGAGCAATAAAAAAAGAAAGGGAAATTTAAGAGTACTAATGGGGGTCAAATTATCCCTTTTTGGCAGATGACATGAAAGTATATCTAAGGGATGCCAACACGTTTCTACCTCAACACGAACTCAAAATGAATAAATATTTTTAAACAAGTACTGGACAGAAATTGTCCCAGGAGCATTAACTGGTAAAACATCTAATAGCTTCATGCCCAAAATCACTGACTTCAGAAGCAGCTTCCATAAAATAAAATATGAAAAAATGAAGGTGTCGATTTAAAATTGTGAGTGTGTGTGGTGTGGTTGATGGTGTAAATGAAATAAGTGAAAATTGGCAGGAGTTTCAGAGAGGAGAGGGAAGTCCTAAATATGACCAAAATATACGGTGTGAAATTCAAAAAATCAATAAAAGTATAAAAAAAAGAGAGTGTAATTAATTTTTTGACAGTTTTCTTATGCTACTCTTTTTTTTTAATTATTAAAAATAATAAACCAATCGAGAGACTATAATGTAGACAATCCCCCAGGCCTGCTAGGGAATTTCAGGGTTCAACTGAGGGAATGGGGGTGAGAGGCACAGAGTCAAGATGCAGAACCTGGGAGTTGGATGAACACAGGCAGGGAAAATTGCCACAGATTTGTTTATTGGGGTCAAGTTTAGGTTTTATGTACTGTTCGCATTCCGTTCTCATCTTAGTGCAGTTGTTGTGTCACCTTGTGATTGGACCGGGTCTGCAACGCAGTTGCTTGTATGTCTCGCCTGCCTAGGGCGGGTTAGGTTGATGAGGGACAAGCTCTGTGCGCATGCGTAATTCTCCATGTGCCCAGTCAAATGTTGTAGGCGAGGTGGGGGTCAACAAGGTTTGGGCATAGCACCCAAGCTCCCACTGGACTGCTCCTCAGCGGGCAAAGAATGTGAGAATATACAAAAATGAATACATTATTAATGATTCAATTATTAACATAGAAATTACTAGAATAAATGATGTCTATTTCCTCCTATACTGACCATTAATAGCTTTAGAAGGCTATGGGGATAAAAATGTATTATTTGAGTCAACTGACTTTAGCTAATAACTGAGATTCATGGACAGGTTGTGTACAAATAAAGTTGAACAAAAGTATTACCACTTTTTTATATGTTCTCCATCTCTTTTTCCCTCAGTTTCTGTAAAAAAGAGCAAACCCCCTTAAGAGCACTTGTTGCTTTTTCCAGAGGACCTGACTCTGGTTTACTAGTAAACACAACCGGAGGGCACAGCCACGGAATCTGACTCATTCTTTTGGCCTCTATGAAAAGAACTATTTTGACATATTTCATATGGCAAACACCTATATGGGTTTCTTTAATTATAATCAATATAAGAAATTTTAAAAATTAATTCCTCTTGATTAAGGACTGAATACGGATGTTTTTTATTTGTTCAGTGATAATTAAGTTAAATTACTGCATACATTAAATTTTCTTCTCCTTATATTTTATGCATCCATAGCAGGAATTCCTCTCGTTCATTTTGGGGTATTATTTCTGTATTTGGGATAATTAATTATTTGTGGAAAACAATATTTTTTTTTTATAATTTTTATTTATTTATGTATGTTATGAATGTACAGTCTGCAGGCAAGTTTGGGCACCCGTGTCGTGCAAATGCCGCGAGAGTCAGAAGAGGTCTCGGATTCCCCCTGGAACTGGAGTTCTCCTGGATGGGAGGTACTGACGGTTTCTCAGCCGCCATGTGGGTGCTGGGATCGAACCCGGGTCCTCTGTAAGAGCGGTCGGCCTCTTAAACAGCTAGGCCATCTCTTCCATCCCCGGAAAACAATATTTTATATTTTGCACTTGGCTTGTATTTTTAATTCATGATTTCTTTTATAATGAAATGTCAATTTTTAATACTATTTTTATGATTTAAGGTTTTTCTGTGTAATTAAGAAACCTTTCACATTTGTTTAAAAAACTGTGTAGCACATGTATCGTAAATAAAACGGAAATCACTATAAAACACACAGAGCTATTTAATGAGAAAATGTAAAATAGATCTGTGAAGTAAAAGGCCTAAGCCTTGGTGGAATGCAATGTTTTTAAATCCTTAATATTTGAAAAAAAAAAACTACCTCTGAGAAATTTTTTATTATTAATATAAGTAATTGTTAATATTGGAATTTTGTGTATGATTTGCATCAACAGTTTATTTTCCTTCAGTTGGACATACTCCCCTTTCCTTTCCCCCACCCAACCCCAAACCATCCCAGAACATGCACTCTATCATAACTGTCCTGTATCTTTCTCTCAATCTTTAAAATGATTTTATTTGTAGAGTTACTGTCTGCATGTAAGCAGTTGCCCATTTGTCTTGGCCACCATGTGGGTTGCTGGGAACCACCCCAGTTCTCTGCTGGCAAGTGGGTTTTTGTTTCTGCATATGAACTTTAGGATTTTTTGTTGTTCTAGGTTTGTGAAGAAGCGCCTAGGGTATGTCAAATTGGTATTGCATTGGATCTGTTTATTACTTTGGGTAGGATTGTCATTATTACTATATGGTCTTCAATCTCATGACATGGAGTTTTTTCCTTCTCTAGTATCTTCTCAAGCGCATGAGAGATGATAAAATTTTCTTTGGAAGATTTCAGGATTTTGGTCATGTTTGCTCTAGATAATTTTTTTTGGAGGTTGGATATTGGGAGTGGTGAAAGTGGTCCTTGTAATTTCTTGTTCAGCTGCGTTTATTGGGAGAAAGACAAGAGCTACGGATGGTTCTAATGAAGTTTGTATCCTCCATTTTACTGAATCGGTTTGATGGTTGTTCTAGAATGTTCTCATGGAGTTTTTGGCATTCTTAGGTAAACTATCATTTCATCTGCCAAAAAGGGATATGTTGACTTCTTCTTTTCAATTAGTACTCCTCTGATTTCCTTTTCTTTTCTATTAATATTTTATTTTAAAAAATGTTTTTTTTAATTTTTTTTTTTATTAATTTTATTTATTGATGTCTGTATGACTGTTACTCTGTCCTGCACATGCAGTCTGTGCACCCATGTCGTGCCAAACGCTGGCAGAGTTCAGAGAGGGGCTCTGTCGGATTCCCCTGGAACTGGAGTTCTCCTAATTGGAGCTTCAGACGGTGTTCTCGGCCGGCGACCGCCATGTGGGTGCATGGATCGACCCGGGCCCTGCAGACGGGTTCGGCGCCTCACCGCTAGGAGGCGCAGGTCTCTCCCGCCCCACATTAAGACACGTTAAGCACATAAACTGAAAAGGAGTGGGTATAGGGGGCAGCGTGCCAGTTTCCTGACTTTAAGGGGGAATGCTCGAAATTTTTCCCATTTAGGATAATGCTGGGTTTTGGGGATTATTTTATGTGGCTTTAATTGTGTTGAGGAGTGTTCCCCCCCCCTCCAGTCCAAGTTCCGTCCATTACGTTAAACATGAAGGCATGATAAATTTGGTTGAAAGCCTTTCACACAGAATTGAGATGACCCTGTGGTTTTTGCCCTTCAGTACCATTTATGACGTTTAAAAGAAATTTTATTGAACATAATTTGACATCCTTGCATCTCTGGTATGATTCCAGCTTGGTCATGGTGGATGACTTATTTGATATGTGCCTGTATGAAGTTTGAAAGTATTTTTGTGGGAATTTTTGCATCTAGGTTTACTATTGAAATGGATTTATAATCTTCTTTTTTTTTTGCTTGTAAAATGATGCCTGCTTTTGGTATTAAGTAATGCTTCTTTCATGAATTAATTTGGGAGGTTTTCCTTCGGCTGTTTCTCTAAATCCTCTTGGATAAATTGAGTAGTAGTGGCTTGTTTTTTAAATGTCTTATAGATTCTGCTGTGAAATAACATTGACCTGGGCCTTTTTTTTAGAGTTGGGGAAATTTTTTAGTACAGTTCAATTTGCTCCTTTAATTGTGTGGGTCTCTAAGCCTGGTCCAAATCTTCCTGGTTAAGTCTCGGTGGATTCCATGATGTTAGGTACTTAACTCATACGTTTTTCACATTCTTAGTAGGTTTTCAATTTTATTAGAGTATAGGTTTGAGCATTATTTCCATAAGATTGAATCTTTTCGCTATCTGTTGTGATGTTTCCTCATTCATCACAAATTCTACTGACTTAGAGTTGCTCTTTCCTTCTTTAAGTCAATTGGGCTAGAGATCTATCTTGTTTTGGTTCCTTCAAAGACCAGCTCGTAGAGGTGGGTTGATTTTTTAAAAGGGTTGCTTTGGTCTATTTCAGTGGATTTCCCTAAAATTCTGCAAAGGAGTTTTTGTTTAGTTCTTCCTTTTCGGCCTGTCTGCCAGGGAGGATCCAGGTGTTGCTGCGCGCTGAAAGTATTTTAGTTGCAGTGTTAAGACATTTATTTGTGGTCTTTCTCTGTTTTTCTTTATGAAGGGCACTAGGGCTAGAAGACCCCTCACAAGAAACTGCTTTTAAAGTATTCCTTAGGTTTTGTTTTGTTGTATCATCCCTTTCGTTTAGTACCAAGAATGCTTTTATTCTTTCTTTATTTCCCCTTTGAGACCCATTCATTTTTTAATAGTGTGTTGTTTAGCCTCTATGTGTTCTCATAGCTAGTAGAGCTTATTCGGGTCGAGTTAGAGAGGAAGCTTTTTTGCACGGTTAGCGGATAAGAGGTTTCATGAAATTAGTGTCAATATTATTGTCCTTTGCTGAGGTTTTTGCGCGTGTTCCAGTATATTGTCAACGTTGGGATAATGTGCCAAGGGGTTCATCGGATTAAAGTAAGGTTGGTCTTGCGGTGGAATATTGTTAGAATTTTGTTAGGTTCATTTGTTGTATCATATTTTTCAGTTGCAGATGTCTCTCTGTTAGTTCTTTGTCCTGTTTGACGCCTGTCTAGGTTCTCATGGGGTATGAGATCTCTCACGAGTACTAACTATGTACGGGTGATTAGGATCTGATTTGTCTGATTCCTGGAGATTGGTGTTTATATTGTGGTGAGTTAGTGTTGGTGCAAAATTTATGATTGTGAGAACGGCAGGGTTTATGATAGTATAAGAGGATGTAAGTGACCTTCCTTCCACTCCTTCGCTTCTGAGTATTTTACGTACCTTCGAAAAAGAACTTGTCATGAAGATTAAGATTAGCAACTCGCTGGCCTTTTTTTTTTGTTTGGGTGCCATTGCGTGAAAATATGTTTTCCACCTTAAAGGGCGCTTTCGGTAGATGGTGACAATGTGACTGTCCTTGAATGTGAATGTGTTTTCTTGTAGAACAGCAAGAAATGATTCAGTTTTTTTATTAACAACGCGCTCCCAGTGTCCTTGTCTTTTTGTATTTTGATTTAGGGTAGTTTAGAAGAGACCATAATAGAGGATTAACATTTAGAGATCTATATGGCTTCCTTCAGTTTTTAGAGTCAGGGTCAGTGTTTTGTGGGGCGGTTTGTGAGTTCGGGGTTTATAAGACCTCTTAATTACGCTCGGTTTGTGCGGCGTGGTGGATAGCTGTTCTTTTTCCTCCTGGTCTCTGAAACTCTTTCCTCTGTGCTCCGGAACTGCTTTGGAGTGTTGTCTGGTGAGTTGTATGTCCTATCGAGACAGGTATTCTTTTTCATCGTGTTTATGTCGATGGATTATTTCATGTCCCCTTTTATGATCGTTGATATTTTTACCGGAGTCCGAATCACCTGGTTTTGGTTGGCATCTGTTTGTCATTTAGTATAGAAAACTTTGGTCCCACGAAGTGCTTCTGCTTCTGGCTTTCATTATTGCTTGAGAAGGACGGCAGCGTAATTCTTGATGGTGGGGTTTTCCTTAGGTATGTTACTTTGTTGTTTTTTCTCCATGGTGCGTTCAATATTCTGTCGTGTTTTGAGCAGCTATAGTTTTGGATGAAGATATGGAATGAGGATTGTCTTTTCCCTTTTCTGATGCTTGTCTATTTGTGTTCGAGATGTGTGCTTTTTGTATCTTGCCATAGGGGTTGTCTGTTTTCAATTTAAGGGAAAGGTTCTTCTATAATGCTGTTGAGATCGGGTCCATAGCATTATCCTGGATTCGCCTTCCCTAATGCATGTGAGGTGGATGGTTGGTCTGCTCATGATCTCCCAGTTTTCGTTAGTATTCCACATCTGGGTTTTTTGTTGTGTGTTTTGTTGTTTCTGGTTTTTTGTTTTGTTTTGTTTTTGTTTTCATAGTCTTTGCGTGTGCTCTTCAGTTCTTCTTTTATTCCACATTTAATCTTCTAGAGATTGATATTCGATTTTCTTTTCTGCTTTCGATTCTATTTTCTGCTTCAGTCCATGCTGTTTACTTCAGAGACTTTCCTTTCCTTTCTTGTTGGTTGGATGAGTGTTCATTTTTCTTTGTTCAGTTCACTCATTGCATGTCACCCTGAGGTGTGCCTTTAGTGTTTGCTATTTTCCTTTCAAGAGTTACCATCCACGGTTAGGAAGTTGTTTTCAGTTTTGTTTTTCACTTCAGTCTGAGATTTTTTTCATGTTTCCATTTCCTTCGAAGTTGGCATTCTCTCCTCCCTGCAGGTCATTGATTTCTTTTGAGTATATCTATGATTGGTTCTTTTAAGATCTGTGTCCTGGGTTACCTCGAGTAAGATCATTTTGGGAGTCCTCTAAATGAGGACAGAGAGAGTGTGGTAGGGATTTATTGTTTGTTTTCCCCATGTTGTTGATTTTTTCCTTTTTCTTTGTTGTAATTTTTCTCCTTCGTGGCTTTGCCATGTGGATTTGATTTGTTTTGTTTTTTTTTTTTATTTTTTATTTTTCTCTTTCCTCTTCTGTTTTCTTCTCTTTTCTTCTTCGTTTGATTAGGGCGCTTTTCCTTTAATTTTATTAACTCTCTCTCTCTCTCTCCTCTCTCTCGGCCGTCCTCTCTCCCTCTCTCCTCTCCCTCTCTTCTCGCCCTCTCCCCCGCTCCTCCTCCTCCTCGCTCTGCTCTCTCCCTCGTCTCATCTCTCCGTCTCTGGGTGGTGTGTTGATTTTTTAGGTGTTTGGTGTTGGTAGTGTTTTGGTTGGTGTGGGTATGGTTGGCCTGGCGGCAACCCTGGCTATAATAGCCTCAGGTCCCTGAAAACCGTGAGGTTCCAGGTAGGGTGGTGGGTGGGGCTGGCTCTTGGCGCAGACCTGCTGCTTGTGGAAGGAGGGAGAACAACTGACTACCAACCCCTCACAGCTCTATTAAAAGATAACGAGCTCCCAGTGTTGTGGGCCCCTTATTACTGGGCCTGCAGTGGAAACCTGGGAGCAGCTGGGTGCTGCCTTAGTGTCCGAAATTCCAGCCCCACAAGTTTTTTTTTTTTAACCAATTTTTTTTTTTTTAATATTTTTTATTAATTTTTTCGGTCTTGGCTTCTCTTTTTTTTATTTTTATTAATTTTGTTTTTTTTCTTTTTCGCTATTCAAGGCTTTATAATTATATTGTATTTCATAGATTCATTTGCCATTCAGTTCAGAGCCATATTTGCCTTGCCCTCACCCCACCCCTTTTCAGGCATTATTTCCCTTTCCCGTCTTCCCTTCACCCTCATCCACCTTTTTCCCTTCTCCCCACCCCACCCAACACCCCACCCCACACCCCACCCCAGTTCCTGCACTTTCAATTCCCTTCATTCACCCCACCCCACCGCACCCCAGCAGTNAAAAAAAAAAAAAAAAAAAAAACAAAGGAGCCAATGAAGAATATGATTTTGTATTACTTTTTAGCCTCACAACCCAGAGGTTTGGTCATTGTTTAGTATTCATTAAATGTTTCTTGAAGAAATAAATGAATAGATAAGTTAACAAACTGAGTAAGTTAGGATCAAAAACTAAAATGTCAGAGGTTAAAACAGAATGTGAGCACATATCCAGGGATGATGTATTTCCAGAAGAGGGAAGTAAAGGACAGCAGCTCGGCAGGCTGGTGGAGCAAGGGGGACCCTCCAAAACTTCAGAGCAAGCAGTTTGCGGTTCATATTGGCAACATGTGGCCAAGGACTAGAAGAGGAGCTGATGTGACAGAGTCAAGGGGGAAGTTACTCCCCAAAGCCAAGTCAAGTTGTAAGCAAGACCAAGAGACACTGAGAAATATGGGAGGGAAATGTTAAACCATGACACGGTGAGAACAAGCTGTACGCTGCGCTGTTAAACAAAGAACCACCAGGCTTCAGAAATGTAGCCAGGTGGAAAATGCATTCTGACAAGCCCTGTGTTACTCTGTGAGTTTTATAACCATCTTGATCTTGTTTAGGGCCTGAATTCTGTACTTCTTAAGTTGGCACAACATGACCTAGGGAATTAATCACCTTCTATACAGTATGTTGTTTTACTCTTGATGACTGTTAAATATTAAGGAAATAAGAATTTAGAAATACTTTTTTTTTCAGATCTAAGAAACCTTATATCAAGAGTGGAGTTGGTGAAATTAATTATAAAAAATGAGCAAGTTTTAGTTATTAAAGCTAGACACATAGACAAGTTCACCCATCAGTCCTGTGTCCCTTAGTGGCTTGTAATTGGGATAAATGGGACCCTTAATGTTCCCTAGATGCCTTGAGAACTGAGGACAGGAGCAACACTTCAGAAGAAATCTTTCGTTACATATCTTCCTGTAACTTCTTCGTGTTCCTTTATTTAAAGATACAAAACTGTGACTAAGCTTCCTGAATTTAAAGAAAGTCTCCTTATTTCTGGAATCCTGATGTAAACTTCGAAATTCAGATTAAGCTTACTGTAAATACATTCATCACATGACTAATTTCATTCATGGATTAGGAAAATGATAGACTTTAGGCATGTTTTTTTTTCTTCTTTGCTCAGAGGAATTGGTTTTAAAGGAGAGATACATCCTAGGTGATTCAATATTGTGGCCAATTTCCCTACGTATTACAAGACACAAAAAACATTACAGACTAAACATTGTGTTCACCCCTCCACTGTACATTCTTACTTCAACTTTGTTAAGTTTAAGATTCCTTAATTAGGATCCAGGCTCTTCCTGTTCCTTCTGACCTTGAATGGGGTCACAAAGACTTCTTCACTCTAAATTTCATTGTTTTTAATTTCCACATTTAAACTAGCTCAGATGATTGGGGGTTTTGGTATTAAAAGGAGGACTGAGTCTGCAAACAAGTTATTTCGGCTTTTCACTTTATAAAATGCGTTCACTAGTGATATAGTCAAATATAACAGAGAAGAATGAAAAGAATTATAGAGATTGCCTGCAACATTTTGAACAAAGGCAATGTTTGTTTGGGAATGGGTGCCCTCTGGTAGTTCACGAAGTTCTAAGCTTTAGTTCTAATGAATGCTGCCTAATTTGGAAATGGGGTCATTAAAATGTAATTATTTAGGATAAGTCATGCTGGTTTAGACTGAACCTTAATTGAATAAGACAGGTATCCTTAAAATAATTCAGATACAGGGAGGGAGTTACATGATCCCAGAAGCACATTTTGGGATTACTCTGTAATGACCAAAGTGATGACAAGAATCCCCGCTCTCTACCAGAAGTTGGAAAGAGGAAAGGAAAACTTCTACCTAGAATCTTAGAGAAAGCTCTGTCCAAGGAGATTCAAATTAGACTGTTAACCTCCAGAAAGGAGAACATACATTTTGCTTATTTAAAGCCATTTAGCCTGTGGATACTTCACTAGAGCCAAACAAAAACAAAAACAATAGACAAAGAACATTACCTTTTATGTGCAATATAATGCCATTTTAACAAATGGGTTCAAGGGTACTTCTTTATTAATTATTCAAGAATTAACACAATAAGTCTAAGATTGCTTTTAGTATTGATATGCCCTCAAAATATTTCTTTCCAATTATCCTAGTTCTGTTGGCCAGTTTAAATTCATGATATCCTTTGTTTTGAATTTACTTTCTAATGGTCTAAGGCCAAAGGGAACCATTAACATGGTAGAAATGGATATATAACAAGTCTTAGAGAATGCACAGACAAAACTAAGCCGAGAAGAAAAGTGGGTGGGTCACTTCTCCAGTTTCCACTTGTCAATGAAGGGTTCCAGATAAGTGAGCTCCTCCCCATTAGCTCTTGCAGTGTGACTTGACTGTACATACAGTAAAGTAGAGCTGCTCTTGAGAAGACCCTGTTCTAGAAGGGGCACGGCAAGAAGAAAGCCAGAAAGCACAGAAACGGTCAACTAAGAAGCACCCATATTGAATGACTGAAAGTAAGGATAGAATATTTTTATTTATTTATTTTTTATACAAATATAAATTGTATTTCTATATGATACCAATAAAAATACATTATACATAGGAAGATAATTCTCTTTAATATAGCACTAATTATACAGAAAGAAGTTAAACCAAGGGTGTATATTACTTAAATAAAGAAATTTTAAAAAGTATTTTGTAAAATACATTAACCCAATCTATTAATAAATGGAAATTGTTATATATTAATGAATTAGAAGACTCTTTAACATTAAGGTGACATTTGTACTCAATGTGATCTCCAAATGCAGTTAATCCTTCTTAAAATTCAAAAGCTGTGCTTGCTTTTAAAAAACTAAAGAGCAAACTGTAAACTTCCTATGGAAACCCAGAGCATTTGAGAACAACAAAAAGAACAAACAATACTAAAGCAGCTGGAGAGATGAATCAGTAGTCAAGACAATCTACTGACATTGCAGAGAACTTGTGGTTGATTCCTGGTATCCAATTTGGGTACACCCACCTGGAGCTCCAGCTTCAGTTAATCAGGCCACTTCTCAGGCCCTTTGGGTACATATAAGAATTTGGTGCTAGGATCCACAAAGGAGGGACGCCATGCCTCATTTGTTTTTATGGGACCCTGTAATATACTTTACTTAGCATAATGGCTTCTAGTTCTGTCCATTTACCTGAAAATTTCATGATGTCATCTTTCTTTTTCACTGCATAGAACTCCATTGTGTAGATGTACCACATTTTCTTTATCCGTTCATCAGTTGAGGGACACTTGGGTTGCTTCCAGCTCTTCACTATTGTGAAAAGAGCTCCAATAAAACATGGTTGTGCACATACTTCTGCAATAGGATAAGTCTTTGGGGTATATACCCAGGAGTGGCAAAACTGGATCAGGTTCATGCTGAGGCTTTTAAGAGTTGTTCCCCCTGCTTTCCATAGGGCTTGCATGAGTTTGCATTCCTACCAGCAGTGAATGAGTGCTCCCCTTTCCCCACAACCTCTCTAGTATTTGGTACCATTTGTGTTTTGATCACAGTCAGTCTTATAGGGGTAAAATAAAATCTGAAAGTGGTTTTAATTTGCATTTCCTTAATTACTAGTGATGACTAGTAAACACTTTTTAAGATGTTTCTCAGCCATCTTTACTTCTTCATTTGTGAAGTCTCCATTCAGCTCTTTCCTACATCTTTTGAATGGGTCATTTGTTTTCTTGCTCCTTTGTTTTTTGGGTAATTTATACAATATGGATGTTAAACTTATGTCAGATGTGTCATTGGTGAAGGTTTTCTCTCACTCTGTGGGTTTTCTCTTCTTTGATTGTTCCTTTTGCTGTACAGAAGTTTTTTGAGTTTAATGAGGTCCCACTTGTTGATTGCTGACTTTACTTCCTGCACAGCTGTTGTCTGATTTAGAAAGACTTTTCCTACATCTATGCCTTGTAGGTTACTACCAATGTTTCTTTTATCATTTTCAGAGTTTCAGGTTTTCACATTGGGGTCTTTGATCCATTTGGAGTTGATTTTTTTTTTTTTTTAATTCCCAAGTGCCATTCACAGTGCGCTGGGCATTTTTTACCTTTTTAAAAAAAAATTTATTTCTTTATGTGTATGAATGTACTGTCGGCACTCTTAACCACTAGGCCAGCTTTCCAGCCCCTGGAGTTGATTTTTGTACAGGGTGAAAGGTAGGGGCTTAATTTTATTCTTCTCCAGTTTTACCAGCACCATTTACCACCACTTTCCTCCATTGAATCTTCCTGGCTCCTTTGTCACATATGAGGTGGCTGAAATTAATCCCTCTGCATTGTTCTTTTTGTTCAGGGTTGCTTTGGCTATACAAGGTCTTTTGTGTTTCCATATGAATTTTAGGATTTTTTTCTAAGCCTCTGAAGAAAGTCATGGGGATTTTAATTAGGATTGCATTGAATATATAAATTACTTTGTGTAAGATGATAATTTCTTTCTTTTTTAAATTTTATTTAAATTTTTATTTATTTTTGTATGTGTATGAATGTACTGTCTGCATGCAGGTTTGTGCTCCCGTGTTGTGCAATGCCACAGAGGTCAGAAGAGGGTGTTGGATTCCCCTGTAACTGGAGTTACAGAGAGTTCTCAGCCACCATGTGGGTTCTGGGGATCGAACCCGGGTCTTCTACAAGAGTAGTTGGCACTCTTAACTGTTAGGCCATCTCTTCAGCCCCGGAGGGTAATTTCTTTATATTGATTCTTCCAATCCATGAGCATGGGGCTCCTTCCATCTTCTGGTGTCTTCTTCAATTTCTTTCTTCAAGGATTTAAAATTTTCATTGTAGGGCTCTTTAGTGTTTTTGGTCAGGTTTGTTCCTAGATATTTAAAATTTTTGTGGTTATTGTGATTGTGAATGTCTCCCTGTATTCCTTCTCCAGTTGTTTGCTGTTGGCATAAAGAAAGGCTACTCATTTTTCTATATTAATGCAGAAAAGACCTGCAATAAAACTCAAAGTTAAAGTCCTAGAGGGAATTATTGTACTGGAGAGAATGTTCCTCAACATACTTAATGCCATATATAACAAACCCACAGCCAACATCATTCTCAATGGGGAAAAAATAGAATCATTCTCCTTAAAGTCAGGAACCTGACAAGGCTGCCCCCATCTCCACTCCTTTTCAATATAATGCTTGAACTGCTTGCTAGAGCAATAAAACAAGAAAGGGAAATTAAAGAGTACTAATTGGGGTCAAATTATCCCTTTTTGCAGATGACATGAAAGTATATCTAAGGGATGCCAAAAAGTTCTACCTCAACACTACTCAAAATGGAATAAATATTTTTAACAAGATCTGACAGAAATTGTCATTAGCAGTTAAACTTTAGAAAAATACTAATAGCTTACATGCCAAAATCTACTGACTTCAGGAAGCAGCTTCATAAAATACATATGAAAAAATGAAGGTGTCGATTTAAAATTGTGAGTGTGTGTGTGTGTGTGTGTGTAAATGAAATAAGTGAAAATTGGCAGGAGTTTCAGAGAGGAGGAGGGGAGTCTAAATATGACCAAAATATACTGTGTGAAATTCAAAAAAATTCAATAAAAGCTATAAAAATAAAGAATAAGTGTAATTAATTTTTTGACAGTTTTCTTATGCTACTCTTTTTTTTTAATTATTAAAAGATAAATAAACCATCTATACATGAATGTAGACAATCCCCCAGGCCTGCTAGGGAATTTCAGGGTTCAACTGAGGGAATGGGGGTGAGAGGCACAGAGTCAAGACAGAGACCCTGGGAGTTGGGTTAAGGCAGACAGAGGGCGAGCTGTCATGGACTCGTTTATTGGGGGCAGGGTTAGGGGTTATGTACTGTTTGCATTCCTGCTTGTGATTGGCCGAGGTCTGCAATGCAGCTTGTATGGTCTCGCCTGCCTAGGGCGGGTTAGGTTGATGAGGGACAAGCTCTGCGCATGCGTAATTCTCAGCAGTTTGCCCAGGTCAAATGTTGGTATGCTAGGGGTGGGGTCAACAAGGTTTGGACATAGCACCCAAGCTCCCACTGGACTGCTCCTCACGCAAAATTAAATACAAAATGAATACATTATTAATGATTCAATTATTAACATAGAAATTACTAGAATAAATGATGTCTATTTCCTCCTATACTGACCATTAATAGCTTTAGAAGGCTATGGGGATAAAAATGTATTATTTGAGTCAACTGACTTTAGCTAATAACTGAGATTCATGGACAGGTTGTGTACAAATAAAGTTGAACAAAAGTATTACCACTTTTTTATATGTTCTCCATCTCTTTTTCCCTCAGTTTCTGTAAAAAAGAGCAAAAACCCCTTAGAAGCACTTGTTGCTTTTCCAGAGGACCTGACTCTGGTTCCTAGTAACAACAACTGATGGCTCACAGCCACGGAATCTGACTCATTCTTTTGGCCTCTATGAAAAGAACTATTTTGACATATTTCATATGGCAAACATCATTATATTTTGTTTCTTTAATTAATAATCAAATAATAAATTTTAAAATTAATTCCTTGATTAATGCTGAAGTAGGTTGTCTTTTCATTTGTTCAGTGATAATTAAGTTAAATTACTGCATACATTAAATTTTCTTCTCCTTATATTTTATGCATCCATAGCAGGAATTCCTCTCGTTCATTTTGGGGTATTATTTCTGTATTTGGGATAATTAATTATTTGTGGAAAACAATATTTTTTTTTATTAATTTTTATTTATTTATGTATGTGTATGAATGTACAGTCTGCATGCAAGTTTGTGCACCCGTGTCGTGCAATGCCGCGGAGGTCAGAAGAGGGTCTCGGATTCCCCTGGAACTGGAGTTCTCCTGGAATTGGAGTTACAGACGGTTCTCAGCCGCCATGTGGGTGCTGGGGATCGAACCCGGGTCCTCTGTAAGAGCGGTCGGCGCTCTTAACCGCTAGGCCATCTCTCCAGCCCCGGAAAACAATATTTTATATTTTGCACTTGGCTTGTATTTTTAATTCATGATTTCTTTTATAATGAAATTTCAATTTTACTATTTTATGATTTGATGGTTTCTGTGTAATTAAGAAACCTTTCACATTTGTTTAAAAAACTGTGTAGCACATGTATCGTAAATAAAACGGAAATCACTATAAAACACACAGAGCTATTTAATGAGAAAATGTAAAATAGATCTGTGAAGTAAAGGGCTAAGCTGGTGGAAATGCAATGTTTAAATCCTGAATATTTTAAGAAAAAAAACTACCTCTTGAGAATTTTTTATTATTAATATAATAATTTTATTGGAATTTTGTGTATTTCATACAACATTTTTCAGTTCAGTTTGGACATACTCCCCTTTCCCTTTCCTCCAACCCACCCCAGTTCCTGCATTTTGTCATACATGTCCTGTATCTTTCTCTCAGTCTTTTTAAAATTATTTTATTTGTATGAGTGTACTGTCTGCATGTAAGCAGGTGCACCCATGTTCTTAGCCACCATGTGGGTGCTGGGAATCCAACCCCAGTTCTCTGCAAGTGTTGTTTCTGCATATGAACTTTAGGATTTTTTTTTCTAGGTTTGTGAAGAAGCTCATGGGTATTCTAATTGGGATTGCATTGAATCTGTATATTACTTTGGGTAGGATGGTCATTTTTACTATATTGATTCTTCCAATCCATGAACATGGGAGTTTTTTCCTTCTTCTAGTATCTTCCTCAATCTCCATGAGGGATTTAAAATTTTCTTTGTAGAGATTTTCAGTATGTTTGGTCAGGTTTGCTTCTAGATAATTTTTTTGGAGGTTATTGTGAGTGGGAAAGTTTCCTTGTATTTCTTTTCAGCTGCTTGTTATTGGTATAAAGAAAGGCTACTGATTTTTCTAAGTTAATTTTGTATCCTGCCATTTTACTGAATCTGTTGATGGTTTCTAGAAGTTTTCTCATGGAGTTTTTGACATTCCTTAGGTAAACTATCATTTCATCTGCAAAAAGGGATAGTTTGACTTCTTCTTTTCCAATTAGTACTCCTCTGATTTCCTTTTCTTGTCTTATTGCACATGTAAGCACTTTTTTTTTAATTTTTTTTTATTAATTTTATTTATTGATGTATGTATGAATGTACTGTCTGCATGCAAGTCTGTGCACCCATGTCGTGCAACGCTGCAGAGTTCAGAAGAGGGTCTCGGATTCCCCTGGAACTGGAGTTCTCCTGGAATTGGAGCTTCAGACGGTTCTCAGCCGCCATGTGGGTGCTGGGGATCGAACCCGGGTCCTCTGCAAGAGCGGTCGGCGCTCTCAACCGCTAGGCCATCTCTCCAGCCCCACATGTAAGCACTTTAAGCACTATACTGAAAAGGAGTGGGTATAGGGGGGCAGCTTGCCAGGTTTCTGACTTTAAGGGGAATGCTTCGAATTTTTCCCCATTTAGGATAATGCTGGTTTGGGGATTATTTTATATGGCTTTAATTGTGTTGAGGAATGTTCCCTCCAGTCCAATTCCTTCCATTACTTTAAACATGAAGGCATGATGAATTTTGTTGAAAGCCTTTTCCACATAGATTGAGATGACCTTGTGGTTTTTGCCCTTCAGTCCATTTATGAGCTTTATGAAATTTATTGATTTACATATGTTGAACAATCCTTGCATCTCTGGTATGATTCCAGCTTGGTCATGGTGGATGACTTATTTGATATGTGCCTGTATGCAGTTTGAAAGTAGTTTGTTGAGAATTTTTGCATCTATGTTTACTAGTGAAATGGATTTATAATCTTCTTTTTTGCTTGTAACTTAGCCTGCTTTTGGTATTAGAGTAATGCTGCTTTCATAGAATTAATTTGGGAGTTTTTCTTCTGTTTCTATCCTCTTGAATAAATTGAGTAGTAGTGGCTTGTTTTTTTAAATGTCTTATAGAATTCTGCTATGAATACATCTGGACCTGGGCTTTTTTTAGTTGGGAAGATTTTTTATTACAGTTTCAATTTGCTCCTTTATTGTGGGTCTACTTAAGCTGTCAATATCTTCCAGGTTAAGTCTTGGTGGATTCCATGATGTTAGGTACTCATCCGTTTTTCTTAGGTTTTCATATTTAGTAGAGTATAGGTTTTAGAATTATTCCCATAAGATTGAATCTTTTCGCTATCTGTTGTGATGTTTCCTTTTTCATCTTTAATATGGTTGATGTGGAATTGCTCTTTCCTTCTTTTAGTCAATTGGGCTAGAGATCTATCTTGTTTTTCCTTTCAAAGAACCAGCTCTTAGATGTGTTGATTTTTTAATTGTTTTCTTTGTTTCTATTTCATTGATTTCTGCAATGATTTTTGTTATTTCTTCCTGTCTTCCAGGTTTAGGATCCATTTGTTGCTGCTCTGAAATATTTTATTTGCAGTGTTAAGCCATTTATTTGTGTTCTTTCTGTTTTCTTTATGAAGGCACATAGGGCTATGAATTCCCCTCACAGGACTGCTTTTAAGGTGTTCCATAGATTTTGCTGTGTTGTATCATCCCTTTCGTTTAGTACCAAGAATGCTTTTATTTCTTTCTTTATTTCCCCTTTGACCCATTCATTTTTTAATAGTGTGTTGTTTAGCCTCTATGTGTTCTCATAGCTAGTAGGGCTTTTTCTGATGTTGATATTAAGCTTTATTGCACTGTTATCTGATAAGATTCATGAAATTATTTCAATTATTTTTGTCTTTGCTGAGGTTTGCTCTATGTTCCAGTATATGGTCAACTTTGGATAATGTTCCATGGGTTCTGAGTAGAAAGTAATTTGGTCTTTCGGTGGAATATTGTTAGATATTTGTTAGGTGCATTTGTTGTATCATGTTGTTCAGTTCAGATGTCTCTCTGTTTATTCTTTGTCCAGTTGACCTGTCCTATGTGCTCAGTGGGGTATTGAGGTCTCTCACTATTACTGTACTGGGATTGATCTGTGTCTTGAAGTCCTTGAGGATTGTGTTTATGAATTTTGGTGGTTCAGTGTTTGGTGCATATATATTTATGATTGTGAGAACTTCATGGTTGATTGATATTTAATAAGGATGTAGTGACCTTCTTCATCTCTTCTGATTAGTTTTACTTCGAAATATACTTTGTCTGATATTAAAATAGCAACTCCTGCTTGCCTTTTGGTGCCATTTGCTTGAAATATTTTTTCCACCCTTTCGCTTTAAGATGGTGACTGTCCTTGAATGTGAAGTGTGTTTCTTGTAGACAGCAGAAAAATGGATTCAGTTTTTTAATCCACTCTCCCAGTCATTGTCTTTTGATTGGGGAGTTTAGACCATTAATATTTAGGATTAACATTGAGAGATCTATATTGCTTCCCTTCAGTTTATATTCAGTTTGCATTTTTGGTCTGTTTGTATTTCTGGGTTTATACCTTCATTAATTACTCTCTGTTGCTGCTTGGTGATAGCTGTTCTTTTCCTCTGTTCTCTGAACTGCTTTGAGTGTTTTCTGGTGAGTTGTATTTCTAGACATTTATTCTTTCATCTTGTTTATGTCATGGATTATTTTCATTTCCCCTTTTATTATCGTTGATATTTTTACTGAGTCGAATCACCTGGTTTGGCATCTGTTGTCATTTAGTACTAGAGAAACTTTGGTCCAAGTTCTTCTGGCTTTCATTATTTGCATTGAGAAGGCAGCTGTAATTCTGATGGGTTTTCCTTTGTATGTTACTTGTTGTTTTTCTCTGGTAGCTTTCAATATTCTGTCTTTGTTTTGAGCATCTATAGTTTTGATTATGATATGGAATGAGGATTTTCTTTTCTGATCTTGTCTATTTGGTGTTCTATGTGCTTTTTGTATCTGCATAGGTGTGTCTGTTCAATTTAGGGAAATTTTCTTCTATAATTCTGTTGAAGATCTGGTCCATATCATTATCCTGGGATTCTCCTTCCTCTATGCCTGTGATGTGGATGGTTGGTCTCTTCATGATATCCCAGATTTCTTTATTATTCCACTCCTGGGTTTTTTGTTGTTGTTTTGTTGTCGTTTTTGTATTTTGTTTTGTTTTGTTTTCATAGTCTTTGCTTGAGCTCTTCAGTTATTCCACATTTATCTTCTAGAGTTGATATTCTATTTTCTGCTTCATCCATTCTGTTACTGAGACTTTCTCTTGCCCTTTCCTGTTGACTGGATGAGTGTTCAATTTTCTTTTTCATTTCAGCCTGAGGTTCCTTTAGTGTTTCTATTTCCTTTCAGAGTTGACCATTCTCACCTTTTAGTTTTTCAGTTTTGTTTTTCACTTCAGTCTGAGATTTTTTTCAGTGTTTCCATTTCCTTCTGAAGTTGGTCATTCTCTCCCTTCAGGTCATTGATTCTTTTGAGTATATCTATGATTGTTCTTTTAAGATCTGTGTCCTGGGTTACCTCTAGGTAGATCTCATTTTTGGAGTCCTCTATGAGACAGAGAGAGTGTGGTGGAGATTTCTTACTTGCTTTTCCCATGTTGTTGATTTTTCTTCGTGCTTTTGCCATGTGGATTTGATTTGTTTTGTTTGTAATCTGATGTGAAATTCAAGTGTTTCTTCGTTGTGATGTAGGCCTTTTCCTTTAGTTTTACTCTCTCTCTCTCTCTCTCTCTCTCTCTCTCTCTCTCTCTCTCTCTGTGTGTGTGTGTGATTTGGCCCTGTGCTGGCAACCTGGCTATAGCCTCAGTGTCCCTGAAGACCTGAGTTCCAGGTAGGGTGGGCTGGCTCTTGTCAGACCTGCTGTGGAAGGAGGGAGACAACTGACTACCACCTCAGCGTCCTTAAATAACGGAGCTCCCAGTGGGTTGGGCCCCTCTTACTGGGCCTGCAGTGGAAACCTGGGAGCAGCTGGGTGCTGCCTTAGTGTCCCTAAAGACTCCAAAGGCCACAATTTTTTTTAACCAATACCAAAAACGTATATTTTTTAATTTTTTCTGCTTCTCTTTTTTTATTTTTATTTTTTTTCTTTTTCTATTCATGCTTTATGTATTTCATAGATCATTTTCCAATTCAGTTCAGGCATATTTCCCTTTCCCTTCACCCCACCCCACCCCATCCCAGATCATGCATTCTACCATAATTGTCCTGCATCTTTCAGTATTTTTTTTCATTTTTTAGCAATAAGTGATAATTTATGAGTACAAGCATTCTTCATGTAAAACCAATTTGCAGGCAGTTGTGCCCAAACCCACACAGCTCATGGGTCCGACCATCCAGCGGGGAGGGGGGGCTTGTATGTTCAATTAAGTTGATCAAATGAGTGCCCAGACTATATTGCTGTAGTTTCACCATTCACCCCAATCGCAACCCTTACATTCTACCATGCCCCCTCTTCTGCAGATTGTTCCCTAGGCTTAGAAAAGGGCACAGGTGGATGAGAAGCAAAACAGTTTACTTTCTCTGGAGCTGTTGTCTTGGACTCTGGTCAATTCTGGCTGTTTCCTTTCATGGGCTGACAGTTTGTCCAGGAATAACCTTTCGATCCTACTAATGAAGCACAAGCAATTAAATATATAGGTATTTAAACAGTACTAATTGTTATGGTAGGTTACTTTGGTATAGGCACAGATGTTTGGATGGTATGATAATCCATGAATTACATTTTTTTCTGTTAAATATGACAGGGTCTTACTGTGGCTTATAACATCTCCTAACCATTAGAGGATGTAAGCTTGTGGCATCAGCCGTGGGTTATTCCTCCAAGGAGAGAGCAAAGGCCACACTTTTAATGCTAACACTTGGAAGGCAGAGGCAGGCAGATCTCTGTGAGATCAATTCCAGTCTGGTCTTCATTGGCACTTCAAGACTAGCTGGGTCTGCAAGGAGACCTTGTCTCAAAAAGACAAATAAACAAACAACAATAAAACATTTCTGATGTCCATGCATTCTTTAAATATAGTAAACCAGTATATTTGAGTACTCCTCAAGGCCTACTGAAGACAAGGATATACACCAAATAAAAATAAAATCATCATTTAACATTATTAAACAATGAGCAACCATTTCCTTAAAAACATACATGAATATTTTAATACATCATATTACTGGATTGATAGTCATCCTGAAATTGCAGAGAATTGTAGAGAAATAGGAAATACTGAAAGGAATTAGAAGTTCCCTTTCTAGCAAGTTTAACAAAAAGACATAAAATGTCAGCAAATTTACAAAATGTACTAAAGATTATGAAAATTTAATAAACAGCAAAAGCCACCATGTGTCCTGAGTAATAACAGCAACACATCCAAGAACTGGCAGAAAGAATCCTAAAGGAGAGAAACAAGAATGGGAAGCCATGACATTTAATAAACAAAGAGCAAGTATTCCAGCGTGTGCTGCTATACATTAATACACATTTCCCCAGAAGTTAAACCAAACAAAAATGAGATCAGAAAGAGATTCATGTCTGGACATATCATGTCCACAGTAATGAAAGACTGAAAAAAAAGAAGAGAGAAAATAGAAAGAAAAACAAATATTATCACAGAGATGTGACAGATGCTGAAATGTTTACAGAAACAATGATTCCAGGAAAGAGCAATATATGACTCTCAAGTGTAGGGAGAAGATCAAAAAGCTAAACTATAACTAATTTGCACATAACTATCCTTCAAAATTAAAGGCAAAACAAATACCTGTTCAGATAATCAAAATGATCAGATCATATTTGCCTTATGAAATATATACAAGACTTTATTTTAGGATGTGAAAAATTAGAATTAGAGTTTACTTTTCTTCTGTTTTGTTTTTGAAATTTTTATTCTTTATTTTTTTTCATTTTTTAACAACAAGTAATAATTTATGAGTACAAGCATCCTTCATGTAAAACCAGTTTGTAAGCAGTTGTGCCCAAATCCACACAGCCCATGGGTTCCACCATCCTATTGGGGGGGGGGCTTGTATGTTCAATCGAGTTGATCAGATGAGTGTCCAGACTATATTGCTGTAGTTTCACCATTCACCCCAATCGCAGCCCTTACATTCTACCACGCCCCCTCTGGTCAATTCTTTCATGGGCTGACAGTTTGTCCATGAATAACTTTTCAATCCTACTAATGAAGCACAAGTAATTAGATATATGGGTATTTAAACAGCACTAATTGTTATGGTAAGTTACTTTGGTATAGACACAGATGTTTGGATGGAATGTTAATCCATGAGTTATGTTTTTTCTGTAAAATATGACGGGGTCTTACTGTGGCTTATAATATCTCCTAACCACTAGAGGATGCAAGCTTGTGGCATCAGCTATGGGTTATTCCTCTAAGGAGAGAGCTAATACCCAATTAGATTTGGGATATACAGACATATGGCTGCCACTGCTGCACAGTATTTCCAGGCAGGTGAGGTGTAGCTGATGCTGACGGAGGAGTCTTGCTTGACTCAGGGAGACCTATATTTGCTTTATTGGCTTAGGAGCCTTTGGAAACACTTTCTGGTATTCCAGGGACCAACTGTACACTTGCAAGTGCGGTCTCAATCATCTTTCCCATGCTTACATCAGGTCTTTGACAGCAGGGCCTTATTGCCTCTCTTCTTGCAGGTATCCCAGTTTACAGGCAAGAAAACTTTACCTTTTTTTTTTGGGGGGGGGACTTGGATCCCCTGGCCAACATCACCTTGGTAGAATAATCCATTGCTGATATCAGAGCTCTCCTGTATTAATATATTTTGCTTAAGTGCATAGCTTAAGGAGACTTTAGTATTATATTTGGATCTGAATAAAGAATAATCCTTTTCACAGTTCCTATATCTAATAATTAAAGAAGGCAGATTTACCGGTTTTATAAGAGATTACCTCTATAAAAGTTGGCTCCAATCTACAGTTAGAGAATGACCTCATCATTATCATATTTCTCCTTGTTCTATGGGGGGTGGTGGTAAGAAAGCCTCTAGTATTTAAACCTTGCAGAACCTTGAAGGTAAGTTTCATTAGGACTCATTATAAATAGCTGTTACAAGTAGGATCCACTGAGGGGTTTGATGTGTGAAGCAATCTGAGGCTTTTCTTCCTTTCAATGTTCAGACGGGCCAACATTTCTGCTGGCACTTCCTGGTACATCCTACACAATGTAAAGCTGTATATTTTCTTTCTCAGTCGTTAAGTTGGTGACATTTTGACCTGTTGGAACATACAAATCTTTTCCTGTAGTTATGAAATGTACAAAGCACCAATAAAAAAAAAAAAGGAAGGAACATAAAAAAAAATCTGAATTGCAAGATTTTTGACAAAAAGGTTTCATATTTATCTGTATCTCCCTTTTTTATTTTATGTTTTTGTTTTTTTTGACCCATGAGTCTCCAAAAGGCAGTTGTATTACACATACCTATAGGCTGGAATCAAGGTGCAGATTTCATCAAATTCACCCATGCTGTTTTGGGTGGCAGTATGTGGTTAACATGGGAAGCAAACATAATTTTTTAAGTTAGATCATCCTACAGGTAAAAGAGAATGCCACAAGGTGATACTGTACAACAGAAAAATTATAGAGAACATTTGTATGTGCCAATCCCAAAGTTATTGTTGTACAGGTTTTAAGTAAAACAAATGTGGACAACAATTTATATTTCCAATTTACTAAGGGGCATTACTGTTTTATCAGAACCTTTAAACCAATGTTGTTTAATATGCACATATTTATTTTTGTTAAGTCATAAAACACCATGTAACCTGTAGACAGAGTCTGGGCAAAATTGGATACTTGTTGAACTCACCTCAATTAAATATGTATTAATCAAATATACACATGTGTCCCTCTCCTGCCCCTTCCATCCTTCCCTATTCACTATTTCAGACAGTTTTCTGATGCAGTCTTTCTGTTGTTGTTCTTTTAATATGCATCCCTCTCCACAAGAAATATTTATAACTGGGTCATTGGTGCTAGCATCCACATATGAGGGATACCATGCGTCATTTGTTTTTCTGGGACTGTGTTACTTCACTAAATATAATGTCTTCTAGCTCCATCCATTTACCTCCAAATTTCATGATGTCATCTTTCTTTACCGCTGCATAGAACTCCATTGTGCACATGTACCACGTTTTCTCTATCCACTCATCAGTTGAGGGGCATTTAGGTTGGTTCCAGCTTTTTTTTTTTTTTTTTTTGCTATTGTGAACAGAGCTGCAGTAAATATAGCTACTGTGAACAGAGCTGCAGTAAATATAGCTGTGCATGTATCTCTGCAGTAAGATGAGTCTTGTGGGTATATACCCAGGAGTGGTATGACTTGGTCAAATGGCAAGCTCATTTTGAGTCTTCTAAGGGTTCTCCACACTGATTTCCATAGTGACTGTACAAGTTTACATTCCCACCAGCAATGGATGAGTGTTCCCCTTTCCCCACAAGCTCTCCAGCACTTGATATCGTTTGTTTTCTTGATCCTGGCCAGTCTTATTGGAGTCAGATGATATCTTAAAGTGGTATTAATTTGCATTTCCCTAATTATTAGTGATGTTGAACAGTTTTTAAGATGTTTCTCAGCCTTCTCTAATTCCTCCTCTTTGAATTCTCTATTCAGTTCTTTGCTCCATCTCTTGAGTGATTCATTTGTTTTCTTTCTTCTTTGTTTTTTGAGTAGCTTGTATACTCTGGAAATTAATGCTTTGTCAGATGTATCTGCAGTGAAGGTTTCCTCCCACTCTGTGGGTCTTCTCCTCACTTCCTTTATTGCTTCCTTTGATGTACAGAAGCTTTTGAGTTTAATGAGGTCCCATTTGTCAATTGTCGATCTTATTTCTTGTGCAGCTGCTGTCTGATTTAGGAAGTCTTTTCCTACACCTATGTCTTGTAGTCTGCTGCCAAGCTTCTCTTCTATCACCTCCAGAGTTTGGGGTTTCACGTTGAGGTCTTTGGTCCATCTGGAGTTGACCTTTGTACAAGGTGAGAGGTAGGGGTTTAATTTCATTCTTCTACAAGTGGTGATCCAGTTTTGCCAGCACCACTTGCTGAAGATGCTGTCTTTCTTCCATTGTGTCTTCTTGGCCCCCTTGTCAAATATGAGGTGGCTGAAATTGTATGAGCTCAGGTTTGGATCTTCAGTTTTATTCCATTGGTCAACTGGTCTGTTTTTGTGCCAGTACCAGGCTGTCTTTATGACTATAGCCCTATAGTATAGTTTGATGTCTGGTATAGCGATCCCCCCTGTATTGCTCTTTTCACTCAGGGTTGCTTTGGCTATTCGGGGTCTTTTGTTTTTCCAAATGAAATTGAGGATTTTTTTTTCCAAGCCTGTGAAGAAACTCTTGGGGATTTTGATTGGGATCGCATTAAATCTGTACACTAGTTTGGGTAGGATGGACATTTTTACTATATTTATTTTCCCAATCCATGAGCATGGGAGGTTTGTCCATCTTCTGATGTCTTCCTCAATTTCCTTTTTCAGGGGTTTAAAATTTTTGTTGTAGAGATCCTTGGTGTCTTTGGTTAGGTTTGTTCCTAGGTATTTTATTGTTTTTGAGGCTATTGTGAGTGGGAAGGTCTCCTTGTAGTCCTTCTTCAATTGCTTGTTGTTGGTGTACAGAAAGGCTACTGATTTTTCTAGGTTTATTTTGTATCCTGCCACTTTACCAAAGCTCTTAATCGTTTCTAGGAGTTTTCTGGTGGAGTTCTTAGCATCCCTTAGGTAGACAATCATATCATCAGCAAAAAGGGATAGCTTGACTTCCTCTTTTCCAATTAGAACTCCTTTAATTTCCTTTTCTTGCCTTATTGCCCTAGCTAGGGTTTCTAGCACTATATTGAAGAGGAGTGGTGACAGGGGGCAGCCTTGCCGAGTTCCTACCTTTAAGGGGAATGCTTCTGTCATTTCCCCATTTAGGATGATATTGGCTGTGGGTTTTCTGTATATGGCTTTGATTACATTGAGGAATGATCCCTCCAGACCAATTCCCTCCAGGACTTTAAACATGAAAGGGTGCTGGATTTTGTCAAAGGCTTTCTCCGCATCAATTGAGATGATGGTGTGGTTTTTGTCCTTCAGTCCATTGATATGTTTGATGATGTTTATTGATTTTCGTATGTTGAACCATCCCTGCATGTCTGGTATGAATCCAACTTGGTCATGGTGGATGATTTTCTTGATGTGAGTCTGTATGCGATTTGCCAGAATCCTGTTTAGAATTTTGGCATCTGTGTTCATTAGGGAGATGGGTCTATAGTTCTCCTTTTTGGTTGTATCTTTCCCTGGTTTTGGTAGTAGCGTAATGCTGGCTTCATAGAAGGAATTTGGGAGAAGTCCCTCCATTTGTATCCTTCTAAACAATTTAAGTAGTAATGGTTGTAAGTCTTTACGAAATATTTTATAGAATTCTGCCGTGAATCCATCCGGGCCTGGGCATTTTTTGGTTGGGAGGCTACTTATTACATCTTCGATTTCTTCCTGTACTATTGGTCTGTTTAGGCTGTCGATCTCTTCTTGGTTGAGCTTTGGTGATTCCCAGGATTTCAGATATTCATCCATTTCTTCTAGGTTTTCAAACTTAGTAGAATATAAGTTTTTGAAGTAGTCCCGTATGATTGTCTGGATCTTTTCATTGTCTGTTGTGATATTTCCCCTTTCATCACAGATTCTATTGATTTGGAGTTGTTCCCTCTTTCTTTTGGTTAACTGGGCTAGAGGTCTGTCTATCTTGTTTATTCTCTCAAAGAACCAACTTTTGGATTCATTGATTTTTTGTATGGTTTTCTTTGTTTCTATTTCATTGATCTCTGCTCTGATTTTTGTTATTTCTTCTTGTCTGCTCCGTTTAGGGTTCATTTGTTGTTGTCTCTCAAGTATTTTTAGCTGCAGTGTTAGATCGTTCACTTGTGCTCTTTCTGTTTTTTTAATGTGGGCACTTAGAGCTATAAACTTCCCTCTTAGGATTGCTTTAAGAGTGTCCCATAGATTTTGCTGTGTTGTTTTATCATTGTCATTCAGTTCCAGGAATGTTTTTATTTCTTTTTTTATTTCTTCCTTGACCCACTCATTATTCAGGAGAGTGTTGTTTAGTCTCCATGTGTTCCTGTAGGTTGTAGGGTTTATTCTGGTGTTGATATTGAGTTTTATTGCACTGTGGTCTGATAGAATGCATGAGATTATTTCAACCTTTTTATATTTGTTGAGTTTTTCCCTGTGTCCCAGTATATGGTCTATTTTGGAGAATGTTCCATGAGGTGCTGAGTAGAAAGTGTATTCTCTGGTGTTTGGGTGAAATATTCGGTAGATGTCTGTGAGGTCCATTTGGTGTATTGTGTCATTTAGTTCAGATGTCTCTCTGTTTATCCTTTGTCCTGTTGATCTGTCTAGAGGACTTAATGGGGTATTGAAGTCCCCTAGTATTAGTGTGCTGGGGTTAATCTGTGCCTTGAGATCCTGAAGAATTGTCTTTATAAAGTTTGGTGCACTGATGTTTGGTGCATATATATTTATGATTGTGAAATCTTCATCGTCAATTGTTCCTTTAATAAGGATGTAATGGCCCTCTTTGTCTCTTTTGATTTCTTTTGCTTTGAAGTCTATTTTGTCTGATATTAGAATAGCCACACCCGCTTTCTTTTTGGTACCATTTGCTTGGAATACTTTCTTCCATCCCTTCACCTTAAGTTGGTGCCTATCCTTGAAATTGAGATGGGTTTCTTGTAGACAGCATATAGATGGGTTTTGTTTCCTAATCCATTCTCCCAGTCTATGCCTTTTGATTGGGGAGTTTAGCCCATTAATATTTAAGGTTACAATTGAAAGATGGATGTTGCTTCCTTTCACTTTATTATCCATTTGGACTTCTAGCCTTTGATTTTGCTCCTATGGTTATGTTTTTGTTAGTTTCTTTTCCTAGGTGTTTGAGGATTGTTGCTCCTCTCTTCTGCCCTTTGAATTGCTTCAAGTATTTTATGAAGAGTTGGTTTTCCAGACATGTATTCCATCATCTTGTTTATGTCATGGAAGATTTTTCTCTCTCCTTCAAGTATAGTCGACATTTTTGCTGGGTAAAGTATTCTGGGTTGGCATCCATAGTCCCTTAACACTGGGAATGCTTTGCTCCATGTTCTTCTTGCTTTCATGGTTTGAGGCGAGAAGTCAGTTGTAATTCTGATGGGTTTCCCTTTGTATGTGACTTGTTTTTCTTTTGTAGCCCTCAGAATTTTGTCTTTGTTTTGGGCATCTAGCATTTTAACTATGATATGGCGTGGGGTGTTTCTTTTCTGATCTTGTCTATTTGGGGTCCTATGTGCTTCTTGTATTTGTATGGGTTTGTCTATTTTTAGTTTGGGGAAATTTTCATCTATTATTCTGTTGAAGATCTGATCAATACTATTCTCTTGAGATTCTTCTCCTTCCTCTATTCCTATGATGCGGAGGTTTGGTCTTTTCATAGTGTCCCATATTTCCTGGTTGTTCCACTTTTGTGTATTTTTAAATTTTTCATAATCTTTATTTGAGTTTTTTAGTTGCTCTGTGTTATTTTCCAGATCTGATATTCTTTGTTCTGCTTCCTCCATTCTATTTCTGAGGCTTTTTCCTTTCCTTTCTTCCTGGTTGGATAAGTGTTCTATTTCCTTTTTCATTTCATCTTGTGATTTCCTTAATATATCCATTTCCTTTATGAGTTTCTCAATCTCTTCTTGGTGCTCCTTACTTCGTTGGTTGGCCTCCTTTTTCAGTGTTTCTACTTCCTTAAATTGTTTGTTTTTTTCTCTCTCTAGTTCTTTCTGGAGTTTCTCATTCTGTTCCTTTAGTTCTTTCCGAAGTTTGTCATTGTATCCCTCTAGGTCCTTTCTGAGTTTTTCATTCTCTCTCTTTAGTTCTCTGAATTCTTCTTTATTTTCTTTAATTTCTCTGCATAGGTCTGCAATTATTCCTCTAAGCTCTGTTCCTTGGTTCTCCTCCAAGGGGATCCCATTGTAGCTATCTCCTACAGGTATGGTAGAGCCTGGTGCAGGATTATCCTGTGTCTTTCCCATATTGTCCCTTCATTGTGTCTCTGGCATGTGGGTTTCCCTTTTGTGGTTCAAATCACAAATGTCTTTTCACTATTAGTGGATGGATTTGCTTGCCTCCTTCTGATGCTTTTTTTTTTTCTCTTTCCTCCTCCATGTTTATGGAGTATTGACTTGCCTAGGTTTCAGGCATTCAAATTTGTTTACATATTGGATATTGGAAGCCTAAGTCACTCTTCTCTTCCTGTTTTGAAGGTTCTCCAAAAGAAAGTCCACTAAGATTCTCACCAATTCCTGTTGGCAGGGTGGGGGTGGGAATACACCTGACCTAGCCTGTGCCCCGGTACCTGAGTGACTTACATCCTCCTGCCTGTGCCTTAGGAGCCGGCCCGCACAAAGCTGCAGAGAGACCAAACCAAACCCAAACCCAACCCTCTGGTCACACTGCAAGGGCAAAGCAAGGTCCTGCCCAGATGGGCACCCCCAAAAACCGGGCTCAGTGTCGTGACCCTCTTCCAGCAGCCCTGGAGACAGTCCACCCCAGAATGTACCTGCCTGAGTGACTTCCAGCCTCCTGCCTATGCCTCAGGAGCTGGCCTGCACAAAGCTGCAGAGAGACCAAACCAAACCCCTAGAATTTACTTTTAGTCTACAATGAAACTATGGAGAGCTTAGCTTATGTGGGTAAATAAGTTCCTATTAAACATGTCCTAATATTTGTTCTTTTAACTTGTAGAGGATATAAAATCAGAAAGAAGTTAGATGCAGTTTATTTATATTTAATCATATGTTAACATTTATATCATCCAAATTTACCAACAATCTTTGCATAATTTTGAAGCAGATACTAATAAGATATATAATGGAATAAAGATTCAAAGTGGTTAAAACATCAATGAAATGTCAGAGTTATACATAAAGCAGAAACTGAGTGCCTAGACTTATACATCAAGATATAGTTTATAACGTACATAATAAATTATGTACATTAAGAAAGTTAAAGCATAAAGTTATTAAAAGTGTTCAGATTGTGATTCATGTTTATAATTAAGCATAGAGTATTTAGTAAGTTTTCTGTACAAGCACAGAGTTGCCACAAATGGAACTTTGCCTAGGAAGAAAAAAAATAGAAGAAATTTATACTTTAACTGGGATACAAATAATCCCAGAGATCCCCGAATTACATTTATTTAAATCATAGTGGAGATTTCAAGAAGGCTATTTCACATATCTACTCTATACTGATCATTCCTCAGAATACCACACTGTCCACTCAGTGAACCTGGACTATATAATGATAATGGAGAATTCAGACACTCAATGAAAATTTTAATGAAGAATCCAATAAACAATGAATATTAGAAGTACATGGGGTAAGATACATTGTTCTGGTGCTGTGCAATTATGTAATAACTGACTTGATGTGTCCATTCACACAGGATGGATTTTTTTTTAATCTAGTAGTTTTCTATGGTTGCACTAAATCTCTTTTTTTGAGGGGACAATTTAGAAAAAGGATATTGTGCAGATGGATGATAAATAGATAGTTTCCAGATCATAACTTGAAAGGATTCATCACATTAGCATATCTGATACGCCCACCTGTATATAAACATTGTGGGGGGGGAGTGCACATCCACATGTGTGATGGATATGTGCATTCAGGAGCTTGTTTGAGGCCACCATGTGCAGGTCAGAAAATAAGCACAGGTTACCCAGGCTGCTGTTTCTCACTCATGTTCCACTTTCTGCCTGAGACAGTCTCTCATTGCCTAGAACTTCTCCACTGCAGGAACACTGGAGGCCAGTCTAACTGGCCTGTGTACTTCCAGGCATCCCGATGTGTCCACCTCTTATCTACTAGCACTTGGAGAAGAAGCTCAAATCATGGGTGTCTTTCCATCAAGGCTCTAGAGTTCCAAGTTCAGTGCTTTATGGTTAACAGGAAAATGCTTACAAACTGACCCTTCTGTCCAGCCAAGTAAGCCAGCCAGGATCCAGGAAAGCCTTTCTGTTCTCAGCACCCAAGCTGATGAGGTGTCTTGCAGGAGAGATGTGTTTCATCATCGGAGGAAGGTGTCGTTCTCCTGAGCTGACAAAAGACATTAGACACTGGGACCTAGAATGTGGCTTTCCATGTATAGCTCCTTGCTACCACAGGGACTGGTGACAGATGACACAAGGAGAAATAAAGCTGTCACAAAACAAGAAAGGAGACAAAGCTATGAATGAAAGAAGGGAGAAAGGGAGGAAGAGAGAAAGAAATAAAAAGAAAGAAACAAAGGATGACAAACTGAATGAAAGATCTGTGCTACAGCTTACATTGCTTATCAACACAGTAAGCATTTTACTAACGTAGGATGCAGGACAGAGGAGGTTATAAATCATATATCACCAAAACAATGAATATTAGAAGTACATGGGGTAAGATACATTGTTCTGGTGCTGTGCAATTATGTAATAACTGACTTGATGTGTCCATTCACACAGGAAGGATTATTTTTTAATCTAGTAGTTTTCTATGGTTGCACTAAATCTCTTTTTTTGAGGGGACAATTTAGAAAAAGGATATTGTGCAGATGGATGATAAATAGATAGTTCAAAAATCCAAAATCTTATTGTGGATCCTTTCTGAACAAATAAAAATAAAACTATAAATGCATGAAAGAAACTATGTAACTTAAAATGTAAGTAACTGAAAACCAAGTAGAATTGAAACAAAATTTTCTTGAAACAAATAAAAATAGAAATGACATGGAAAATATTAAAAACAAGACTGGGAGTTTATAGCAAAACAAATGGCAAGTAAAATAATAAAATTAATAAAAAGCAAATGATGGCTATAAGTAACATAGAAAATCAGAGGTCAGTCAAATCTAAAATTTATGGAGAGGAATAAATAAAAGTATACTAGATGCAGAAATAAACTGTCACCAAAAGAGAAAAAGATTAATGGGGAGACAAAGATTCTTTTTTTTTAATGTTTTACTATTTTTAGCTTCTGTGTATTAGTGTAAAGCCTGCATGTGTGCCAGTGCACTCATTTCCTGCAAAACCTGTGGAAGTCAGAGGAAGGGATTCACAATGTTATCCACTGTGTGTGCTGGGAGTTGAACTCCTGTCCTCTCCTAAAGCAGCCAGTGTTCTTTTTTTTTTATTAATTTTATTTATTTCTGTATGTGTATGAATGTACTGTCTGCATGCAAGTTTGTGCACCCGTGTCGTGCAACGCCGCGGAGGTCAGAAGAGGGTATCGGATTCCCCTGGAACTGGAGTTCTCCTGGAATTGGAGTTTCAGATGGTTCTTAGCCGCCATGTGGGTGCTGGGGATCGAACCGGCGTCCTCTGTAAGAGCGGTCGGCGCTCTTAACCGCTAGGCTATCTCTCCAGCCCCAACAGCCAGTGTTCTTAACCACTGAACTATCTCTCTAGCCCATAATGAAGAGAAAAATATTCTTAGATGAAAAAAATTAAAAATCTCTTAACCAGGATTACAAAAAATGAACACCAACCTAGTGAAAATAATGGGAGATGGAAAGTAAGCAATAAAACTGGCCCCGAAGAAATATAAAGGATCATGAAGGACTGTTATATACTATATGGCTCTAAGCTATATGCCAAAATACTGGAAACTCTAAATAGATAGATTTCCATATTATATTGGACCATGAAACATGACACTAGTTCTAGAAAACTGGTTCCTTTTTTTTTTTTTTTTTTTTTTTTTTGGCTGTGACAGTTCCTTAAGGGCCACCAATATTTGCAAACAACTCACCTAACTTTTATTATTTCATGTTTTTTTTAAGTTTTTTTATTGATGTTTTGTATATTTCTTACATCATTTTTCAATTCAGTTCAGGCATATTCCCCTTTCCCTTCCCCCCACCCCACCCCACCCCATCCCAGAACATGCACTCTGCCATAACTGTCCTGCATCTTTCTCTAAGTCTTTTTTTTTTATGTTTAGGAATTCACATTTTCCTCCATTAACTTTATGTTACTCTAAAATATGGATACATACTCTCCACTCATATACAGTAATTACAGAGTCTGAAAATAATTGGTGGGTGGATTCCAGAGCCCATTGAGAGATTCACATTACAACAACATAGTTGCTTTCAGATAAACAGAAATATAACCATAATGTCATTCAGCTTGCCTTTCCTCTGGGGGATTTAGTTTTAGCATCCACAAATGAGGGAACTCATTCTCTGTTTGTCTTTCTGGGACTGTGTTACTTCACTCAGCATCATGGCTTCGAGCTCCATCCATTTACCTGCAAAGTTCATAATGCCATCTTTCTTTACCGCTGAATAGTGCTCCATTGTGTAGATGTACCACATTTTTTATATCCATTTGTCTGTTGAGGGGGATTTGGGTTTTTTTCCAGCTCTTCACTATTATGAAGAGAGCTGCAGTAAACATGGATGTGCATGTATCTTTGTGGTAGGATGAGTCTTTGGGGTATATACCCAGGAGTGGTATGACTGGGCCAGGTGGTAGGCTCATTTTGAGTGTTTTAAGGGTTCTCCACAGTGCTTTCCATAGTGGTTGTACAAGTTTACATTCCCACCAGCAGTGGATGAGTGTTTGCTGAAGATGCTATCCTTCCTCCATTGAGAGTTTTTTGCCCCTTTGTCAAATATGAGGTGGTTGAAAATGTATGAGGTCAAGCTTGGATCTTCAGTTTTGTTCCATTGGTCAACTGGTCTATTTTTTTGCCAATATCAGGCTGTCTTTATGACTATGTCCCTGTAATATGGTTTGAAGTCTGGTAGGGCAATTCTGCCTGTATTGCATTTTTCACTTAGGGTTGCTTTAGCTATTCTGGGTCTTTAGTGTTTCCATATGAATTAAAGGATTATTTTTTCCAAGTCTGTGAAGAAGCTCATAGGGATTTTGATTTTGATTGTGTTGAATCTGTATATCAGTTTGGGTAAAATGTACATTTTTACTACATTAATTTTCCCAATCCATGATCATGGGAGGTCTTTTCATCTTTTGATGTCGTTTTCAATCTCCTTCAGAGGTTTAAAATTTTTATGTAGAGGTCTTTGGAATCTTTGGTTAGGTTTGTTCCCAGGTATCTTATTATTTTTGAGGCTATTGTGAGTTGGAAGGTCTTCTTATATTCCTTCTCCACTTATTTATTGTTGGCATAAAGAAAGGCTACTGATTTTTCTAGGTTAATTTTGTAGCCTGACACTTTACTAACACTCTTAATCATTTCTAGAAGTTTTATGGTGGAGTTTTTAGCATCCCTTAGGTAACCTATCATATCATCTGCAAAAATGGATAGCTTAACTTCTTTTCTGATTAATACTCCTTTAATTTCCTTCTCTTGACTTATTGCCCTAGCAAGTGTTTTGAGCACTATGTTGAAGAGGAGTAGTGATAGGGGGCAGCCTTGCCGGGTTCCCACCTTTAAGGGAAATGTTTCCAATTTTTCTCCATTTAGGATGATGTTGGCAGTGGGTTTGCTATATATGGCTTTGATCATGTTGAGAAATGTTCCTTTAAGTCTTATTCCCTCTAGGATTTTAAACATGAAGGGATGCTGGATCTTGTCAATTGAGATGATCGTGTGGCTTTTGTCTTTCAGTCTATTTATGTGTTTTATGATATTTATTGATTTATGCATGTTGAACCATCCCTACATCTCTGGTATGAATCCAACTTGATCATGATGGATGATCTTTTTTATGTGGGTCTGTATGCGATTTGCAAGTATTTTGTTAAGAATTTTTGCATCTATGTTCATTAGTGACATAGGTCTATAGCTTTCTTTTTGCTTGCATTTTTACCTGGTTTTGGTATTAGAGTGATGCTAGCTTCATAGAAGGAGTTTGGGAGAATTCCATCTGTTTGTATCCTTCTAAACAGTTTGAGTAGCAATGGTTTTAGGACCTCTTTAAATGTTTTATGGAATTCTGCTGTGAAACCATCTGGACTGGGCCTTTTTTTTAGTTGTGAGATTTTTAATTACATCTTCAATTTCCTCAAATATTATGGGTCTGTTTAAACTGTCAATCTCTTCTTGGTTAAGTTTTGTTGGTTCCCAGGATTTCAGATATTCATCTTAGGTTTTCAAATTTAGTAGAGTATAGATTTTTGAAGTATTCTCGTATGATTGTCTGGATCTTTTCTTTGTATGGGCATGGTGGCACATGCCTTTAATCCTAAAATTTGGGAGACAGAGGCAGGTAGATGGTTGTGAGTTCTAGGCCATCCTGGTCTACAGAGTGAGTTTCAAGACAGCTGGGCTACAGAGAGACCCTGTCTTGAAAAGACCAAAAATAAATAAATAAATAAATAAATAAATAAATAAATAAATAAATAAAACTAGCTTTAATCATAGTTCTAGGAAAGTGGATGCACAGAGACATATAAAAAAGTAAACATGGGCCACTATCTCTCATCCAATATAATTTAAACCAAAAATGGACCATAATGTAAATGTCAAGTGTTGAAACACTGAGAATTTTAAAACAAAACACACACGGGGTAAAAATGCTGTAACACTGGACTAAACAAGGAATTTAAACAATTATTTTTGGTCTTTTTGAGGCATGGTCTCCCTTTAGTCCCAACTGTCCTGGAGCTCGCTATGACCATGCTGGCCTTGAGCTCACAGAGACCCATCTGCCTCTGCCTCCCAATGCTGGGATTAAAGGCATGAACTACTATGCCCAGGTTTATTTTTTTTTTCAACACAAAATCAAAAATTAAGAAATGAGATTGTATGAAACTAAGAAGATCCTACATTAAAAATGAAAGAATCAACAAAATGAAGATGCTATCTCAAAATGATTTTTATACGGTATTAGTATGCTATAGAATTTATAACCAGAATATATATACATATATATAGAATGTAAAAGTCACAATCATTATGAAAAGGTCCACTAAAAATGAGCTTAAGCTATGAAAGTGTCTTTTTACAGTGGGTTTTAATTAACAATGAGACTCATAACTGATCAAAATGCTGACAATAAATGCATTTTTTTTTCTTTTTGAGACAGGGTATCCCTGTATCCCCAGCTGTCTTACAACTTGCTCTGTAAACCAAACTGGCCTTGAACTCACAAAGATCCACCAGCCTCTGCCTCTGAGCACTAGGATTAAAGGCATGCACCACCACGCCCGGCAATAAATGCATTTTGAGAGCTCAGCCTTTAGTGAGATGTTTATTTTATTCCCTCCAAGACCAAGAGAACATCACAGATGAATGGGCAGCAGGTTTGTCAGTGATAGAGTGCTATGAGTATTCCTATGGAATTCTACCTTCTGGACATGACAGGCCAATGTAGCCATGAACACACAGCATCTACAATAACTTCATAAGATCTACATGAAAAATAAAACATGCAGGTATGAGGGAAACTAGTTGGAAAGAAGACAGGTGTCTGTTATAGTGGAAACGTGTAAAGGATGATCACTGGGGTGAATATGTTCACAATATGTTGTATATGTTTATAAACTTATCAAAAGTAAAAAAAAAAAAAGGCATCTTGATTCCCCTGCACCCAGGTCAGCTACATTCTCCTGCTCCAGGGACCACATATATTCTGCCTGGCTAATTGGACCATCCCCACACTGTACCCATTCCTGTTATCTTTTGATGTAAACATCGTTTTAAATGGTGAAAATCTGAAACCAGTCCACTATCCACCCTTCTTTTCAACTTGAAAAGCTTGCTAGAGAAATAGGAAAAGAGAAGGAAATTAAAGGGGGTACTCATTGGAAATAAGATGTCAAATGATTCCTATTTCAGATGCTCTGATTATATATATATATATATATATATATATATATATATATACCTAAAATCCCCCTTCCACCCAATTTCTAGAAAAGATCAACACTTCCACCAAAGTGGCAGCTTACAAAATCAATCTGCAAAAATTAGTACCTTTTCTATATGCCAATAACCAGCAGAGAAAGAATTTATCAATAACCTCCTATTTTTAAAAGCTTCAAATAAATATTAAAATATCTTGGGATAAACCTATTAAAGGCCTCTAAAACAAATTTATTTAATCTTTGAAGAAAGAGACTGATGAAGCCAAAAAAAATATGGAAAGACATCCTGTGCTCATGGATTGGCAGAATTAATACTGTAAAAATTACATCCTATAAAAGCAAATTATAGGTTCAATGCAACACCAATAAAAATTTCTAAAATATTCTTCACAAAAGTATAAAATCTGTCCTAAAATTCATATGGAATCACAAAAGAACTCCAAAAACCCAAGCAATTCCGAGCAGAAAGAGTCATACCAGGGATTACAATACCAATCCTAAAATGATATTGCAGAGTTCTAGTCAGAAAATCAGCATGAACTTGTCACAAAAAGAGAGTTTCAGATAAACAAAACAAAGTATAAGAACCAAATACGAGTCGATGCAATTTCATCCAAATGATATTTGACATAGTTGCTAAGAACACACAGAAAAGGAAAGATAACATCTTCATTAAAATCAGACCTTCACATTTAGAAAAATGAAATTAGACCCTTTTCAAACACTGTGCAATGTCAACTTAAATGGGTCAAAAGCATCAATGTGAAAACTGAAATGCTTCAACTCTTTGAAGGAAACATAGGCAGTACCCTACAAGATCTAGATATAGAAAAGGGATATCTAAAAAGGACTTCAGTTACTCACAAACTAAGGTCAACAAATGACAATTGGGAATACATTAAAATGAATAGCTCATGTTCAGCAAAGGGGACAACCAGTATAGAGTAAAAGCTCACAGGTGCGATGAAATCTTCACAGCTTTACTTCTCAGAGAAGATTAATAATCCAGGATATACAAAAACTAAAAGAAAAGCAAAACCATAGAATCATAAAAAAGATCCATTTAAAAGTTGGGCTATGGATCTAAACAGAGAGCTGTCAAAACATGGCTAAGAAACGCCTTAAGAAGTGTTCAACATCCAAAGTAGTTAGGGTCATTCAAACAAAGCTGCTTGAAGATTTCATCTTACCCCAGTGAGCATGGCTAAGAACAAGAGGACGAATAACATCAGAATGCTGGGGAAGACAGGGTGGAGAGGAGTACACATTCACTGCTGGTGGGACTGGAAACTGACGGAACCACGTTGGAAACAACTGCTGAGAATTTAAAAAAAAATAAAAATAGGCCAGGCGTGGTGGTGCACGCCTTTAATCCTAGCACTTGGGAGGCAGAGGCAGGTGGATCTTTTGAACTCAAGGCCAGCCTGGTCTACAGAGTGAGTTCCAGGACAGCTGGGGCTACAGGGAGACCTGGTCTCGAAAAGACCAAAAATAAATAAATAAATAAATAAATATAAAAATAAATCTACCATAAGATCCAGTTATGCCACTCCTTGAATGGATCCAAAGTCTCATCCTTCTACAGAGATACTTGTGTAACCATATGCTGCTGCTTATTTCACAATTGGAAGAAATAGAAACAACCTAAATGTCCCTGAACTGTCGAATGAATAAAAACATTGGTTCCTTACAGAATGGAGTTCTACTCAGTAGTCAAGCAAAACAGAATCATGAAACTTGTAGGTAAAGGGACTAGAAGTGTTACACTAAGTGAAGTGCTACAGACTCAGAAAACAAGCTACATATGATCTCTCTCATTTTTGCACTTGAGCTCCAAATCTTTATATATGAAAATACATCCTGATATACACTGAATAAGCCATGAAAACAGAAAGGAACCATGGGGGTAAAGGAAAGGGGACTCAGAGAGAGGGGAGTATAACTAGATGTTATCAAGGGGAAAACGGGGAATATTCAACAAGGAAGGGAGGAGGGAAGGACAGACAGGAACTCTGGGGATAGATGGGAAGAAGGCACTCAAGAGAAGGGGCATAAAAAGAAACAGGGATTATCAAGGGGTAAATGGGGGTGCTTAATAGGAGAGGGAAGAGGAAATGTTAGACAAAAAGAGAGAAAGGAAAGATAAGCAATGCTTAGGTAGTATGAAAAAAAAAAAAAACATAGGAGAATGTGTTCATTCAAAGGCCTACTGTAACATATACATAAAATAACTACATATTAATTACAAGTACCCGTCCAGTGCATCCTGCTCCCTGCTCCCATGCTAGCTGCATTCTCCAGCTTCAAGGTCCACATATTTCCACCTGGCTACTTAGGCCCTCTCCACTCCGACCACATTCCAGACTTAGCTCTAACTTTCCCTCCTGAACTTCTCGCCTGAGCAACCCCTCCACACCACCCTACCAGAGCCCAGCCACCGGGCACCTGAACCCTTGAATTCCTTTGCGTCACTGAAGAGGACTTCACTAATGAGCTAGGAACCATTTTGTCCCACCAATTAAACATCAAAGAGGGAACCTGGAGTACACACCAACTAACTGTTGATTCTTGAATGAGAAGAAACCACAATATGTTGACAGAATAAACAGAAACCAACTTCAACTAAAGAAAGCAAACTAGGCACACAACCCACAAAAGAAACCCATAGGCCCCCATGACAACGCAAATACACAAATATGAAAACCAAAAGATTATTTCCCCCAACAAAATCCACCTCTGTTACAGAAGTATACCAAAATAAGAACAACCCAGATAAACCCCAGGATGCAGAATTTAAAAGAATATTTGTAAAAAAAAAAATTAAAAAATTAAGGAAAACACAGACAAAACCCTCAAAAGTTAGGGACACACTTCTGACAGAAGTTCAAGAAAATAGAAATATACAACAGAATGACATGACAAAGAATATTCACAATTTGAAAAGTGAATACACACACACACACACACACACAAACAACCAGAAATAATGAATAAAATTCAAGCCAAAATGAACATGGAATTAAAAAAAATTCTAAGCCAATTTGAAATGTAAGAACCAGACCACTCAAGCAAAGAATATGAAAAGTTAAAAACACAGTAATGGAATATACAGGAAAGTTGAAACACCATGAAAACACCAAATCTGTGCATGATCGGCACAGAGGAAGGAGAAGAATCTCAGGTAAATGGAACTGACCAGATCTTTAATAGGATTACAGAAGAAAAGTTCTCCAAGTTAAGGTAAACATACCTCTACAGGTATAAGAAGCACATACAACGTAAATTAGACAGGACCAGAACAGAAGCATCACAGGCATATCATAGCAAAACACTAAATGTAGAGAACGAGGCAAGTACTGAAAGCTGCCAGAGAAAAACAATCTGCATATAACAGAAAACACATCGGGATTAGAATTAAGACTCCTTAGTAGTGGGAGGGAGAACAAAAGAGGGGTGGGGCAATATGTGGGGAATCTTGAGCAGTGGTCTGGGAGATTCAAGTGGCAGAGCTGAAAAGTTTGAAAAGCATTTTGATCACCTCCTCCATGGTTGTGGGAAAGGTTCCTAGTTGTGCTTCATCTTGGTGCTGGGTGCTGAAGCAGATGGGGACTTGGGACAGGTGACATGGCTGATTTCTCCACTTTAAGGATGTATGTTGGCCCTTCAGCAGGTGCAGTTCTATGTTCACACAGAGTTTCTTAGAATGTGGCTTTTCTGTATTTGGACCCTTCCTCTAATGAGACCGGAAAATTCCCAGGAACAAAGCACCCTACTGGTGAACACATCTGGTTAAAACAGCACTAGCTGGGTTAGAGTTCTCACTAAACAATTTACCTGAAAAAAAATGAAAATGAAAATGAAAATGCTTGTTACCTTGATTTTATCATTACCCACAGTGTGCATGCATCAAATTGTCTTATTTTGCTCCATAAATTTGTCAAATTAAAATACTTTAATATATAAACATATAGAATGTATATACTTTATATATATATATATATATATATATATTAGAAAGAATTTAAACAATTGGCCTTTCAATTATATTCTCAAAGTTCCAATAGTATGAAAGAATATGTAAGATATGGAAATTATGCGTCTTTCTGTCTTCAAAAGGAGTGAATTTTTGGCCTGTGATGAGTGATGAGAAGTGCACCTATTCATTGATATGATATTTACAATATTTATGATAAAGTTATAAATTATTTTCTCACAGAGTATACATAGCATATGCAGCAAAAATAAGCAATGGTGGTGGACAAAGGGTGGGAAGACGTGGAGCGGCACCTATGGGTGGGAAAGAGGCACACACACTTTTAATATATGAAATTCCCAAAAGAAAACAAAAATAATTTATAATCATTGTTTTAAAGTTAGTGGGATATAAGCATGGTGCTTCTGAGAACCTGAGTTCTCCAATTAAAAGAAAGAGACAAACTATTAAGTACATTGGTATGCACCAGTTGAAAACATCATTTATCAAAAGAACATTTGATCGGGGGAGGTCTTGTTATGGATGATGTTTTTGATGTACATGTAAAAGAACTTAAGAAAATGGTTCTCAGATGAAGTTCAGCTGTGGTTAGACCGTTGTATTTAAATCTCTTGCATGTTAGAAATGATGGTACTGGAAAGAAGGTTTTCCAACTTTCTGCCCCCCCCCACGCAAACATGCTGTACATATCAATACATGCAAACATATTTCAAATGCTTCAAGTTAAGCCAAATTCTATGCAAACAAACAATATCCAGGGTTATGTTTATTTCAATTTATTTGTGCATAAAAGTAGCTTACATTTTGGTTGGTACAGTTTTGCATTCTGCTAAATTATTAGGCAGAAAATGAAACAAGGCAAGAGTCAGAAGGAATGCATCATTAAAGTAATGCAAAGGACTCAGTCTGTGCTCTCAAATCAAAACATAGAGAAATTATGTAATTTAACCAGATTGAGTTACTTTAGGTTGTAAGTTTCATTACTGTAAGGTTATGGCGCGCTCCCCCCGGAATGAAAAGCCAAGAGGTCTGAGTTCTTCGGAGCAAAGTTTAATTCAGAGTAGCCGGGGCTAGGCTCAGGGGAAAGATAGAGCGGAGCCAAGCCCAGAATGGTGTCTCGCTTGGGAATTTAAGGGAGAAGGTAGGAATGGGATTCAGTGGGAGTGGGGTGGGTCGGAGTCTGGAATCTGGCTTCCGAAGGGTGAGGGGTGAGGTGGAAGATTCCTGAGTAATCAGGGGTGGCCTGCTTTAGCATAACCAAAGATCATGCCTGGTAGAGCAGGTTCTTGGACCTCCGGTCTTAGGTGTCTCTGCATTCCAATGGGCTTCTGGAGCTCACATCCTGACAATTACCATAGGCCAACAATAAATTCTGAACATGTAGTAACAAGTTACTGTGTTGAGGAGAGTGGATCAAGCAGCCTGTGTTGGTGGACAGTCGGGAGGCGTGTCACATGCAGCTGCAACAGCCTGTAATTTTGATTGTCTAGACTTGGATAGCCCGTAATTTCTCCATTTTCCTGCATTTGCTTGAACAGGATAGTGACTTCGCAGTGACATAAATACTGGCTGGGAAACTAAAAGTATCATTGTTTGCTGTTCTTCTGTACTTTAGCTGTCTCTTCAGATTGGTTCTTAGCTTAGAAACAAACTTCCCAGAGTCATGTCTCTAGCCTTGAGAGGTAGCTTTTCTGTGCTCTTCTCTGCAGTCACACTAGACTGACATTTACTCATTTCTAAAGAATATACCCAAGTTTGCTAAAGATTCATTGTCTTTTTATAAAATTTTATACCTTTTCAGTTTATCTTTTAGAAACATTAATACTTGGAAAGTTTCTTACGTATATAAGATTATATGTGATTACACCCACACATTCTCCCTTCCAACTTCTTCCAGGTTCCACACCCACATCCCCTTCCCGGTTTTGTTTAATTGTCTAATGAGTCTTATCAGTGTATGAATGTGAGCTCACGCCCTGTGCCAGGAGCAGCCTACCAGTGCTCCCCCCACCCCCACCCCCTCAGAGAATGTCTCTCCTGGTCCTAGCTGCTATCAATTGTCAGTAGCTCCTCAACGACGGCCTTCCTGACACCTCCATCCACGCTGGGGTTTTGGCTGGCTCAATCTTTCAAAGATGTTCTACAGGTCATGACAGCTGCTATGAGCTAATTGGTGATACAGCCCTGTCACATCTGTGAGACAGCATTTCACATCTCTCCTCCCTGTCCCACCCAACCTCTGCCTCTTGCATTTGTCCTGTCTCCTCTTCTGTGATAGTCCTGATCTGTGGCAGAAACTGATCAATTTGAAGTACATGGAGGCTGACTGGGTAGCTCAAATCACTGGTCTTTGATTAACTCTCAGAGATCACAGTGCCTGCCAGGCTAATGTGCTAATGTGGTGGTATGGCCGGAATTTTCATTTAGTACAGGGATTTATTACCCTAAATTATGCATTGGTATTTTATGTCCTCCAGAAGTTAATTGCTGATACCTTTCACCCTTTTTTCCTTTATAGAAAAAAAAAAGTTAGAAAAAAACTCTATTATGTTTCTCTGTGAGCCACAGCAAGATAATTTTTTAAAAGACTGTTGTTTTCTGGTATTCTGTAATTACCTTAGTGGAAACCAGGTGTGTGGGGTACACCTGTATCTAGAGCACTGGAAGAGATCAGGAGGTGGATCAGGAGTTTCAGACTGTCCTGAACTACATAGAAAAATCGTAAAACATAGGAAGACAAAAAGACAAAAACATTAAATTAACGAAATCACATTAGCTCTTTATTGTCACACTTATAAAATGACATAATACTTTATATTGTAAAGGACAGGAATTTATTTCATTGCATATGTACAAAAGAGGAATAGTATGTCTGCCCCATTCTAATTTTCTGAGGAAAATAAAAGAGTTCCTGAAAACATCAATGTGTTGTTCTGAGCATAATATAAACTAGTTGTGGTCAATAAATTATAGATTAAATTGTGTTCTTTGTCAACATTGAGAACCCCTCTGCTGTTTCTTCATTGAATTTCTCCATCGTCCTGTAATCCAGAGATAATCACTTCCAAGATTTGTGTTATTACTCCCATCTTTTTGCCAACAGTTTCCACAACTTCCTTTCCTTACTCTAAACCATTTATTATTTTGTTTCATATAATGTTCATTCATTTTGCTGGAGGCAATCTTCTGTGATTTCTTTTTCTTCAATATAGAGTTCCTGAATTTCATTGATGGGAATATATATTATGAGAGTTGATTCCTCTGCATCATCATAGATCTTGGGAAAATGATTTATCACTTTTACTGGTTACAGTTATAGCAATATTTTTATATTAAAGACAAATTACAAAATTCAGATAATCCAATAACAGTATAAGTATTCAGACTTCACAGTAGATAGAGTAAATATTCTTCAAGATACAATTAATTCTTATTTAGCAATGGCAGGGCATAAAATGAAAAGAAAAAATAATACCCTGGTTAACATCTGGCTACTTCATATCACATTTCTAATGAGGTTAAAGCAAAGTGGGTTTCCTTATTTTTCTGATTCACGTAAAAGAGACTTGCTTTGAATAATCTATTTCATTTTCTGAAGTTTCAGACTTTAAGTATCAGCCCCTGCCTCCCGGTTTGTGCTGGTCTTTGGACATTTGAACATTGTCTAGGTACAAAGTAATGGTTTTCATTAATTTTAATTACTTTCTACTTCTTAGATAAATATTCTTTTATGTGGCTCTGTATGCAAATGGTATTAAAGTTCTCAGTCATAAAAATGCACGTGCTCAATGAATGGAAGAACTTACATGGCTTCCCAGTGCTGTGCTGTACCAGCTTTTCTACACCTAACCCAACATTGATTAAAATTTCAATTGTACACTAAATGCTTTCAATTTTACACCAGATGACTAATAAAATCCAACCTTAATACATTATCATCACTTCTATCAAATTATTTTTCTATTTCAGTTTTTATATCTTTAATACATTAATATTTATCTAATTATATATCTTCAAGTATTTGGCACTTTTCACCCTTGTGTTTCTGAATGATGATAAACACTATATTTTAATGGCTCCAGGAATTCTGTCTTGAATTCCTTGGTGATTTTCTAGATGGTGTAATTTAATTCTAGTTTTTTTTAATTTATTTATTATTTTTTATGCGTATGAGTGTACTGTCTGCATGTAGATTGGTGCACCCCTGTCGTGCAATGCCATGGAGGTCAGAAGAAGGCGTCGGATTCCCCTGGAACTGGAGTTAAAGATGGTTCTTAGCCACCATGTGAGTGCTGGGAATCGAACCTGGGTCCTCTGCAAGAGCAGTCAGTGCTCTTAACCGCTGAGCCTTCTCTCCAGTCCCATAATTTAATTCTTTTGCATCCATTTTTGCCAGCACCATTTGTTGAAGGTGCTGTTTTGCTCCAGTGTGTGTTTTTGGCGCCTTTGTTAAATAACAAAGGGGTTAAATTGTATATACTTTTATTTGCATCTGCAATCATGTTCCATTGATCTGGGCATCTGCTTTGTACCAGTACCATGCCATATTTATGACTATAGCTGTGTAATTTAGTTTGGGATCTGGTATTCTGATCCTCATCAGCATTGCTCTTTGTGCTCAAGATTGCTTTGTCTAGTCAGGACTTTTTGTGATTCCATATGGATTTTAGGATTTCTTCCACATTCTGTGAAGAACGCCATGGGGATTTTGATTGGCACTGCATTTTATCTATCAACTTAGGGAGGATTGTTAGTTTCACATCATCAGTTCTTCTAATCCATGAGCACAGGAGGTCATCCATCTCCTGGTGTCTTCCTCAATTTCTTTCTTCCAAGATTTAATTTTTTTCACTGTAGATATCTTTAATGTCTTTAGTTAATTATATCCCTAGATTTTTAGAGGATATGGTAAATGCTAGAGTTTCCATGATTGCTTTGCTGATTGTTTATTATTGCTACATAGAAAGAATACTGATTTTTGTAAATCGACTTGATCTTCGAATTTGATGAAGGTATTGATCATTTCTTGCAATTTTTGCGTAATTTTGGGGACCTCTTATACATAAGATCATCTGCATATAGTGATAATTTGCCCTCTTCTTTTTCAATTAGTTACTTAATTTCCTTCTATTCCCATATTACTCTACCAAGAGTGCCAAGCACTATATTGAAAAAGAGGAGTGATAGTGGACAGTCTTGCCTGGTTTCTGGTTTTAATGGGAATGCTTCCAGCTTTTCTACATTTACAATGGGGTTAGCTGTGGCTTGGTTGCATATAGCTTTACTTGTGTGGGGTATGTTCTCTCCAATCCAATTCCCTCTGTTTTAACATAAATTAATGTTGGATTATGCCAAAGGCCTTTTCTGCATCTACTGAGTTGGCCATGTGATTTTTGTCCTTAAGTCCATTTATATGATTTATGACATTATTAACTAACATATTGAACCATCCCTGCATCTCTGGAATAAAGCCAACTTGATCATGGTGGATGATCTTTTTTATGTGTGTCTGTATGTGGTTTGTCAGTATTTAGTTGAGAATATTTGTGTCTATGCTAATTAGAGATGTGGGCTTATAGTTTTCTTTTTTATTTTTACTTTTCGACTTTGCCTAGCTTTGGAATAGGGATGATACTGGCTTCATAGAAGGAGTTTGAGAATTCTCAATGTATTTATATCTGTTCAAATAATTTAAGTAGTATTGGGTCCAGTTTGCTTTTGAATGTGTCCTAGAACTCTGCAGTGAATTGATTTTGGTATGGCCTCTTTTTAGTTGTAAGTTTTGGTTTTTGCTATTGTAATTTCTTTATTTGTTATGGGTCAGTTTAAGCTGTTGATCTTTGTTCATTTAGTTTTTGTGGGTGCTGTGAATTTAGAAATTCATCTATTTATTTTAGATTTTCAAGTTTAACAGAGTATCAATTTTTAAATCATTATCTTAAAATGTTTTGGGTTATTTTCTTGTGATTTCTGATGATTTCACTTCCTCCTCTGATTTTGTTACTTTGCACTTGCTCTTTCTTTCCTTTAGTAAACTCAACCAATAGTCTGCCTATTTTGTTTATCTTTTCAAAGAACCAAATTTTAGATTCATTAATTCTTGGTATTGTTTTTTTTTTTTTCCCTATTGGATTGATTGCTCCTCTGAATTTGTTATTTCTTCTTGTCTGATTTGGATTTGGGTTTGGTTTGTTCTTGTCTCTAGATTCTTGACTAGCATTGTTAAGTTATTTGTATGTATCCTTTCTGACTTTTTAATGTACACACTTAGAGCTATAAACTTTCCTCTTAGAACTGCTTTTAAAGTGTCCCAGAGGTTTTGTTGTGCAGTATTAACAATTTCATTTGGATCTAGGGATACCTTTATTTCCTTCTTAATTTCATTGATTCACACATCACTTCAGAGTGTGGTGTTTTAGTGAAGTGCTCTCAGGCAGGCTGATGGGAACTGAAGGCTATGTGTATCCAGTGGCTGGGTTCTGGCATTCTAGTGAGGGGTCTCTGGCAAGATGATCAGATGGTCATCCCAGCGAGGCGGTTAGAGAGATCTGGGGCCAGAACAGCAGGAGAGGGCCTACACCCATGGCTGGGGGGCTGAGAGCTGAAGTAGAGAATGGAGATCAGAAGAGTCACTGGCAAGCAGATCAGTTGGAGGCCCAGGGCAAGTGTGGGATGGAGCCAGCCAGGGAAGGTCTAACAAACTAGGCAGAGTAGTTATGGGGCCTGAAGCTGTAGAATGCAGCTACTCTGGGAGTATGGGAGCAGGCTGCACTGGGCAGGTCTGGGTTAGGATGCTACTCAGAGATCTGAGGCTTGGAGAGCAGGAGTGTGAGTAGTCCAAGGGTGAAAGGGGCACAACTTCTGGACAGAACTAAAATTATTTGCTTATACTTCTTGTAATATTGTTTTTATTTTTCAATTTTTTTTTTTATCTTTACTACGTATTTCTTCTGTTTGGTACTATGTTCTGTAAGTTCCTTCACCGCTTTTGTCCTGTGATGATGAACCAAATGGTACCATCCAAGTGTAGAATAGCTAACTAGAGAGTAGCTAACTCAAAAGTTTGTTATGGTTACCTACAGGGTTCCCAGTGACAAAAGGCACTTGCATCACTAGAAAACCCACCCAGCATTGATGACAGTCACAAAATTTGCAAACTTGGTGCTCTCTGCACAACTTATGGGCACTTCAACCAAGTGATTCTTCCCTCTCAGTAACAGCTTAGGGCTTGTGGAACTTTCGATAAGGTCCTTGGGCACATTATAATTCGTTGAGCTTCCTGGGTCTGAGAAGGATCATGAGCTTCCTGTGCCTACTCCCTCCAGGGAACCTTTAATCTGTATAAAATGAGGATTCCATGCTGGACTCCCTTCTGCTGTTAAGGTCTTTACACTCTTTCTTCTGTGATATTTCCTTAGACTTGGAGGGAGGAATGATGTAGACATCTGACTATTTTCTTTTATGTATGTTTAGATAATGGAACACAATGACACAGAAATAGTCACTTATCCTTAGGACCTCAAAAAGTTACAAGGACCAACAATGTATTGCCTCAGGGAAAAAGGAAGTTTCTCTCCACTACCAAGCTAACTCTCGGTAATCTACAGGCATAACGAAAATGAAAGTGTTTAGAAAGCAATTGATGGGCATGACACATTTGTTTAATGAGTTTTTGCCTTGACCTAAAGTACCAAATATAAGCTCCCTCCTGTGATGTATGTCAGAAAGCAGTTGGTTGGAGCCATCATGGTTGTCCAGTGTTGCACCAGTAATCAAATCTTATTTTTCATAACTATGGAGTCCATAATTGAGGACAACTTTTGACAATTCTCTTCCAAGAGTGTGAACGGTGCTTTTCAATACTACAATAGCCACCCAGCAGATAGAACTTCCAGCTCACTCCCACAATCCAGTATGCTGTTTCTTCAGCAATAGAGACTTAACATGTAGTTCTGATTTGTAGTCAACACCAATGACACTATTATAGTTTATGGGTCTTCAGAAACCTGTTTGGCTAATTCCTCATTAGGGTACAGACTTTTGGACTGAAGTCCTTTTTCAATAGTATTCTGGCTGTTTGTACTTCCAGATATTTTTTTCCAAATTTCTAAGTCTTCAAACAGAAATGGTTCAGAATCAGCTATATTAAGTAAGAAATCATTTATTGATTAGCTTTTTCTATTTTTTCTTTTATTGGAAGAGATTTACCCATTGATCAGGGCTATCTTTTAAGCCTACTGATGATATTTTATCAGAAAATAAGGGTATGACTATGCATTAGCACAATTTGACTCAGGTATAATCCACAGCACAATGTTTACAAATTTTCAAGTATATTATGAAAGATACTTCTTTCTAAATTGAATTTTTAGGTCATCCCATGTTAAAAACAGCAGACTTTGGCATTTGTTTTTCACATATTTTGATGTATCTATAAAACCATAATACTAAAGCTGGAAAAAAATGCTTAAAGTTAAATCAAACACCATTAGGTGTTAAACATAAATCTTCTTCATGAATATTTACAAAAGATAACAAATACTAAATAGAATGAAATTGCTGACAAATTCAGAGAGCATTACGCATGTATTAAAACAGAAATTCATGACTTTAATGTAATAGAAGATGAAAAGAAGAACCAAAGAGAAGTTAAGGAATAACCAGTCATTTGAAAAATATGTATTTAGCATTTTACTCTAATGTTATTTTGACATGTCTTGATTCAAGAAAGAAAACAGCAGAGCTGAAGAGATGGCTCAGTGGTTAAGAACACTTACTGCTCTTGCAGAGGACCAGGGTTCAATTCCCAGCACCCACGTGGCGGCTAAGAACCATCTTTAGTGTCAGGCCTGGTGGCGCATGCCTTTAATCCCAAAACTCAGGGAGGCAGAGGCAGGTGGATCTCTGCGAGTTCAAGGACAGCCTGGTCTACATAGTGAGCTACAGGCCAGCTGGGACTAAAGGACTTCCCTGTCTCAAAAAAAGAAACAAAAAAAAAAAAAAAAAAAAGAAAGAAAAATCAAAAGCAAATGTTATTTCAATTTCTCCATTTCTGTTTTTCTGATCTATTATTGTAAAACATCTCACTTATTTTGGGGGCTGGAGAGATGGCCTAGCGGTTAAGAGCACCGACCGCTCTTACGGAGGACCCAAGTTCGATCCCCAGCACCCACATGGCAGCCGAGAAACGTCTGAAACTCCAATTCCAGGAGAACTCCAGTTCCAGGGGAGTCCAACGCCCTCTTCTGACATCCGCGGCATTGCATGACACAGGTGCACAAACTTGCATGCAGACAGTACATTCGTACACATACAGAAATAAATAAAATTAATAAAAAATTAAAAAAGAGAGATGGCTTATTTTTCCAGAAGTAGTATAGATAATATTTATTATTTGAGCTCATTTAAAGTTTATATAATAAAAAAGTGTTTAATTTCTAATGAATACTTTTAAAATCTAAAACATGGAATTTTTCAATTTATCTTTTTCTTTTATTAATTATTTTATGTGTATGAGTGTATTGCCTCCATGTAAGTAGGTAGTCTCATGTCATGCAATGCCCACAGAGGTCAGAAGAGGGCGTCTGATACCCTGGAAATGGAGTTATGGATGTTGTTAGCCACTATTTGTGTGCTGGGAACTGAATCAGGGCCCTCTCCAAGAGCAGCCAGTGCTCTACACTGCTGATCCACCTCTCCATTCCCTTGACTTTTCTTCTTAGAAAGGTACTTTTAAGTTCTATTTCATAAGAAAATTCCATTCAATCAAAATATTTTATATAGAAATTTAATTAGTAATATCAGACAATGTTTTCTGTGAGCTCAAAGATAATTTAAATTGATTTTTAATAAATTGTCAGATAAAAATCACATAAAAAATTTAATTGCACTTGCATTTTAAAGACAAATTTGTCTGTAATGGAGGTTAATTTTAATAGTATATATTTAACATGTCATTGAAATATAATTTTAATATTACCATTGTCACACCATATGACCACTGATATTTTCAAATATGAAGAAAATCTATGCATACTACTACAATTTGTGAATTACAAATGATAGAAAACAGTTTATTACCCAATCGTTAGCCCATTAGAGGGATAATGCAGTTAAACAAACCTATTTTGAAATGGGTGTACATAGAAAAGATCAGACTTATATATCAAATCTGCAAAATCAGATGTTTACTCTTATTTTGAAAACAAAATGAAAATTAATATAATTTCCTATTTTTTGTTTAATCTATGTATCACTCAGATAAAGAGGGCAACAACATTTGCCAGATATTCATTCAACAGAGGGTTTATATCCAAAACGCATACAATGAATTAAGCACAGAGAATCAAGAAAACAATTGACTCACTCAAAAACTGGGCTATAAAGCTGAACAGAGAGCTCTAAAAGAAGAAATAAAAAGAGCTGAGAAACACGTTAAAAGGTGTCCAACATGTTTACTAATTAAGGAAATGGAGTTCAAAGCTACTTGAAGATTTCATCTAACCCCAGTCAAAATAACTAAAATTAAGAAAACAAATGGCAAATGCCGGCAAGAATGTGGGGAAAGAGGAAACCTCATCTATTGTTGGTGGAATAGCAAACCAGTGCACCCACTATAGAAATCAATATGGAGAACTCTTAAAAATGACAATTAACTTACCATCTAATCTGCTCTTAATGCATCTTTGCATATAGCCAATGGACCATCCTGCTATGGAGATACTTGTACAGGCATGTCTGGTGCTGCCCTTTTCACAAAGCTACAAAATCAAAACAACCAAAATGTCCCTCAGTGGAAAAATTGGTGAACAACATGTGGTATATTTATACAATAAAATTATGCTCATTTGTAAAGAAAATTGAAATCCTGAAATTTGTAAATAAATGGATACAACTAGAAACTGTATAGTGAATGAAGTAACACAAACTCAGAAAAACAGGCAGATCTTAGCTCCAAATCCCTAGATATGGGTTTAGATACCAACATAACCACACAGCCAGGAAGATGGAAACTAACAATGGGGATAAAAGGGGAGAAGTGGCTTCAGAGGTGGGGCTTGTGGGAGATGGGGGTATATCCAGTGGGACATGGGTAAAAGGAAGGTACTTTAAGTGGAAAGGGAGAAGGGAGGATCATATGGGGGAGTGAGATATATAAATATGATGTGTGAAAAACAGAGGGAACATTATTAGTTCAAAGTCCTATTGAAGAAACACATCTACAATAAATAGACAAGTGCATGTGTACAGCTGAGTGTTACATAACAGAAAACCCAGTGATAAGCAGGGGGAATTTCTCTTTGAGTTGTTGGTCAAGGTAGTTCAAGAGATTCCCAAAGCTACACATTCTATCTATCGCTCTTGCTTGCCTCCCGGAATTTGAAGCTAAGAAACTATTGCTGAAGACAAGCAGTACTTGAGACACAGGTCTTAGAGCAATGATGCTGGATTTGACTTGGAAGACTCTTCCCTGAAGACTAGTTCTCATGGTATATACAATCTGTTAAGGGAGAAAAAACAAAAACAAAAACAAACAAACAAACAAACAAACAAACAAAAACAATCAATGGTCCTACCCAGTTGTCAAGCCTATGAATAACAACAGTGATTTGAACAGGAAACCATTGCTGTTGGTTCAATAATGCTACATTTATCTTTGTGTAGTCAACAGCTATTTAATTTTAATTAAAGCCTATTCAATAAGCAGGAACTCATCTGTGGTATTGTGAGCTCAGCCAAATAAACATGGCTGGAGAGGTCATAGATCCTAGGGAAAAATCTACTTTTGCCATGTAACTAGACCAACTAAATTTCTTACTTTGTTCTAAATATGCATCCTCATATTTACATACAACTGTACCTTCTTATTACTCATCAAATATACTCTTTTTTTTTTTTTTTTTTTTTTTTTTTTAACAGATTTAGACAATTACAGAGTTCCAGATCTGGTCAAATGCAGAAAATAAGTGTTTGTGAGAAGCTTAATACGAAGGGACACATCTTGAATGCAACTTCTACACACAGAATGAACACAATTCTCACCAGATCGGTTTCCTTATGCAGCAGAGGGTGATTAACATAGAAACCAACAATTGGTGGATGCACAGAGAATAAGAGACCTCAGAGTGCTTATCACTGAATAGGACACCTATTTAAAATCTCTGCCTCCCAAGGCTCAGGGATCACTGTGGAAGAGGAGGCAGAAAGACTGTAAAGTCCAGAGGTGGTGGATGATCACAAAGAAAGTCTTCCAGATAGTTCCTCAGTTACCCACATGAACTCACACAATGATAGCAGCAAGCACACACCCTAGGCAAGCCTAAGCCAGACAAAGTCTGAGCAGAGATGAGTGGAGAGAGCAAGAATTCCCAACCTGATGTAAAAATCTTCTGGCAGGGCCTGGAGAGATGGCCTAGCAGTTACGAGCGTGTGCATTTTCTTTTTCTCATATTTTATTATGCCTACTGAAAAATTCCAATTTAAACTCTTCTGAAAACAGAAAATGTAGATTTTGCATTACCCTATATGGTGAAAAAATTAAGAAAACATAGCTCATTAAAATGGTTTAAAGAATTGTTTACAAACCAAAATTTGTAAAATTTAACAAAATGTTTCCTTGTACACAGCTTTTTTTCTTTTTAAAAATAATATTCTTTATTCTTTGAAAGTTACACACATTTATACAATGAATATTGATCATATCCATCTATCTTTCTCTAATTATTCTGAGAGACTCTTTCTCGTAAAACTAAATTAAATTAAACCAAAAAACCCAATATAAACAATCAAGAAAAAGAATGCAGTTTGGTAGAATCATTATTTATCAAAACAATAGCCAGTTCCTCTCTATTGCCTAAGATCTCCCCAGCCATGGGCTTTAGACCAGGTTTAAAGATTTTATGTTGCGGGGCTGGAGAGATACCCAGCAGTTAAGAGCACCGACTGCTTTTGCAGAGGACCCGGGTTCGATCCCCAGCACCCATATTGCGGCTGAGAACCGTCTGTAACTCCAATTCCAGGGGAATCCGAGACCCTCTTCTGACCTCCGTGGCATTGCAGACAGTACATTCATCCACATACAAAAAATAAATAAAATTAAAAAAAGACTTTATGTTGTTTATATAGTAAAAACATTAAAATAATTCGAAGTTTATTCATAATATATATAGAAAATAAATCTAATTTTCCCCAAACATTCAAAAAGTGGTTAGTGAAAATTACATAATTTCTAATGTTCTAATAGCATCCACATCATTTGAAGCATTTTTGAGTTTTTAAAGAGCCCATAAATCCTCAATGTACTTATCACCAATTATATTAATATACTACAATTTGTCACTGTTTGATGAGACTTGTATGAGCTTGGAAGGCTATCCAAGCTGCTATTTTGACAATAACAAAGTGCTGAACACACTGAAGCCAGAATTCTTATTAGATGACCAGGAACTGAAGTTCCAGGGCTAACTCTGCCCTGAAAATTGGAGACAAAGTTACAGATGGAGTCTTGGTTTACTAGATAGAAGGCAAGGAATACAATTCTTTATCAAGTTGGACACTGTGGCACATACCTTTAATCCTAGTACTTAGAGAGGTGGAGGCAAGGTTATCTCTGTGAGATCCAGGTCAACCTTGTCTACTAAGCAAGATTCAGTCCAGATGGGGCTACAGGAAAACCATAATTTACCTCCCACCCCCAACACACACACCAAGTAAAAAGCTTCATCAAAATCCACTACATTTGCAAAGGAAGTATAATAAATTTTAAGCTTCAAACTTAAGATATACTTTGTAGGAATGAAAGCCAATATTTATAGAGTCTTAACTGATAATAAGTGAATCTATTCCTTAAAAGACTCATTATTATGTGTTTAATAGCAGAGCATCAAAATACGTGAAGAAAATCTAATGGAATGTTAAGGAGAATATTAATGAGTTTAGTATGGTTTTTAGCATTCTTAATATCCATCTGATTGACACTGAACAAGAGGAAGACAGAACTGAACTGAACAGCACTATGCACTGACAGCATGTAATTGACATTTATAGAACATATCATCCATTAGCTGTGGTATGCACATCATTTTAACCTTATACAAAATATTCAACAGAAGACCACATTTAAATAAAAGAGTAAGTTTCAAAGGGTGGGGCTGGCTCAGTTGCTACAGTTTTCCTAGAGTTTTTTTGTGAAAACATAAAGTGAAAGCTTGGTGTTCAGTCCTAACAGCAGCATAAAGAGAAATAAGTGACTATTGTAACTAGATGAAAATGAAAATGCAGTATATAAAACAAGTGGGGGGGCTGGAGAGATGGCCTAGCGGTTAAGAGCGCCGACTGCTCTTACAGAGGACCCGGGTTCGATCCCCAGCACCCACATGGCGGCCGAGAACCGTCTGAAACTCCAATTCCAGGAGAACTCCATTTCCAGGGGAATCCGACACCCTCTTCTGACCTCCGCGGCATTGCACGACATGGGTGCACAAACCTGCATGCAGACAGTACATTCATACACATACAGAAATAAAAATAATAAAATTAAAAAAAACAAAAATAAAAAATAAAATACATTAATGAGTTATTAAAAAAAAAACAAGTGGGACATAGCAATGATGATATGGAATTTGAAAGTAAAAGCAAAACAGTGATTTTGTGGACATCTAAAAATGGCATAATTAGGTATGAAACTAAGAAAACATGGAAAAGGGCAGTGTGAGGGGAAAATAGATATATTTTTAATGATAGAAAAAAATCTGGGGAGATGAAAAATGCATAATTGTGAATGGACTCAATATTGAGAAGTTATCTGTTCTCTAAAATAGGCAGAATCTTTTTGCCTATCACTAATCTGTGTCATCTGTTTAGAAAAAAAAGCAGCACAATATTGAAAGAGAAGAAGAAATTCAAAGGAATGATGTTGGTTGACTTCAAGATTTACTGTAAAACTACAATGAATGGAATATTACTTAAAAACCCCATGGGACAAATGAGAGCTCAGGAGTGACAGACCATAATAACTAGTCCACTGAAAAATACAAATTTACCCCGAAAATAATTACTGAAAAGCTAAGCATTCATTTATGAAAAGAATGAATATAAATCCAAGCTTTGCATTTTCCCCCTAACGACAACCATGATTTGAAAACAACCAAGATGTCCTTATAGAGGCAGAAGTGTAAACTGTGATGCAAATAATGGGATTCCTACTTAGCTATACAAAGAAATAAGTTTTGCTTGCAAATTGGTTTTACATGAAGGATGCTTGTACTTATAAATTATTCCTTATTGTTAAAAAATGAAAAAAATAAAGAAGTAATAGAAAAAAGGAAATAAGTTTTCAATTCATGAAAGACAATGAAAATAGAAAGTAGTGATTACTTAGGCATGCATTGCTATATAACAGATTTCACTCAGAAATTGCTTCATACTATGTAATTCTAAGTATATAAAATTCATTAAAAAGTTCAGGGCTGCTGATAGTTTTAGGAGAGATGATGATAGCTGAGGGCGAGCAGATTTGTGATTGTGGGAGATTTTTTTTTTCCTATGATGTGTGTGATTGTGAATACATGCTATACATTCTATTTATTTAAAAACGTTGCACAGCACATTGTATCCTTAAGTAAACTATGGGTATTTAATAATAACATCATAAAATAATAATAGGTGTAACACATAAAAGCCAGATTTTTATAAAAGAAATTGTGTTTAAGGAAAGGAGTGTGTATTGGGAACTGTCTGTATGTACAGTATTTTCATAAAATTAAAAGTGCTCCAAATATAATTTCCCTTGATTAAAAAATAATATTGCCAGAAAATGACAGTATAAAATTTTTGTGAACAAATTTATTAACATTTTAGTCAGATTGTTTTATATTTTAGTTATTACTTTTATTTTTTATGTATATGAGTATAGTGCCTACATGTTTGTAAGGGTACCATGTAGTGCAATGTCCGTGGAGAACAGAAGAGGACATTGGATTCCAAGGAACCAGAGTTATGGACAGTTTTTAACTATACTGTGGGTCCTGGGAACTGAACCCAGGTCCTGTCTAAGAACATCCAGTATTCTTAACCTCTGAGCCATCTCTTTAGTACCTGAGTAAAAAATTTTAAGTATTATTTAAAAATTTTGCTTTAAAATGTAGTACTTTGGTGCCACTGTGATGGCCAAGTGGGTAAAGACACTTGCCACTAAGATTTATGAGTTGAGTTCAATCCACAGAACCCATACAGTCGAATGAGATCTGATTCCCACAAGGTGTCCTCTGATCTCCACAGAGGTGTGGTGACAAGCATGCTCACACATACAGTAAATAAGCAAAATATAATTTAAAATAACTTTAAAATTCTCCCTTGGCCAAGGTTTATGAATTTTAATATAACAACCTAAATATGACTGCAACTCACAGTATACAATCATTTCTACCACAAATAAAACTGAAAGTTGGAATTTTTTATTTCATATTCCTAACATTTTTGTTAACATCTACTATTTTATTTAGGGTGTCTGAGAACTATTTGAAATATTTTATTTTCAGCTTCATTGATTGTTTTGCTTTAGCTGAGTTAACTTTAGAGACATGATTTTGATTTATTTTCTATGTTCAAAATATGAATAACTCTCTCCTTTAAATTTCTACTGCTGAATTAGTATTGCCTCCTTTTAATGTATTGACATTCTCAGATACTGGGCTATAGGTACAAAGTAGACAAATTGTTTGCCATCTGAACCAATGTATTCAGTAATCTGTCTTCTTGTGTAGTCTTTACAAATGTCATATTCTTATTCTTTTAATATTATACTCTAAGATGTACTAGAATAATAAGATACTTAGAACAGTGTTATATCACCATAAAAAGCAAAGTAATATAAAATTTCTTTGTACCTCTGTTGTAGTTTGTCTTCCATTTCTGTGACAAAACACTCTGACCGACACCAACTTGGGGAGGAAAGGGTTTATTCAGCTCACATCTCCTGGGTCATAGTTCATCACTCAGGGAGCCCAAGGCAGGAACTCAGGGCAGGAACCTGGAGGCAGGAACTGAAGCACAGGCCATGGAGGAATGCTGCTTACTGGCTTGCTCCCCTGGCTCATGCCCAGCCTGCCTTCTTATATGGTACACAACAACCTGCCCAGTGTGGCACCACCCATAGTGGGCTGGGCCCTCCCACATTGCTCAACAATCAAGACAATACTCCACAGATGTGGCCACAGGCCAGTCTAATGGAGCCAATTCCCCAATTGAGGCTCCCTCAACCCAGGTGTGTCAAGTTGACACTAAAGCTATCCAGCACGACTTTTAAAATCTATGTTCTTTTCTGATGTTAAATTCCAGGTTTGAGTTTCATGTTAGGTCTCCTTATGTACTTCTTTAAATTTAACACATCATTTTACACATAGCAGCAATTTTAATCTAATTTAATTTTGATCATTAATTTTACTAACTCCAAGAAAATGTTTAAATAGTTAAACTCGGCATTTGTTGTATTTCATTTAGTTATTTAACATTTTTGACTGAGTCTCACTGTGCGGGCTATCCTGAATCTAACCATGCAGAGACACTGATACCTGAATCAGCCCTCCTGCCTCATTCCCCACAAGTAAGAGAAACCACACGTAACTTCATTTTACTTTCTTTTTAAAAATCATAAATCATATTACAGAAATTACTTTCATTGTATTTGATCTGTTAAAAGTAATTAAATCTCTTAAAATTGTTTTTAACATATTCTGTTAGTTTTAAAAGTAGAAACTATTTAAATCCACTTATCTGAATATTTCTCTGTAAGATAGAAGAAAATAATTATGACCTGACAATTGTTGTCATCCACATTTGTTTTACTTAAAATCTATATAACAATAACTTTGGGATTGGCACATACAAATGTTCTCTATAACTTTCTGTTGTACAGTATCATCTTGTAGCATTCTCTTTTACCTGTAGGACGATTTGACTTAAGAAATTAAGTTTGCTTCCCAAGTTTAACGACATATAGTCACCCAAAATAGCTTGGGTGAATTTGATGAAATCTGCACCTTGATTCCTGACTATAGGTACCTGTACTACAAATGCCTTTTTGAGACTCATGGGTCAAAAAACAAAAACCTAAAATAATAAGGGAGGATACAGATATTTATGAAACCTTTTTGTCAAAAAAAAATGCAATTCAAATCTTAAAACTAACTATGGGAAAATATTTGTATGTTCCCACAGGTCAAAATATCACCAACTCAATGGCTGAGAAAGAAAAGACACAGCTTTGCATTGTGTACGATGTACCAGGAAGTGCCAGCAGAAAGGTTGGCCTGTCTGAACATTGAAAGGAAGAAAAGCATCAGACTGCTATAGGCATCAATCCCCTCTGTGGATCCTACTTGAAACAACTATTTATAATGAGTCCTAATGAAACTTATCTTCTAGGTGCCGCAAAGTTTTAATAGGGGAGATTTTCTTACCTCTCCTTCATAGAACAAGGAGGAATATAATGATAAGGTCGTTCTCTAACTGTAAATTGGAGCCAACTGTCATAGAGGTAATCTCTTATAAAACTGGTAAAACTGCCTTCTTTAATTGACTAATTGACATAGGAACTGTGAAAAGGATTATTCTCTATTCAGAACCAAATATAATACTAAAGTTTCCTTTAAGCTGTGCACTTAAGCTCTCCTGTATATTAATACAGGAGAGCTCTGATATCAGCAATGGATTATTCTACCAAGGAGATGTTGGCCAGGGGAGCCAAGCCCCCCCAAAAGGTAAAGGCTTCTTGCCTGTAAACTGGGATACCTGCAAGAAGAGAGGTGATAAGGCCCTGCTGTCGAAGACCTGATGTAAGCATGGGAAAGATGTATTGAGACCGCACTTGCAAGTGTACAGTTGGTCTCTGGAATACCAGAGAGTGTTACCAAAAGCCAGTAAACCAATAAAGCAAATATAGGTCTCCTTGAGTCAAGCAAGACTCCTCCGTCAGCACCAGCTACACCTCACCTGCCTGGAAATACTGTGCAGCAGTGGCAACCATATGCCCATATATCCCAAATCTAATTGGCTATTAGCTCTCTCCTTGGAGGAATAATCCATGGCTGATGCCACAAGCTTACATCCTCTAGCAGTTAGGAGATGTTATAAGCCACAGTTAGACCCTGTCACATTTTACAAGAAAAAATGTAATTCATAGATTAACATACCATCCAAATATCTGTGTCTATACTGAAGTAACCTACCATAACAATTAGTATTGTTTAAATATGTATATATCTAAATGCCTGTGCTTCATTAATAGGACTGAGAGGTTATTCCTGGACAAACTGTCATCCTGTGAAAGGAAACAGCCAGAACTGACCAGAGTCCAAAACGACAGCTCCAGAGAAAGTAGACTGTTTTGCTTCTCGTCCACCCGTCTGTGCCCCTTTTCTAAGCCTAGGGAACAATCTGTGGAAGAGGGGGGCATAGTAGAATGTAAGAGCTGTGATTGGCGTGAATGGTGAAACTACAGCAATATAGACTGGGCACTTATTTTATCAACTTGATTGAACACACAAGCCCCCCAGCTGGATGGTGGGACTGTTTGGCTGTCGTGGGTTTGGGCACAACTGCTTGCAAATTGTTTTTACATGAAGGATGCTTGTACTCATAAATTATTACTTATTGTTAAAAAATGAAAAAAATATTTTTAAATATTAAAAAAAGAAAATAATTATGATGAAGACATGTTAAAATGAATGCCAGATATTAAAATTATAGCAATCTTCAAACTAAAAAATATTAACTCCAGTTAAAATAAGTACAGAGCCCCCAAATTTGCCAATGAAGAACTTTCAATACTTCATTAACTGAGAATTTCATACAATGTATTTGATCATATTAACTCACTATTTCCGCCTATAACTCCTCCCAGGTCCAATTTTATCTCCCCATCCCTCCAAACTATGTGGCTACTTTTTCTTTTTTTTCTGTAGAGACTGATTTGCAATGTCCATGTATTCTTATTAGTGTAGACAACCACCCTTATACAACTGATTCTCTCTCCAAGAAGCCATCACCTGTCCATAGCTCTTCTGTTAGGAAGGTGCTAGGGCTCAGGAGCCTCTTCACCCTCCATGCTAGCATACTGACTGTCTTAACCTTGTGCAGTTCCCACACCATAATTCTACTCCATGTCTTTTAATGACTTAATTTTTTGATTATCTTTGTTGTTGCTGCACAGTATTCTATTGTGTGGATGCACTGACATTGATTAGTTCATTAGCCTACAGAACATCTTATTTGACTGAAATTATTGTCAATTTTTATTAAAATTCCTAGCCATTCATGTGTGGTTTTAATTCTTAGGATTCAACTTTTACTGCATCTGTAAACATTACTGAGGTGTTGTTTTCATTGACTTTAATTCACTAAAATATTTAAAACATAAATATTTATTCTTTGCATATTAATCATTTCTAATTGATTGTGAAAAATGAAAAAATATATATTTCTGTCTCCATTATTTTATGATTGTTAGTACATTTTTAATATTTACTTCATTTTAATTTTTAGTACAATGGAAGATATGGTGAATTTTGTCTACTTCAATAAGTTTATAAAAATATCTTTTATTTCACCTCTCATTCATGACCTGACAAACTCAAACTCTACATTGAGGAGTAAATTTTTCTTTCTGTTTGAGTGTCTTAAAATAGGCAGTTGATTTTACACAGACTTACCCAAATGAAATGATAAATTATCTGACTGATGGAGTTACAATCAGGCAGTGATTTCTTAATATATGAGAAAATTGTTGGTTTTAAAATCATAAAAGTATTTAGTTAACAGTCTCTGGTTAAATGAAAACAGTAGTTCAATGCATCATGCATGCCCCCTGAAACATCATTGTTGGACACATTTAAAAATCTGAAATATATATATTTTTGGAGTTCATTGCTCTATTGCTTTGAAGAAAGGTTTAACTTAGGATAGTGAATGATCACTGAATTTATATATATCCTTTATGCTGAAGTTATCCTGAAGGTCAACAAAATGCTAGCTGCACCTCAGGAATTTCATACTTTATTTCCCTTTTATTCTTTAGTTATTTCTCATAATTATTCTTATGAATAGGCAAAGCCATGAAGTAAGCAAGATTCTCTAGATTTTCATTGGAGAGTAAATAAATATAAAACAATAAAATAATATATATTCTGAACCTAAATTCCTTGCATTCTATTTTTGTACAGACTTCTCACCCAATGTCCACTGACTTGGGATTCCACTCCTATCATATCCAAGGATTCGAGCCAAGGTAAAAACAGATGTATTGTCATCATGGGCATCACCTCACCAACACTGTGTATATATAGCAGCTCTTTCTATGCTATTCCAGATAGCATCTTCAGCAAATGGTGCTGGCAAAATTGGATCACCATCTGTAGTAGAACAAAATTAAACCCCTATCTCTCACCCTGTATAAAAGTCAACTCCAAGTGGAACAAAGATCTCGGTGTGAAACTTGAAACCCTAAAGGTGTTAGAAGAAAAATTTGGCAACATTCTACAAAACATAGGCATAGGAAAAGACTTTCTAAATCAGACAGCAGCTGCACCGAAAATAAGGTCAACAGTCCACAAATGGCACCTCATCAAACTCAGAAGCTGTACAGCAAAAGGAACAATCAAGGAAGTGAAGAGAAAACCCACAGAGTGGGAGGAAATCTTCACCAGTGATACATTTGACAGAGCTTTAACATCCAGAATATGTAGACTACTCAAAAACCAAAGAATTAAGAAAAAAATGGCCTACACAAATGATGGAATAAAGAGCTGAACAGAGATTTCACAAGTGAGGAATTAAAGATGGCTGAGAAACATCTTAAAAAGTGTTCAACATCGCCGGGCGTGGTGGCGCACACCTTTAATCCTAGCACTTGGGAGGCAGAGGCAGGCGGATCTTTGTGAGTTCAAGGCCAGCCTGGTCTACAGAGTGAGTTCCAGGACAGCTGGGACTACAGGGAGACCCTGTCTCGAAAAGACCAAAAAAAAAAAAAAGTGTTCAACATCATTAATAATTAAGGAAATGCAAATTAAAACCACTCTCAGATATCATCTCACTACACTATAACTGGCTAAGATCAAGAAAACAAAAGACACCAAATGCTGGGGAGGTTGTTGGGAAATGGGAACACTCAACAACTGCTGGTGAGAATGTAAACTTGTACAGCCACTATGGAAAGCAGTGTGGAGAATGCTTAAAAGATTCAAAATGAGCCTACCACCTGACCCAGTCATACCACTCCTAGGTATATACCCACAAGATGCATCCTACTGCAAAGATACATGCACATCTATGCTTATTGCAGCTCTCTTCACAATAGCAAAAAGCTGGAACCAATCCAAATGCCCAACCCAAATGCCCCTCAACAGAGGAGTGGATGACAAAAATGTGGTACATCTACACAGTGGAGTACTATTCAGCAGTTAAGAAAGATGACATCATGAAATTTGCAGGTACATGGATGGAACTAGAAGCCATTACGCTAAGTGAATTAACACAGTCCCAGAAAAACAAACGGTGAATGGTTTCCCTCATTTATGGATGCTAATACCAAATCCCCAGTTGAAAGGCAAGCAGAACAGCATTATTTTTATATTTCTGTTTATCTGAAAGCAACTGTGTTGTTATAATTTAAATCTCTTAATGGACTCTAGAATCAATCCACCACTTACTTCCAGACTCTGTAATTACTGTATATGGGTGGAAGGTATGTATTCATATTTTAGAGTAAGATAAAATTAAAGGAGGAAATGTGAATTTCTAAACATAAAAAAAAAAGACTGAGAGAAAGACACAGGACATTTATGGCACAATGTGTGATCCAGGGTGGTGCGGGGGGAATGGAAAGGGAAATGTGTCTAAATTGAACTGAAAAATGATGTCTGAAATACACAAAACATCAATTAAAGTATTATATTAAAAAGAAAGTGGTAATATTTTTCACATTTAAAGTATCTGACAAAAATTTGATTCATTTCTTATATAGTTCATACATATTGATACCAAATACAATGAGGCATGTTCAAAGTACCTCATGTGTTTTTATATATGAATCTATTTATTTGTTACAAATTTATGGCATTTAAATGTTGCTCCAATGTAAAATAGCAGTAGGTACTTAGGTACTTATGTATCCAGTATAAAATAGGACCATAACAGGCAAGGCAGGATGCATCTGCCTTCTTCCCATTTGAACACTGCTCAGATGACCCTGCTAGATTGTGATGTCATCCACCTGTGTGCAGCAGTTTCAAGGTGAAGGCAGTTTCAATCGGCCGATCACTGCTGCTGATATTTGGAGCCATATTTGGCTGTCGGACCTGGGAATTCTGCTGGCTCACTTTTGGATGAAAAACAAGGATGTTGGTAAAAATCCAGTAGCACAAATTACAGTCTTCAAAGTAGAGATTATCTTATCCAGTTTTCCCACTGTACTAGGTGAGTAACCTTTCTCTAGATAAAGCACTTGACACCTCTTATTACTTTTCTCAAAAATATGTGAATCAGCAATTTTGGGTTTGTAGCTTATGAAATGCCTTCTCTAAAATCATTTCCATTTTAAAACAGACACATCAGGTTTAAGTAGATGTTCAATGATATAGTAGCAGCCAACTACCCACAAGGCCCTAGGTTCACTCTTCAACACAAGAAAATGAAAAAAAAAGAGAATACACATATAAAGCACCACAGAGCTGGGCATGGTGGCGCACGCCTTTCATCCTAGCACTTGGGAGGCAGAGGCAGGCGGATCTTTGTGAGTTCAAGGCCAGCCTGGTCTATGGAGTGAGTTCCAGGACAGCTGGGGCTACAGGGGAACCATCTTGAAAAGACCAAAAATAAATAAATAAATAAATAAATAAATAAATAAATAAATAAAGCACCACAGAGTCCTGTGTGGTAGTGCTTGTCCATAATCTTATCAGTCAGGAGGCAGAGACAGTCAGATATCTATGAAATTAAGACCTGCCTGGTTAGTGTACATGTAATAGCAAGTTTCATACCAGCTGTAGAGACTGAAGACTGTCTCAATAAACAAGCAAACAAAGAAAAACATCATAGAAATCAATGTACTGCATTTTAACACTTATTTCCCAGTAACTTGATCTTAATTAATGATAGATAATTGGTGGAAATGAATGTAAATAATCAAAAAGTGTTTTCACTTTATATGTATGTATATATATATATATATATATAATGTAAAATAATTTAGGATTGTAGAGGGTTATCAATATAAAATACCTTTCACATCTTTCACTTTTAAAAAATTGAATCATTAATTTTCACACTATGTCTCTAAGGTAGACAGTAATAATTACTACATTTATTTCAGAGATGAGCAAACTTGATCACACAGAGGTTAATTACTTACACAAATTTAATTTCAGAATTAGGTATGGCACTGAGAATAAGTTGTTGATCTTATACTCCACAATATAAAACAATATGTTGTACTCTACAACATTCTTGGTTCAAAAACTGTATGCTTTCATTATTTTATTATATATTCTAGGATTAGCTTGATACCTAATTGATAATTGCATACATTTATCGGTTTAATGTAATTTCATCAAATGTCTATTAGGGAAAGAGGCATTTTTATAAATATTTTGCTTTTCTCAATGAACACTGTTAGGCATGATCTTCCTGGATTCAAATCTTTAGAAAGCTTAATACAAGGAATTTATTTTTCTGTGTTCATATATGCAAAATTAGTGGATAGGTGATTATATTTTATAACGTGTACCATTGGTGCATTTTTCCCTTCATAAATATAAACTTGAATGGGAAGATATTGCATGTCCACAAGCACAGGCTAAGACAACTCCTGTGCTGGTGCTCCAGTAGTCATGTTAACAACTGGCCTTTAAGAAACGTAGACTATGTGCCAACTACTGTTGTAATCTCTTATCTCTTGGGGCTGGAGACTTGGGTCAGTGGTTGAGAGCACTTGCTTCTCTTGCAGACAACTAGGGTTTGATTCTTAGCACTCATGTTGAGTGACTCATTATCACCTGTAACTCCAGCACTAGGGATTCTGAAGCTTTCTTCTGGCCTCACTGGGCACCTGCACTAATGTTGACATACTCACAGCAGACAAACATATATTCATGTAGCTGAAGCAGTCAATAAATTTTTTTGTATATTTTTATTTTTTATTTCTTATTGATGTTTTGTATATTTCATACATTACTTTTCAATTCAGTTCAGGCATATTCCCCTTTCCCTTCCCCCCACCCCACCTCACCCCATCCCAGATCATGAATTCTGCCATAACTGTCCTGCATCTTTCTGTCCTTTTTTATGTTTAGGAATTCACATTTTCCTCCATTAATTTTATATTACTCTAAAATATGTATACATACTCTCCACACATATATAGTAATTACAGAGTCTGAAAATAAGTGGTGGGTGGATTCTAGAGCCCATTGAGAGATTCACATTATAACAACATAGTTGCTTCCAGATAAACAGAAATATAACCATAATGTCATTCAGCTTGCCTTTCGTCTGGGGAATTTGGTGTTAGCATCCACAAATGAGGGAAACCATTCTTTGAGATCCATTTGGTGCATTGTACTGTTCAGTTCTGATCTTTCTCTGTTTATTTTTTGTCCCGTTGATCATTCCAAGGGGCTCAGTGGGGTGTTGAAGTCTCCCACTATTAGTGTGTTATGATTAATCTGTGTCTTGTAATGGCCCTCTTTGTATCTTCTGATTAATTTTACTTTGAGATCTATTTTGTCTGATATTGGAATAGCCACTCTTGTTACTATTTACTTGGAGTATTATTTTTCATCCTTTCACTCTAAGGTGGTGTCTGTCCTTGAGGATGAGATGGGTTTCTTGTAGGCAGCATATAGAAGGGTTCAGTTTCCTAATCCATTCTCACATTCTATGCCTTTTGATTGAGGAGTTTAGACCATTAGTATTTAAGGTTATTATTGAAAGACGTGTGTTGGTTCCTTTTACCTTACTTTTGATTTGCATTCTTGGTCTAGGTTTATATTTACTCTGTTATAATTTTGTTGCTTTCTCTCTTTAATTGCTTAGAGATAGTTTTTTCTTTCCTCTGTTCTTTGGATTGCCTCGAGGATTTTTTGAAGTGTTGGTTTCTTAGACATGTATCCTTTCATCTTGTTCATGTCATGAAAGATTCTTCTTTCTCCTTCAATTATAATTGACATTTTTGCTGGGTATAGTAGTCTGCATTGGCATCTAATATCGTTTAGTACTGCGATTAATTTGGTCCACATTCTTCTAGCTTTCATACTTAGAAGTCAGCTCTAATTCTGATGCATTTCCCCTTATATGTAACTTGCTGTTTTTCTCTTGTATCTTTCAGTATTTTGTCTTTTTGAGGGTCTAGTGTTTTAACAATTATATGGTTTGGGGAATTTTTCTGGTCCTGTCTGGTATTCTATGTGCTACTTGTATTTGTATGGGTTTATCTTTCTTGAGTTTGGGGAAATTTTCTTCTATTATCATGTTGATGATCTAGTCAATAGTGTTGTCTAAGGATTCTTCTCCTTCCTCTATCTCTATGACACAAAGGTTTGGTTTTTCATAGTGTGCCACATTTCCTGGTTATTCCACTCTTTTGTTTTTTTAACTTTTTCATAATCTTTATTTGAGCATTCTAGTTGGTCCATGTTATTCTGCAGGTCTGATATTCTTTTTTCTGCTTCTTCCATGCTGCTTCTGAGGCTTTTTCCCATCCTTTCCTATTGATTAGATGAATGTTCAATTTCCATTTTCATTTCATTCTGTGATTTCTTTAGTGTTTCCACTTCCTTCTGGAGCCTGTCATTCTCATCTTGTAGCTCCTTGGTTCATTGGTCATTTTCTTTTTCCCTTTTGGCCTGGGATCTTTTCAGTGTCTCCACTTCCTTTCAGAATTTGTCATTTTCTCCCTTTAGTTCTTTCCAATGTTTGTCATTGTCTCCCTCTAGGTCCTTTTTGAGTTTTTTTTCTTTTTTTTGTTAATTTTATTTATTTTTGTATGTGTATGAATGTACTGTCTGCATGTAGATTTGTGCACCTGTGACGAGCAATGCCACGGAGGTGAGAAGAGGGTGTCGGATTCCCCTGGAACTGGAGTTAAAGATGCTTCTCAGCCACCATGTGGGTGCTGAGAATCGAACCCAGGTCCTCTGCAAGAGCAGTCGGCTCTCTTAACCACTAGGCCATCTCTCCAGCCCCCTTCTTGAGTTTTTCAATCTCTCCCCTTAGCTCTTTCCAATGATTGTCATTATCACCCTCCTGGTACTTCTTGAGTTTTTTATTCTCTTCCCTTCTCTAATTTGTTTGAATATGTCCAAAATTGTTTTTCTAAAGTCCATGTCTTGGTTTCCTCCCAGGGAGATCTTGTTGTAAGTTATTTTTCTGCAGGGTTGGTAGAGTGCGGTGTGGATTTGTTATGAGCTTTTCCCATTTTTTTTTTTTTTTGTGTGTGTATGTGTGTGGATTTTGTGTGTGGATCTTTGGCATGTGGATTTGTTTGTTTATTTGTTTCTTTGGCTTCTGGTGCCTCAAAGTTGGGTGCACAACTAGATCCTCTGCACTACCCCCCAAGGCTCGTCTTTTAGAGGTTAGTGTTCTGCAGGACATGGGTGAAGTCAGCTCACCCAGTGGGGCACTAGCTGGTCTTTTGCTGTGTGGTGTGCATCTAACTCCTCCCAAGTCACACACTGGGACCAGAAGGTCGGAAGGTCCTGGGCAGTACCAGGCCTCTACAGGGCACAGGAGTGTCCAAATCCCCCAGGAAGGCACCCTCACCTGGTCTTTTGCAGGTTGGTGTTCTACAGGAGAAGGGTGAAGTCCACTTGCCAAACAGGGTGCATGCTGGTCTTGTGCTGTGTGGTGTGTGTCTAACTCCACCCCCAATAAATTTTATTTTAGAAAATTTAAGTCATCAAAAAATAATCTCAACTAGATTGTGGCGAATGCTTTTGTGTTAGTAAGAGCTGAAGAAAACATGGAAAAATGAGTGCATTTTAAGTTGATGTTAGGATGTAATAAAAGATCTTTATGAGATCTGAATGACTTGAAAGACCACTTTATCTATAAAAAAGAGAAAAATTATCTGGAAAATAGTATTCCCTGGCTCACAAATGTGGCATAAAGAAGACTTTACCCACTAATGCAGAGAGAAAACTTCCAAATATTTTGACAGTTTTAAGGTCTATCTTTCCTGTCCACCTGCCAAAATTAGGGAAATTATAAATGCATAGATATATGTTAAAATGATAATATTAATTTAACTAAAGACAAAGTAAGAGGGGTGCCCAGGTAGCAGGAGGATAAAGATTGAAATTGGTTTTCCTGCTTGTTCTGGTCTTTCCTCACTACCGCATTCATCCATTTTGGTGCTTCTACTGTTGCTGCTGCTGCATTATCTTCAGGATATCAGAAATCAGTCTCTTAAATTCTGATATGGAACAAAGGCTAAAAGCTTTCCCATAGTCCTAAAGTCCTTCAATGCCAGATTGGGATTGCCAAAGCACCCAGCCTCATAGACTCAGCAGCTAGCAGGTTCTCAGCCTCCCCAGTGTGAGATACCTAATCTTTGAAGACACAGCCCTTAGTGTTTAGGCCAAGATAATAAATCTCCTTTTCATATATACTAAAGCTAGTTCAAAAATTTACTATGTTTTGCATATAATGATGTCATCTTTTGTAGTTGGTGTGAAAATTTGTCTTTATTACCTAATATTTTAATACTTTTATTGATGATTTCTTTTTCATACATTATCCTTCATGTGGGAAAACTTAGTTAAGATAGGTTGCATTCTGAGTCAATGGGACCTCCCTGGCCACACCCATGGGGTGGGGTGTAGTGATGAAAATGTTTAGGATTTGGTCCTGAGAATTGAGCCATGCTGGATATTTAACCAGATATCTTGAAATAAAATCTCTCTCTGTATTTGGACCTTAACATGTGTCCATGTTGTGTGATTATCTGCACGTGTTTTCCACATGGATTGTTTTGGGACTAGATGGTCCCCACCACAAACCTCAGTGGGCTCCCCACAAATGGCACCATTAACGTGATGCATGGAGACCAGTTTGATAAGCTAGAATTCTCTGCAAGATGGGAAATGACACCTTCAAGGAAGCTATGTTTCAGGAGGAATTGTTTTGTGATGTATGGCATGTGTATGGCATGTGTTTGTTGACTGTGTGCTGTGGTTTGCTGTGGCTGTTGTGTTTCAAGTTGTGGCATGGAGAAAGTTTAGCAACTCCAAATCAGGGAAGGCATGGACTAAGGAAGGGTGCAGAGGGAATTCTTGTATTGACTCTGCTGGTGAGCCTGTGGATGGTGCTGATGGAGACTTGACCTGTGTGCTGGAGACCCTTTCTCTGATAGGCATTGGGAAGCTTGCATTCTCTTGTGGGTTTTCACCCACTCAGTGGGACAAGATTATGGAGCCCGTGGGTGCCATTTTGGCTTCCCTGGATTGAGGGCATCTGTTGCTTCCCCAGCCTTCCCAGGTGGAGGCTATTCAGAGAAATTGTGAGAGGAGCCCTTCCTCTCCCATTCACTTGCCTTCTAGAGGTTTTGAAATGGGCTTGGAACCTACCCTGCAGCCTGGGCTCTGGCCCCTAAGAGAAGTCCCGGCTTCCGACTTCTGGCCACAGTTCAGGTGGCGAAGGTCACAGAGGCTGGAAGGACAGGTGTGCCCATGGAGCAAGCAAGCATTTTGCGGCAAGCCTTCCATAGAGGCATTCATTTGCACCTTTGCACAGGCAGGCTTGGGTTGTAGAGGCAACCACCCAGGAATTAATCTACCAACATTGGCTTGCATGGAAACTTGTGAAAAGCCAGCCACAGACTAAATGTGTTTTTAAAAAGTGTCCTCCTTAAAAATTTTTCTGTAAATAGTGTTAAATAGTATAAAATACTGCTTAATTCTGCTGAAGTTTCCTTTTGTCTCCTAAACTTCCCCCAAGATCTCTTTTAGAGGCCAGTCTTCTATGATGCAAATTGAGCTTGTAAATTCCAGGCTTGGTAGTGGCCCATGCCTTTAATCCAAACGGATGTCTGTGAGTTGCGGGGCTGGCCTAGTCTATAGAGTGACCTCCAGTCCTGCTCTGACAGTGAGAAAGCCCTGCCTTGAAAAGACCAAAGGCAAAATATGAAGCTGTTACCTTTTTCAGTTTGTAGCTGTTTGTACATACTCTGGTTAATCTAGTCCAATGTTTGTTCTGTGCCCCTCTCCTGCTCTGGAAACAGTGGATGGCTGGTGGGGGAATTGCTGGCTTTACAGTATTCTGTGTTTCACTGGGAAGCATAAAGTCTCCAGCACTCTTGTCTGGGGGCAGTGCTTCATCTTTCATTGTGTTTTAAAGGTGCAGCTTTGACAGACTGTGGACCTTGGTGAAGACTCAAGCCCAACCTTAATTGTGTGAATGACCTTTATTCATTGAACATCAAACAATATGGCTTTCCTCTCTTACAGGTCAACTTAACAATTTTTCATATGTATGTATGTATGTATGTATGTATGTATGTATTCTGTGAGCACACGTGTTTATGGATGTGTGTACTTGTGTTCTAAGTATATTTTAATGTTAACAGCCATGATAACAGTAAAAAATTGCCTCTGAGTTGGAACCTTCCTTCTCAAGATGCAAATTTGTATTAAACAGCCAAAAGATAATTCAATTTCTACAAAGGTTATGGGTTATCTATTAAAATTTTTAAAAAAAATGGAGCTACACTACCACCTACTGGTTACGCTTTTTCAACATCTATAACAAAGATGCAACCAGGTTTTCATTGTATTAAAGTGTTAATAAGTTTCAAGTCTTTGGGAATAAAAAATAAAAAAAAAGTATAAAAATTTAGAAAATGAAAAATGTGTGAATGCTCATTAACTTCATTGCAGAATTCACAGCTGCCATTTTTTTATTATTGCACACATACAGGATAAGACAAGCCTACATTTCATTCAGATGGCCATTGGGTAGCTGGTGTTCAGGCCTGCATTTCATTTGGGTGACCAGTTGGCTGGAAAAAGGCTCCCATTGCAGACCACCAACCTGGGTAGCTGGTGTGAAATTCCTGTCCTGGCTCTGGGCTGGTGGAAAGTCATGGCCAAGAGTGGGAAATGTGTCATGTTGTCCCAGGCTAAGAACCTGAGTAGGAAGTTATATCTCTGGTCAGTTACAGGAGTAACCAACTGACCTTTCCACCTAGGTGTCAGTTCCCCACAGTGTCCACAAAGTGGGCACTGTGTCCCCCTTCCCTTAGCAGGACTGTGCTGCACCTGCTCATGACAAAGGAAGCTTCCTAGAAGGTCTGACACACACACAAAAAAATCAAGATGGTAATGATGGTAACGACTTCTCAGAGGGAATATCTAGCCAGTCTTTAATTAACTAATGGGCATAAGAACTGTAAAAGAAAATTTTTATTAAGAGCTAGATATTGAAAAATCTTTAAAGCAGGTTTTCATGCCAGGCCTGGAGAAGGCCAAGAGCTTGGAGAAAGATAGTTATTAAAATCCACTTTATAATGATACACTTAAAAAATAACATATATTTATATAGAGAGGTATTTCAGTAGAGACTTATACAGAAATACAAAATAAACCGTATAAGTTAATGGACTTGATTTCTCTGAAGTCATAGTCTAGTCATATACTTTTAAAGAGCAAAGTGTATATTGGGTAAAATTTATTTGGCAGGTATTCAACTTTGTCCACATATTGTAGGATATTTTAAGGCTTAGTAAAATGTTTAGATTAGTTAAATTTGGTTGAAGGTTTTGGCGAAAATGGTAATACATTTGAACTAATTGGGAATATAAAAGGTTGTTTTATTTATAATTTGTATTGAATCTCCAAAAATAACTTTGGGGTTAAGGTACACAAATGGTCTCTATATTTTTCTGTGTTATATAGTATCACCTTGTAACACTTTCTTTTACTTGTAGGATAATTTAAAGGAATTAAGTTTGTTTACTTCCCAAATAAATAGCATACAGTCAATGACAAACAATTTGGACGAATTTGATGGAAACTTATGCCTTGGTTCCTGTTTATAGGGTTGTGTAATACAACTTAGGCATCTATAGGTCAAAACATAAATATTAAAAAAAAAACAAAAAGAGGGAGGTGGTATAATATTCCTTCTGGGATACAAATGGAAAACTCTGTATTCCAAAGCTTTTGATAAATTTTCAATTTTGAGTTCTTGAAACTAACAATGGGAGTAGATTTGTGTGTTCCCACAGGTAAAAACACAAATCTAAATGCCTGAAAACATGCAACTTTTGGTTGTGCAGGATGGACTGGGAAATGACAGCAGAGAGGCTGACCCATCTGAACATTAAAGAAAGAGGAACCTCAGACTGCCTGAGTTACAGACACTGAGCATCTCTCTGAATTCTATGTGGGATAACTGTTTATAATGTACCCTAATGAAGTTTACCTTCCAGATGCTGAGAAACCTTCCTACCTCTCCCCTTTATAGGAAAAAGAAAAACATGATGGTACTGAAGTCATTCCCTAACTGTAAATTAGAGCCAACTCTTATAGTGGTGATTTCTTATAAAACAGGTATAACTACTTTCTTTAATTGACTGATAGACATAGGAACTGTGAAAGGATAATTCTCTATTTAGAACCAAATATAATAGTAAAGTCTTTATAAGCTGTGTAATTAAGCAAAATATATTAAAACAGGAGAGCTCTGATATCAGCAATGGATTATTCTGCCAAGGAGAAGTTGGCTAGGGGATTCAAAGCCCCCAAATAAAGGCTTTTGTCTATAAGTGGGATATCTGCAAGGAGAAAGGTGGTAAGTCCCTGTTGTCGAAGACCTGGTGTAAGCATGAAAAAAATGTTTTGAGACATCACTTGCTAATGTATAGTTGGCCTCTGAAATGCCAAAGAAGGTTACCAAATCCCACTAAAGCAATAACGCAAATATTGGTCTCATCAGTCTAGCAAGACTCCTTTGTCAGTATCAGCTACACCTCAGCTGCCTGGAGATACTGTGCAACAGTGGCAGCCATGTGTCTATATATATTCCAAGTCTAATTGGCAATTAGCTCTCTCTTTGGAGGAATAATTCACAGCTGATGCTACAAGCTTACGTCCTCTAGTGGTTCGGAGATGATATAAACCACAGTAAGAACTTGTTACCCTTTATATAGAAACCACAGTTTGTGGGTTAGCATCCCATCCAAACATCTGTGTCTATGCTTAGCTTGCCATAATAATTAGTACTGTTTAAATGCCTGTAAATCTAATTGCTTGTGCTTTGTTAGTAGGATTAAAAAGGCATCCCAGGACCCGGGTTCGATCCCCAGCACCCACATGGCGGCCGAGAACCGTCTGAAACTCCAATTCCAGGAGAACTCCAGTTCCAGGGGAATCCGACACCCTCTTCTGACCTCCGCGGCATTGCANGAAACCACGGTTTGTGGATTAGCATACCATCCAAACATCTGTGTCTGTGCTCACAGATTAGCTTGACATAATAATAATGTTTAAGTGCTTGTACATCTAATTGCTTGTACTTTGTTAGTAGGATTAAAAAGTTATCCTGGATAAGCCATCAATCCATGAAGGGGAAAAACCTGAACAGACTAGAGTCCAAAATGACATCTCCAGAGAAAACAGACTGCTTTACTTCTCACCCATTTGTGCCCCTTTTCCAAAGCCTAGGGAACAACTTGTGGAAGAGGAGGCATGGTAGAACATAAGGGCTGTGAAGAGATTGTGGTGAATCGTGAGACTACAGCAATATAGACTGGACTTTTATTTGATCAACATGCTTGTGCATACAAGCTTCTCCAATTGGAATATGGGAATGTTGGGTTGTTTCAAAATTTGGACATAGATACTTGCTAATTGGTTTTACATTAATGTTACTTATATTCATTGCTTATGCTTAAAAATTGGCTCACTTCATGGTTGGATTTCTTTTGGATATTAATTGGCATTAGTGTGAAAATAAAGTTTCAGGTCTGACCTGCCCCCTCCCCCACTGCCTAGCACTCAAAACAGGCTTGAGCAGCTGGCTATTCAAAACTCAGTTTCCTTTGGGTTATTAGCCTCACCCATGGGCTCCCCTGCCTCTCAGAAAAATTAAAAAAAATAAAATTTAAAGGGTGAGACGTGGGAAAACTTAGTTAAGATTGGTTGCATTCTAAGCCAATGGGACCTCCCTGGCCACACCCATGGGGTGGGGTGTAGTGATAACCATCACGTATGTATCAAAATTATGACCTTCGAAAATAAACTGTATATTAATTCCAGGATATGTTTAAGCATTCACATTTCCCCTTTAATTTTATAATACTCTAAGATATGGGAATGTACTTTCCACCCATATACAGTAATTATAGTGTCTGAAAATAAGTAGTAGGTAAATTCTTCAGTCTGTTAAGAGATTCACATTATAACAGCACAGTTGCTTTCAGATAAAAAGAAATACAACAATAATGTTGTTCAGCTTCCCTTTCAACTGGGGATTTGGTGTTAGCATCCACAAATGAGGTTAACCATTTTGAAATTTACATTTTTCCCTTTAATTTTATGTTACTCTAAAGTATGCATATATACCCTCCTCCATATACCACATTACAAAGTCTGAAGATAAGTGGTAGGATAATTCTAGATCTCATTAAGGTATTTACATTATAATGGTACAGTTACATTCAGTTAAAAGAAACACATACACACACACACACACACACACACATACATACACACACATTGCTCAGTTTGCCTTACTACTAGGTATTTGGGGTGCTAGTATCCACAGATGACACTAACATAATGTCTTCTAGTTCCATCCATTTACCTGCAAAGTTCATGCTGTCATCTTTTTTCTTTCTTTCTTTCTTTCTTTCTTTCTTTCTTTCTTTCTTTCTTTCTTTCTTTCTTTCTTTCTTTCTTTCTTTCTTTTTTTGTCTTTTAGAGACAGGGTATCCCTGTAGCCCCGGCTGTCCTGGAACTCACTGTGTTGACCAGGCTGGCCTTGAACTCACAAAGATCTGCCTGCCTCTGCCTCCCAAATACTAGGATTAAAGGCATGCACCACCACGCCCGGCTGATATCATCTTTCTTTACTGAAGCATAGAACTCCATTGTGTAGATGTACATTTTTTTCTATCCACTCATTGGTTGGGGGCATTTGGGTTGGTTCCAGCTTTTTGCTATTGTGAAGAGAACTGCAATAAACAGAGAGGTGCATGTATCTTTGCAGTAGCGTGAGTCTTGTGTGTATATACCCAGGACTGGGTCAGGTGATATGCTCATCTTGACTCTTTTAAGGGTTCTCCACACTGCTTTCCATAGTAGCTTTATGAGTTTACATTACCACCAGCAGTGGATGAGTGTCCCTCCCCTTCCCCCACATCCTCTCCAGTATTTGATTTCTTTTGCTTTCTAGATCTTAGCTAGTCTTATTGGAGTGAGATGATATCTGAGAGTGGTTTTAATTTGCATTTCCTTAATTATTAATGATGCTGAAGACTTTTTAAGACGTTTCTCAGTCATCTTTACTTCCTCAGTTCTGAGTCTCTGTTCAGCTCTTTAGTCCATCTCTTGAGTGGGTTATTTGGTTTATACATCTTTGCTTTTTGAGTAGTTTATATATTCTGGATGTTAATGCTCTGTCAGATGTATCACTCGTGAAGGTTTCCTCCCACTCTGTGGGTTTTCTCTTCACTTTATTGATTGTTTCTTTTGCTGTACAGAAGCTTTTGAGTTTGATGAGATCCCACTTGTCAATTGTTGACCTTATTTCTTGCACAGCTGCTGTTTGATTTAGAAAGTTTTCCTACACTTATGTGTTATAGGTTGCTGCCAATGTTTTCTTGTATCACCTTCAGAGTTTTGGGTTTCACTTTGAGGTCTTTGATCCATTTGGAGTTGATTTTTATACAGGGTGAGAGGTAGGAGGTTAATTTTATTCTTCTACAAATGGTGATCTTGTTTTTCCAGCACCATTTGCTGAAGTTGCTGTCTTTCTTCCATTGAGATTTTGGCTCATTTGTTAAATATGAGGTGGCTGAAATTGTATGCACTCAAGTTTAGATCTTCAATTTTGTTGCATTGATCTATGGGCCTATTTTTGTGCCAGTACCATGCTGTTTTTATGCCTATAGCCTTGTAATATAGTTTGAAGTCTGATATAGTGATCCCCCCATATTGTGCATTTCACTCAGGGTTGCTTTGGCTATTCTGTATTTTGTTTTTTCATATGGGTCAAGGAAGAAATAAAGAAAGAAATAAAAACATTCCTGGAACTAAAAAAACAAACAAACAAACAAACAAACAAAAAAAAACAAAATACAACACAGCAAACTTATCAGATATTTTAAAAGCCATCCTAAGAGGGAAGTTTAAAGCTGTCAGTTCCTACATTATAAAAGCAGAAAGAGGCCAAATAAATGGACGAACACTGAAGCTAAAACACTTGACAGACTACAACAAATGAACCCTAAATCCAAAGGACAGCACGAAATCACAAAAATCAGAGCAGAAATCAATGAAATTGAAACAAAGATCATTGAATCCAAAAGCTGGTTTTTCAAAGGATAAACAAGATAGATAGACCCCTAGCCCAGTTAACCAAAAGAAATAAGGAGCAACTCCAAATCAATAGCATTCGTGATGAAAAGGAAACATCACAACAGACAATGAGAAGATCTAGACAATCATAAGAGAATACTTCAAAAAACCATACTCTACTAAATTTGGAAAACCTAAGAGAAATGGATGAATATTTGAAATACTGGAATTGACCAAAGCTTAACCAAGAAGAGATTGACAGCTTAAACAGACCCATAATATATGAGAAAGTTGAAATGTAATAGCAAACCTCCCAACTAAAAAAGCCCAGGCCCAGATGGTTTCTCAGCAGAATTCTATAAAACATTTAAAGAGGACTTACAGCCATTATTACTGAAACTGTTCAGAAGGATACAAGCAGAGGGAAAGGTCCAAATTCCTTTTACAAAGCCAGCATCACTCTAATACTAAAACCAGGGAAAGATACATCCAAAAAAGAAAACCATCCATCTCATTAATGGACACAGATGCAAAAATTCTAAACAAAATACTTGCAAACTGCATTCAGACCCACAACAAAAAGTTAATCTATCATAACCAGTTTGGATTCATACCAGAGATGAAAGGATGGTTCAACATTCATAAATCAATAAATACAAAACTCATAAATGGACTGAAAGATAAAAACTGTGTGATCATCTTAATCGATGCAGAAAAAACCTTAGGCAAATTTCAGCATCCCTTCATACTTAACGTCCCAGACAGAATTGGACGGGAGGGAACATTCCTCAACATAATCAAAGCTATGTATAAGAAACGTTGTGTTTCAGGGCGATAAGGCAAGAAAGGTAAATTAAAGGATTACTAATTGGAAAAAGAGGGAGTCAAACTATCCCTCTTTGCAGATGATATGATAGTTTACCTAAGGGATGCTAAAAACTCCACCAGAAAACTCCGAGAAATTATTGAGAATTTCAGTAAATTGGTGGGATACAAAATCAACCTAGAAAAATCAGTAGCCTTTCTTTACACCAACAACAAGCCACTGGAGAAGGAATACAAGGAGATTTTCCCAAGCACAATAGCCACAAAACAATAAAAAATATAGGAACAAACCTAACCAAAGACACCAGAGATCTCTACAACAAAAAGTTTAAACCCCTAAAGAAGGAGATTGAAGAAGACATCCGAAGATGAAACAACATCTCATGTTCATGGATTGGAAAAATATAGTAAAAATGTGCATTCTATCCAAATTAATATACAGATTCAGTGCAATCCCAATTAAAATCCCCAAGAGTTTCTTCATGGACTTGGGAAAAAATCCTTAAATTCATATGGGTAATTTGTCTTTTAACAGCAGTTTATGGCGTGAGCTTGCACTGTCAGTCTCTTAAAAAAGGTTTCATTGCATTGAGTTTTCCTAAATAATTTCAACAGATCCTTATACAGTTTTATCATTTTTATAACTTATGTCCATTCTCTGATATTTGTGTCTGATGGTTTTTCTGATCTTACCATTCCATGCAATTTCAATTTTATTATTATTATTATTACAATATATCACTATTATTGTTATCATTTTTTTTTCTCCTGACTATTTGAACTTCTGTTAGGAGTGCCAACTGCTCTTGCAGAGGACCCGGGTTCGATCCCCAGCACCCACATGGCGGCTGAGAACCGTCTGTAACTCCTATTCCAGGAGAACTTCAGTTCCAGGGGAATCCAACGCCCTCTTCTGACCTCCGGGGCATTGAAAGACACGGGTGCGCAGAACTACATAGAGACAATACATTCATACACATGAATAAATAAATAAATAATAAAAAAAGAAAAATCAGTAGCCTTTCTTTACACCAACAACAAGCCACTGGAGAAGGAATACAAGGAGACTTTCCCAAGCACGATAGCCACAAAACAATAAAAAACATAGGAACAAACCTAACCAAAGACACCAGAGATCTCTACAACAAAAAGTTTAAACCCCTAAAGAAGGAGATTGAAGAAGACATCAGAAGATGAAACAGCATCTCATGTTCATGGATTGGAAAAATATAGTAAAAATGTGTATTCTACCCAAATTAATATACAGATTCAGTGCAATCCCAATTAAAATCCCCAAGAGTTTCTTCATGGACTTGGAAAATAATCCTCAAATTCATATGGGTAATTTGTCTTTTAACAGCAGCTTATGGCGTGAACTTGCACTGTCAGTCTCTAAAAAAGGCTTCATTGCATTGAGTTTTCCTAAATAATTTCAACAGATCCTTATATAGTTTTATCATTTTTATAACTTATGTCCATCTTCTGATATTTGTGTCTGATGGTTTTTCTGATCTTATCATTCCATGCAATTTCAGTTTATTATTATTATTATTATTATTATTATTATTATATCACTATTATTGTTATCATTATTTTTCTCCTGACCATTTGAACTTCTAAATTATGATATTGACCCCCAGAGGTGATAATAAAAACCATGAAATTTTCATGATGCAATATTTTCTACTTGAGCTCATGATATTTCCCTTATAAAACAACCGTTGAGCAATGTGAGAATTTTGCTTCTTTTTTGCAAAAAAACCCAAGAATACTGAAGCATGTACTGTATTATTATTCATTATCACACATATGGTTTTTGTGGAAATGTGCATGGGCTTCTTGTTTGAGGTAAGGACATCAGAGCCTAAGTCCTAGAATCAGACAACATCCTACACATAAGGCTTTTTCCTTCTGCCCTTCATGGCTGCATCTTATTTCTTTGTAGGAAGTTGAATGGCCTCTAGGTCTACTGCTAGCTACTCTGGACTTCTTGGCATTATCAAAGGCCATGCAAAATGGAATTATTCAATTCGCAGTGGGCACAATGAATTCAGGACATGTTCTTCCTGACACTGAAATCTTTTTCTTGCAGGTCCCCTGACACTCATCTCTCTCTGAACCTTTCCCTCTATCTCTCTGAAACTTCTAACCCACTGAAGTTACATATGTGGTTATTAAAAATAAAAGACAGAGTGTTACTCCCTCAGGATCATTTCTTTACAGGTGCCTGATATATTTTTGCAGTACATTTTAGTAAATGCATCTCTGTGTCAACTAAATAACTTCCACACATATTCCTTCATAACTTCTGTGAAGATTCCATTGATTTCAGTAGTCTTTCACATTGTATAACCTGTATATCAGAGGGAACTTCAAGTTACAGTGTGCATGGAGAGTGCAATTCTTATTCTCCTTGTCACTTTACATGATCTCTAGAAGAAAAATTGGTACCATAACGTCCACGTAGTTCGGAAATATCCTTCTCTATGCAGTATCCCTGCATAGTCCCTAAGGCATCTCCTGTCACTCACAGGCAAGCGTGGTAAGCTTATATTTTTCACTGGCTTGCTCTCAGTACATTTCTGTCTAGAGTAATAATTAGTACTGTCTTACCGTATATATATATATATATATATANTATATTATTTATGTAATATCTGTCTATCTCAAAATGTCTTAGAAATATATGTTTAATCTCATAAAAAAGATGCTAAGCATCTATTGAAGCTAGCATATGTTAAATCTTTGACTTTGTTGTTAAAATTAATTGGATTGGTAGATTTCTCATATTCTTTGAGTAAGAACAAATTAGTGGTCATATATTATGAGTTTGATATATACAATACTATTACTATAGTAAATATTTGCAGTACAATAAATTTTGCCTTCCTGAAATCCTTCTGAGGAACAAACTATCACTATGACTAGCTTATATATACATATTGTATTGAAGGAATTGGCAGAGGGTAAAGTATAGACAGGGAATCCATCAGACTAGAAAGCAAGTCCCATACCTGTGACCACATGCAAACAATCCTTGACCTCTATCTTCTCTATGAATATTTTAGAATAACTGAAGAATATCAAGTCACATTTCCTGAATAAGCAACACCCAACTTTTTTTATGTGTAAATTGTTATGTCTGAATGTATGTAAGTGCACCTGTGTGTGGCAGTGCCCGCCAAAGCCAGATGAGCATGTCTGATCCCCTGGAACTGAAGTTATGGAATGTCGTTAGCCACCATGTGGGTACTAGGATTTAAACCCAGACTTCTGAAACAGCAGCCAGTGCCTTTAATCTCTGAGCCATTTTTCTAGCCCAAGTCCCAAGTTTTAAAGGAGTGGGATTGCCCTAGCCCTCCCTAACAATCTATCTATTATCTGTAAATCTGGTGCTTAACGATGGGATAGGTAGCCTGGGGAAGGGGTAGAGGATTTATAAATATCATCTAGATCAAGGCATTTGAAGGTTCACAGCACTCAACTACTACCACCTTCTTTATATATTCCCAAGGCATTTAGATTTGGCAGGGAGACAGTTAAATGAGAGCTACAGTGGCAAAAGTTCCACAGTGGTATTGGAGAGCAATAGCTTTACAGAACATGAGTGTCCCAAGGAAGAGTCTGCCAGCCAGACTGTAATTCCCACTTGGTAGGCTGACATCAAAACCATGAAATGTTTCTGGTCATTAAAATTCTCTGAAATTGCAAGAAATAGCAGAACTGAAAAGGTGACCTGTATCCCCTGAAGTTGGCAACTTAAGGGGAAGTTAATTCCTGTTATAGCAGTGTCCAAAGACAGTGAAAGACATTTGTTTCATTACCTTCAACATGGCACAGCCAATGGTTAACACTAAGCCTCAGTGAAACATGCAAGAAAATGATGTGCATAAATAAACCTAACAGGTTAATATATTGAGCAGTAACGTAAAATACAAAATACAAAATAAAAAAAAAATCAGAATTCTTAAATTCAGCACATATAAAAAATCCCAAATCTTAAATTGATTTCAATTATTTGTTTCATTGTATTTTGTCTTTTAGACAGGGTCTCTGATACCACAGCTGATGAGGAATTTACTGTGTAAACCAGAGTGGCCTGGAGCTCACAGAGATTTGTCTACCTCTGCCTCCTTAGTGCTTGCTGAGAATAAATGTGTGTGCCACCACAATGCTTGTGTTATTTTTAATGTTTTTAACTGGAATATATGTGTATATGCATTTGTGTCTATACACATATATATGTATGAGTATAGATACAAATACTATATGGAATCATGATTATCCATATGGAATTCTTTAATTTCATGAAAGTTTCTTGTATGGATTTTTGATAACCTTTGATATTTTTCCATCGTGGCTATCTTAATTTGCATCCTGTCAGTAGTGTAGTAAGTTCCCCATTTCTGAATCATCTCCAGCATTTCTTTCTTTACTACTTAGGGAAAACTCAATGCACCATGTCTAGGGTGATACTGGACTGAGGAATGAGTTGTGTTGTTACTCGTTTTCAGTGATTTTCACCTGCATATTGCTGTGCACCTTGCTGTCATATAGAGGGTGCATTGTAATCAGTTTACTGGCCTCTTCTCCAGTTTAGTCCCTTTTCTACAGAGGTAGAACCCTTTGTGAGGTGTCTGCTTTGTGGATGCTTTTCCCGCTCTATCTTTTCTCTTCATTTTTTCCCTTGCTGTAATGAAGTATCTTAGTCTGATGACATCACTCACTCCACTTCTGTTTCTACTGCCATTGAAATGACAGTTTTGGCCATTTGCAAGTCCATTGTGTATAAAATAAACTTTAGCTCTGCATGAGAAAGCCTTAGCTGCCAACTTGACACCTGGTTAGAGAAAATCTCTGTTGAGGAATTGCCTTCATTGGATGGGCCTGGAACCTTTCCTATGAGACATTTTCTCCATTGTCAAGTGATGTGGGAGGGCACAGCCCACTGTGGGCAACACCACCCCTGGGAAGATGGTCTTGTGTTGTTTAAGAAAGCAGACTGAGCACAGGCCAGAGAAGCAAGATAGTGAACAGCATTCCTCCATGGTCTACGCTCCAGGATCCCGCCTTGAGTTCCTGCTTTGGCTTCCTTTGACTATGGAATGCACTGTAAGTCAAATAAACTGTTTCCTCCTAATATTGGTTTGGGTAAGGTTTTTTAGCACAACAATTGAAAGCATACTAAGACAAGTTCCAAGTTCCTTTATTGCTTAATTTATCTCTATTATCTGTCAGTTGTTAAAAATAGGATGTCATGGTGTTTGTCTCCCTTCCAAACCAACATTTGTGTGTATGTAAACAGATTCTGTTGCTGATGTGGCCCTTTAATCATGATCTAATGGCTTTTTCTATCATTTCTGAGTTAATGTCTATTTTGATTGACACTCAAATGGAATTGAGATTTTCTTCTTTTTTTTCTATTACTTCTTTATTTTATTTATTTATTTATTTATTTATTTATTTATTTATTTATTTTTGGTATTTTTGAGACAGGGTCTCCCTGTAGCCCCAGCTGTCCTGGAACTCACTCTGTAGACCAGGTTGGCCTTGAACTCACAAAGATCCGCCTGCCTCTGCCTCCTGGGTGCNTCCCCCAGCTCCCCCCTCCCCTCCCCCCATTCCCCCAGCTCCCCCAGCTACTCTCAGCTCCCCCAGCTCCCCCAGCTCCTCCAGCTCCCCCAGCTCCCCTAGCTCCCCCAGTTCCCCCAGCTCTCCCAGCTCCTCTCAGCTCCCCCAGCTCCTCTCAGCTCCTCCAGCTCCTCCAGCTCCTCCAGCTCTCCCAGCTCCCCCAGCTCCCCAGCTCCCCCAGCCCCCCAGCTCCTCCCAGCTCTCCCAGCTCCCCTAGCCCCCCAGTTCCCCCAGCTCCCCCAGCTCCCCCAGCTCCTCTCAGCTCCCCCAGCTCCTCTCAGCTCCTCCCAGCTCTTCCAGCTCCCCCAGCTCCTTCCAGCCTCCTCCAAAAGCTCTTCCCAGCTCCCCCAGCTCCCCCAGCCCCTCCAGCTCCTCCAGCTCCCCCAGCTCCCCCATCTCCCCCCATCTCCCCCATCTCCCCCAGCTCCTCCCAGCTTCTCCCAGCTCCTCTCAGCTCCTCCAGCTCCCCCAGCACCCCCAGCTCCCCCAGCTCCCCAGCTCCTCCAGCTCCCCCAGCTCCCCAGCTCTCCAGGTCCCCCAGGTCCCCCAGCTCCTCTCAGCTCCCCCAGCTCCCCCAGCCCCAGCTCCTCCAGCTCCTCCAGCTCCTCCCAGCTCCCCCAGCTCCCCAGCTCCTCCAGCTCCCCCAGCTCCTCTCAGCTCCCCCAGCTCCCCCAGCTCCTCTCAGCTCCCCCAGCTCCCCCAGCTCCCCACTCCCCCAGCTCCTCCAGCTCCCCCAGCTCCTCTCAGCTCCCCCAGCTCCCCCAGCTCCTCTCAGCTCCTCCAGCTCCCCCAGCTCCCCCAGCTCCCCCAGCTCCCCCATCTCCCCAGCTCCCCCAGCTCTCCCAGCTCCCCACTCCCCAGCTCCCCCAGCTCCTCTCAGCTCCCCCAGGCTCCCCCAGTCCCCCAGCTTCCCCAGCCTCCTCCCAGCTTCCCCCAGCATCCCCCAGCTCCCCCATCTCCCCAGCTCCTCCAGCTCCCCCAGCTACTCTCAGCTCCCCCAGCTCCCCCAGCTCCCCAGCTCCCCCATGCTGCTCCCAGGGTCTCCCAGCTCCCCCAGCTGCCCCCAGCTGCCCCCAGCGCCTCTCAGCTCCTCCAGCTCCTCTCAGCTCCTCTCAGCTCCCCAGGCTCCTCCCAGCTCCCCAGCTTCCTCCCAGTCCCCCAGCTCCCCCAGGTCCCCTAGCTTTTCCCAGCCACCCCCCCCTTACCTATGCACTCAACTTGCTGGCATTTTGTTTTTCCTCATCAAATCCATCCAGGCAGGACATGCTTTTGTCAAATGGATAATTTTTAATATGGCTCAGTGCTTTTTTAGTATTTTCTTTTCCTACTATTTGCTTGGGAAATCCTGAGCTTTAGAATCCTGAGCTCCATTATAAAGTGCCCCTCGTATCCTCTCCTCCTGGGCCAAGCTGGGGTCTCCACTCCCTGAGATTCTACACAGTCCATCCTAGTACTTCATGGACTGCACTGTAATTTACACTTGCACTTTCACCCCTCTCATCACATCTAGCCACTGCCTTCAGCATATCCTCTGTCAGCCTCATCTTTGTATCCTCTGCTTCAGAAGGGCTCTGCTTGGGAAGTATCAAGATCAGCAAGCATTACGTAAATAAATGTCCCTATGTCTGAACAGAGTTTGCTCAGGGATCCTGAATATCAAATAAAATTGGCCATGTCAGTATCTAATTCCTTTTAGGGACATGTAAAAATTGCCCAACAAAATTCTGATTGCAATTGAGAGAGGAGGTGCTGTCAGCCTTGATTTACAATGAGGAAAGCTGATGCTTGTAGAGGTTGGGGAATTGCCTGGATTTATAAATGCTGTGCCTCGAAGACAGTAGATCCTCAATAAACAACAGCTATTAGTATTAGCACATTGAAAAGCACACCGTATTAGGGGTCATTCCAGAAACCAATGAAAATGAACACATAGACTACAAGCTGGGTTTAGTTAAAAATAATGATCAAACACATACAGCTTTAGGACTGTCTGGAAGTAAAATAATTTCCTCCAAAGACTAGAAAACTCTCTGTCTCCATGTTCACACTGAGGCTGAGTGTGTTCTAGTTATTCTGGAATGAGATTTCCTGCCTGAATTTGGGGAAACACTTCATATGTATCCTAGCAGTTTTCGCTGGCTTTTCAGTGGTCACCAGACTTTGGTTGCTTTACAGCACATTTTACCCTCAATAGCATTGCTTGTATTTAATTTTTCCTTTTACTTTCTGTCATATAGATTAGCATGGAGGTCATGGGGTCAGAAACAGGATTGTTTAGTACTTGATCACCAGAGCAGAGGTTGGCTTTCGTATGTACTTGGTAGTTGATGAATACGTGATAAATGTTACATTTATACTTTCAAGTATGCATATGGATATGAGAAAACAGCCAATTCATGTTTCCTCCCCCAATACCCTTCAGCCTTCCATGCTATTGCTGCTCTTCTAGGAACTTACTCTTGAGATGCCCTGTGGTTCCCACCAGGAAGACACTTCTTGAAAAACATCCCTTTGCTGTGTTGGCAAGCACCTAAGAATTATGACTGATGGTCCTGAGACTCCTAGTCATTTTATTGGTCATTGCATTGGGCACATGGGAATTCCTTAGCTGTCATCATATCAATGGAAGCAAATTCCTCACCCCATGTACCATAAGCATCCCAACAGTGAAGAAGGAAAAGAAGTGGCTCCTCTTTCAAAGAGCAATGCTGAGTAAATGAGAACAGGAGTTCTATAGTCTTCTCCTGACTATCATCAATTACAGACACAGTCCAAGCCTCCCTCAGCCTCCTGCTAACTGATCCATAGAAGGAGAGGGGCTTCTCAGTGGTCTATCCAGAAAAGAAACCCTTCCTTCTGCTGCTTCTCTCAGGAGTTTCTGGGAGGAAACCTGTGCCTTAGTTTGCTCTCTTCCTAAATGGTCATTTTAGCACTTAAAGCTCTACTACTGTTGTGACAGGTGATGTTGTCTAGAGCCGCACACCATTGGGTATCTCTGATGATCTTTGGGGTAATTATAGAAAACACAGATCTACGCTATGCCTATTGAATCTTCACCCATAATCACAGAGACACTTTAAACTTTTTGTTAGTATATATTTTTTCTTGTCGGTTGATTTAAACTTAAGTGCTAAGAAGGGTGTATAATCCATTAAACTATTAAGATCCAAATCAATTAACAAGTAAGACATAAAAAGGTTGAAATCTTCTCTCACCCAGGTATGGTGGAATGGAGAAGTTGGGTTCTCACAGATTCTCCCCTCAAGCCCAGCAAATGAATGTGTCCCTATTTCTGTTTGTCTTTCTTTGTACATATAAGGCATGTTTTGGAAAATAGAGTCGCTAGACATCAAGGACACCTCCTGGGGTCTGAAGAGGCAGGAGCTTTTATGGTTTTTTTGTTTTTTTTTTTGGCCTTTTTCAGAAAGGGTTTTCCCTGGTAGCCCCAGCTGTCCTTGCAAACTCGCTCGGGTAGACCAGGCTGGCCTTGAACCACAAAGATCTGCCTCCCAAGTGCCTAGGATTAAAGGCGAATGCCGCCCCACCACGCCCGGCTGGAGCTGTTATCTTTTATGGATGTTAGAGAACACAGCTTCCTCTGCTCTCATGTGTGGATTGAGAATGCATGTGTCCCATTTAAACTTATGCAAGGATTTCCTGGAATGTCTATCATATGGCTAATAGCCTTTTTCCAGTTCTCCACTCATGTGTCTGCCTCTCCTCAGAAAAGAGGCTATCTGGGGGTGAATCCCATTGCCATTAACCTAATTGCTTTGCAGTTTAATTGGATTCTAAGAACAAGCTAACTTCTAGAGGTCTCAGATTTGATTTGTAATCCTGAGCGGCATTAGGACTTCCATTAAGGAGAGTAATGATTATCCCCAGCAATGATCCCATTCCTCCAACCACTGCTTGGTGAATATGAAGACCCACACAGCTCCCTTATACATTTACCTTGAACTTGATTTCTGGTCTCCTCCATACCTCTATCCTCTACTGCACTGGATGTTCTACACACATATCAATTTGGTTTAGCTTGCTCACTTGTCTCTAGCTGGTTAGCTGTGTTCTTGTGTCTGATCATTTCTTCTTGTTGTACACATCTTACATCCATAGTTAGTTATTCCTGCCTCTTAGGAAGAAGAAAAATACTAGAAACACTCAATTAAAGGTAGAAGGGCTGGAAGGATTGCTCAGCAGTTAAGAGCACTGCTTGTTCCTAAAGAAAACTGGGCTCTGGTTCCCAGCACACACATGGCAGCTAAAAAACCTTCCTGTAATTCCAGCTCCAGTGGAATTCCATGCCCTTCTTGCTGGACTTCCAGGGTCATTGCACAGACATGGTATGCTTACACACATCCAGCAATACACCCTATACATTAAAATTAAAAAAAATAAATTTTTTCAAATGTTTTATTTTTTTATTTTTATTTTTTGTATTGGATTGATTGATTTGAATTTATTTGAATGCTATGTCTGCATGTAAGTCTGTGCAACCATGTCATGCAACACCACGGAGGTCAGAGAGAAGGCATTTGGATTTCCCTGGAACTAAGTTCTCTGGAATTGGAGTTACAGAGGTTTCAGCTACCGCCATGTGGGTTGCTGGGGATCGAGTCCGAGGTCCTCTGCAAGAGCAGCCAGTGCTTCTTAGACTCCAGCCCCCCAAAAAAAGTATGGTTTTAAAAATTAAAAAAAAGTAGAGAAAAATTCACATACTTCAGTCCATAAGACTCTTTTGATTGCTTTTAAGGACAGTGAAACGATACTTGCTCACAGGACTGATCTGGGTAACGGGAGGTAGTAATTCACTTGAAAGGGTAGAGCTCTTTGAGAAACGGGGTAGTGAATGAAGAGTTTAGCAATTAGGTAATGTGAATAGATACTAAAGCATTTCTTTCAAGAGAAAAGGTTTTTTTTCCTTTGATACTCATCTGAGTCTGTATGAATTGGTGAAGACAGGGGTCCTGATCATCCTCAGAAGAAAATGCTAGATGTAATCAGTCCTTGGTGGTGGGTTTTGACAGAGGCCATTGTATTAGTCAGGGTTCTCTAAAGAAACAGAAGCAACAGGATGAATAATAAGCTTTATATACAATTTATTGATTTTCTTCATGTGACAGAGTTCAATTAGTCCAACAGTTAGCCGCCACCACACTGGAGAAGCTGAGAATCCAGGCAGTTGCTCAGTCAATGGGCTGGATGTCTCAGTTGTCCCAATCTGTGCTGAAGGCCCGATAGATTCCAGGAGATCTGCTGGTTTCAGTACACGCTGGGATCTGTAGGTTGATCACACAGCAAGGCAAACTCACCAGGAGAGAGAGGCAAGCCGCCACAGGAAAAAAGGACCAGATCCCTCTGCAGTGGCCTTTAATTACTGCCTGCCGGCAGAAAGGTAACACCCACTCTTGGGGTGGGCCATCCAGGTTGGAGTAGTCCAAGTCCAGAGATCCTTTTTCTCATTTGTTCTTTAGTCCAGTCAAGTCGAACACCAGGATTAAACATCACAAGTCCACCCCTTGTCACTTGACACCCAATATATAGCCTTTCTTTATGCTTATGCTTAAGCCATTTTGAACATTAGCAAGGCATAACTACCAACCTAACATTGATTAAGTCGTCTCATGTGGCAAAAGCAAGACATTATATCTTAGAGTAGGTGTAATGTCCTTGAGGAGCACTTCAATATCTAATAACACTTCAGTATCTAATAACCTAAAAATGACAACACTTAACACTTAATCTCAGTTGCACATTTCAAAAAGGGAAACAACACAAGTATTGCTTAATATATATATATTATATATAATATATAATATATTATATATTATGAACAAGGCACATTCTTAACCAAATAGGACAAAGTTAATATCTATTATAATCCAAGTTTCTGCAACTGGTCCCATGGCCTCAGCTGATAATTTATGACTACCTTCTTCTAACTACCCATTCTGTATTTCCTCCACAATCAGCAAGCACCTCTGCAGGTTCTGTCTCTTTCCAGTCCCTGGAGGAGTGAACCATACCTTCATCCCTGAAGGGTCTGGGCCACTTTTTGTCCCGGTTGTCTGGTTTGGGTTGTTGGAGTTCCCATTGACCTTAATCAAGTAGGACATTTCGGTAGCGAGAAGGCACCCTACAGCATCCTCTGCCTTCCAGACATAATCTTCCTTCCCCCCATTGTGGAGAAAAAGTCCAAGTTCCTGGTAGTCTGGTCAATCACTCCTCCGTACTACTGTTATTCCTTCCTTAGCCCTGTTGGCTAAGGGCAGTAGAAGCCCAAAAGTGGCCAAAGGGGAGTGTCTTAGCTTCCAGTTCAATGGAACGTGTGCTGTATCTCTTGGCAAAAGTACTCCCCCCTTTGAGCCAAAACTTCTAGACCAGCAAAATGCAAGGTTTTCCTACTGGGGTCACTAAGGGTGATAATGAGTGGAATCACTAGCACTTCCACCCCTTGGTTCCCTGGGACCCATGAATTTTTGGCTATAGGAGAAACAGTAACACATAGTGGGTGCTGATTCAAAGCATATATTGCCTGCTGGAGAACCTTGCCCCAGCCCCTCAGTGTATTGCTAGCCTAATTGGCATTGTAACTATGTCTTCAAGAGGCCATCCATCATTCTATCAAGCCATCTGCTTCTGGGTGGTGGGAACATGGTAAGACCAGTGATGATACCATGACCATAGGCCCACTGTCACACTTCTTTGGCTTTGAAGTGAGTTCCTTGGTCAGAAGCGATGCTGTGAGTAATACCATGATGGTGGATAAGGCATTCTGTAAGTCCCTGGATGTAGTTTTGCAGAAGCATTACAATAGCAGGAAAGGAAAATCCATAACCAGAATAAGTTATCTATTCCTGTAAGGACAAAAACGCTGTCCCCTCCATGATGGAATTGGTCCAATGTAGTCAACATGCCACCAGGTTTGCCTGGCTGGTCACCCCGGGAAATAGCACCATATTGGGGGCTCAATGTGGGTCTTTGCTGTTGGCAAATCTGGCATTCAACAGCAGCTTTAGCCAGATCAGCGTGGGTGAGTGGGAGTCCAGGCTGTTGAGCCCATGCATAACCTCCATCGTTGCTACCACCATGACCCCTTTGTTCATGGGCCCATTGAGCAACAACAGGATAGCTGGAGAAAGAGGCTGACTATCCACAGAATGATTCATCCAATCTACTTGATTAATAAACTCATCCTGTCTGAAACCAAGATCACCTTTTGATGAGCATTTTACATGAGACACAAGTATCTCACATCCTTTGACCATTCAGAGAGTTCTATCCACATAGTTCTTCCCCAAATATCTTCCTCACCAATTTTCCACTCATGATCCTTCCAAGTCCCTGACCATCCAGCCAAACCATTGGTTACAGCCCATGAATCAGTATTTAATCGAACCTCTGGCCATTCTCCTTCCAGGCAAAATGCACAACCATGTGCACTGCCCGAAGCTCTGCCCACTGTGAAGACTTTCCTTCACCAGTTCCTTTAGGTTTTCAAGAAAAATTGGCTATAATGTTGCAGCTGTCCACATCTGCGTGGTGCCTGCATAGCATGCAGAACCATCAGAGAACACTTGGAAACTTTTAAACTGTTGTTTCGGATCCGGAGCTGGTCATTTTTAAAACTGAGCTCTTTATTTTCCTCCATCACTTTATCCAGAAATGCTAGGAGCAATCAGGCAACATCATTATTTTCCTTATTTTTTCCACAATGCTCAAAACATTTTATTATAGAGATCACTAAATCCTTGCTCCTCACTAGAGGTGAGTTAGGTGAGTCTAATGGATCTATTTTCATAATTAGATCAAATAGCCTGCACCAAGGTTTACCATTCCCTCTTCATGCCACCAGGAGATCTTTCAGTAACTCTAGGCTTCATTGGCTTGGAGAGCTGGCTCCAGAAACAACCAAGCCCACTAAAGAAATTTCATCCTTTCATTCTGTTTTCTCGGAGAACCACTTCTGGTCCAGCCGGTGAGAGGTAGTCCAGATCCAAAATACTTTTTTTCTTATTTGTTCTTTAGTCCAGTAAAGTTGATACCCAGGATTAACCATCACAGCCATGATCACTGTATATATGCAGTCATGTACAATATTAACAACCTTCCATGTAAGAGATATTGCAATTTCTCCACAAAAAAGAGGCAGGCAAAGATGGGGAGAATTTCCTTGCAGGATGATTGTTTAGGTACAGGGCTGGACTTAAAGTCTGTCTTTCCTGAGCCCAGAAACTTCACACCTCACCTCACTGCTGCAACTGGAAGCTCTCCACTTCCTGTTGTTTCTTCATTCATCTTTGACCTGTCCTATCCGCTGTAGGGACTCTTGCCTTCCAGAAGGTCATAATCTGGTGTTTGATAGGAATGAGCGAAGCCAGCAGCTCAGGTAATGGGGCTGGGACTGCAGAGTACCCAGGGAGTGCTATTTCAGGCTGCTGCTTGGCCATAGTCAACAAGGCATTTTCCCATAATGGTTTTATTTTTCCCAGGAGTAAGAGAGACTCAGAAGATGCCTTGGTTGCTTTTCTCCCTGGTCCCCTGGCAAAATCCATTCTCTGAGCAAGAAGGGAATTTAAGCACAAATGGGGAAAGGTAATGAAGTCCAGATCAGGAGCCCACTGAAGACTCACAGCTCATGCACTGAAGACTTCACTTTAGGCTGAAGTTGGTAAGTACTGGTCCCGTGCTGGTCCCTCTGTGTATAGGCCATCCAGGCTGGCCTGTAAAAGTCATGAGGATGAAGCTTTATCACTTTGCTCTCTATAGCTTGCTTGTTACCTCAAGCTTCAGGAAAGATCAACTTATAAAAATAAGGCACTCGAAATTAGACATAGTTATTCCTCTGTATCTGTACTTTCCACACTTGTAAATTCAACAAATCTGGATTCAAAATATTAAGGAACAAGATCCAGTGTATTCAGTGTGGTAGGTGAATGTGCCCAAAACACACCATATGTATGAAATTCTCAAAAAATTAATGCAAACATTTACATTAACATATAGGAAATATTTGAGAGGAAACAACAAAACAATATGTAGATGCTGAGTTCAGAGGACAAGAATAGAGGGCTGCTGGCAAAGGAAACATGCTTTACTTTCTCTGGGCAAGTGCATAGGCTGCTAGGCTTGTGGACACCAGACAAGAGCACCCTTGCCCCCACAGACTTTTTTTTTAAATTTTTTTATTAATTTTATTTATTTCTGTATGTGTATGAATGTACTGTCTGCATGCAAGTTTGTGCACCCGTGTCGTGCAATGCCGCGGAGGTCAGAAGAGGGTGTCGGATTCCCCTGGAACTGGAGTTCTCCTGGAATTGGAGTTTCAGACAGCTCTCGGCCGCCATGTGGGTGCTGGGGATCGAACCCGGGTCCTCTGCAAGAGCGTCGGCGCTCCTAACCGCTAGGCCATCTCTCCAGCCCCCATATCCTACTTTCTAGGATGTGGAGATTTTTCATGGTTTCTATATGCATGACGACATTGTCTCTCTCTCTCTCTCTCTCTCTCTCTCTCTCTCTCTCTCTCTCTCTTTGTTTTACTTCCCAATACTTGTAATATTTTATTAATTAAATTTGTTTGGGAAGTTTCATGCATGTACAGTGCATTCTGGCTTCATATTCTTCCCACTACTAGCTCCACTCTCCCCCCACCCCCCACCACCCCCCGTGGGTCCTGGCAGATCTTTGTTTCAGCCTAAGGAACTTCTTCAGCAATTTGTGTTCAACAGGCATCTTAGCTACTGTTTCTGTGGATGGTTCTATATGTCTTGCAATTCTGTGGGGATATTTATGAAAGATGCAATAGCCTTCGCTGGTAGTTTTATTTCCTTCTGCAGTTTGAGAAGGTCATTCCGTATTCTCCCGAGTACAGGATAGCTTTTGAGACATTTGTTGAAAATCATACATGGCCTCCCTTGAAAGGGAAGCTTTTACTCTCATTTCTTCTTTCTTGACAATTTGCCTATAGGACATTTTCCTCCCTGCACTCTTAGATTGTTTGATAGACTATCTTGGACTTTTCTGGACATGGATTTTTAGTTTCCTCCATGTTGGGGAATATATTCTGCTGTTATTTCCTTCAAAATTCTTTCCCAGTTTTTTTTTCAGATATTTTCTAATTTTTCAAACTTCTGATACTCAAAGAAAAATATCTTGAATTTTTCTTCCATAAAGAAACTAGAAATGTTTGAAGAAATAAGTAATGTTAACCTGCTTTTAAAATAACAAAATAGATACAGGTAACCAAATAAGACATAGTACCCAACTGACATATAGGTATTTTTAGCAATAATAATCATGTTGATTCTTTAAGAATTTCATGCAAAGTGTTTTGATCACATTCAAACCTTCTCCCTCATTACTTCTGAGATCCACCCCTACCTCTCTATGTCCACTTCCTCTCTTCTGTGGTTTTTTTAAATGTCTATGGAGTGTAATGTGTGTTCACCAAAAATTATTGGATGTGAGTCTACCTCTTGGAGCCTTGTGTCACACCTTACCATGTGTCATACATGAAAGGTAATTGAGTTTCCTTCTCCCAGCAGCTATCCAATGTGAAAAGGTACTCACCAAGGTCTGGGAACTCGTGCTCCCCAATCCTTCCATGCTTGGCTTTTACTTGGCCTGAGATTAAATACATTATGTATAGCCTGCCACAGTTCTGTTGAGTTCATATGTGCAATGGCCAGGCTTTCTGGAAAACACTGTCTTCCCGTAGTCATCCCTCAACATGGCTGTTACCTTCTCTCTGTTCCCTTTTCTCACAAAAATCTCTTAGCTTTGAGGTGTAATATGAATGTCCCATTTAGGGTTCTGCACTCTGCAGTCTCTTATTAACTACAAACTGATTATTTGTGTGTCTTGCTGCAGGAAGAAACTTCTCTGGTGAGAGATGTATTCCTTTATGGGTATAGTTATAAGTCATTAGGCGTAGGTTTAATACTATGTCTATTTAGCAGAATACCTATGTAATGTGGCATGGCTAGCCTCAAGATTTTGGACTTAATACAAGTGCCAGATATGGGTCCTATCTTGTGAACTGGGCCTTTAATTCAAGCAGAAAGTAGCTGGGTGCCCCCACGAGTTGTGGGGCCATTACTTCACCAGTAGGCATGCCATGCCAGGCCAGTTATTGTGTCTTGTATACATAATTATAAAATGTGGTTAAGTGTAGTTACCCAATAATAGTGGGGCCATGCCCTTGGCATAAGCAATTAAAAAATCCACAATGCCAGTAATAGGCTCCTTTGTTGGAGTTGTTGACATAATGGTCAATGGTCAGAAACCATCAAAATATACTCACTATTGCCATTGCATTAGGCTACCCTCCAAAACTTGCCTGTGAGACACTACTAATAAACGTACTTTGTGCATGAGGTGTAGAACGTGAGGAAATGAAGCTGGTACTGGCTTCAAAACTGTATTCCTACAGTTTCGCTTTCATTGTGCTGGAAGGTGTTATGCACACAAGAGAAGAAGAAACTAATATGTATATTTTATGTATCCATTAAAATTCAGTTTAACAACAAATTCATAAAGAATAAAAAATATGGACATTAATTAAATGTTAGAATAAATGTACTTTGTGCATGAGGTGTAGAACATGAGGAAATGAAGCTGGTACTGGCTTCAAAACTGTATTCCTACAGTTTTGCTTTCATTGTGCTGGAAGGTGTTATGCACACAAGAGAAGAAGAAACTAATATGTATATTTTATGTATCCATTAAAATTAAGTTTAACAACAAATTCATAAAGAATAAAAATATGGACATTAATTAAATGTTAGATTGTATTTTGTAGGTGTTAATGAGAAATGAATTGTTCTGAATGAATTCACTAGGAAACAAAATTGGTGTTAATGTACAAAAGTCTAATCAGAGGAAGTGTATAGTTAATTAAAAGAATATCATTACCTTAGAAGTTTGAATGCTTTATGAACTCTTTGGCACTAGAAGTTTACTCTCCAGGAGCATTTTATTATCAATGTAGATTTCAAGGCAAGATTATGTTGAAAGGGAACTGAAAATTCAGAAGTTTGTGGCTTTGTGCTCCCACCACTTCATTCTTTGTATCTGAGCACACAGTAGCAGCATTGGGTGCAGCACTCGATACTGCCAAAGTTCAAGTTCAGCGTGTGGTAGATTCTTACAATGATCCTTACTCATCAACCTTGCTGGCACCTATTGATGTGGAATCTTTCAGATCTAATATTAACAAAATCCCACTGTCAGTACAAATCGTGTTGTGTGATAAAGTACTTACGGGGCTGGACCTAGAGAACTGTTAAGTTTGGATTCAAACATACTGCAGAGAAAGATAATTGTGACATCACAGAATGTAAACAAAGCCATGCATTCTGTTCTAGTTTGTCTTCCATTGCTGTGACAAAACACTCTGACCAACACCAACTTGGGGAGGAAAGGGTTTATTCAGCTTACATCTCCTGGGTCACAGTTCATCACTTAGGGAGCCCATGGCAGGAACTCAGGGCAGGAACCTGGAGGCAGGAGCTGAAGCACAGGCCATGGAGGAATGATGTTCACTGGCTTGCTTCTCTGGCCCATGCCCAGCCTGCCGCCTTATACAGTGCACAACAACCTGCCCGGGGTGGCACCACTCATTGTGGGCTAGATCCTCCCACACTGCTGGACCATCAAGACAATACTCCACAGATGTGGCCACAGGCCAATCCAATGGAGCCAATTCCCCAATTGAGGCTCCCTCAACCTAGGTGTGTCAAGTTGACACTAAAGCTATCCAGCACAATTGACCCCTTGTCAACTTGACACACAAAACACATCACTGTTAAACCACCACCTTTCCAGTTCTTATACACAAAGTATTATGTTAACATTAATCACAACCTAAGACAATACAACCTTAAAAGCCCCACAGTCCTTAAAATGTCCAAGCACTTAAAAGTTCACAGTCTATTAAAAGTCTCTTAACTGTGGGTTGCTGTAAAATCCAAAACAAGTACTGTCTTATTTCAAAGGGAAGAATTAGGCACTCTCAAACAAAACCTAAGTCCAGCAAAGTAGCTCAAGGCTGGACACCTGGGACTCACGATCTTCTGGGTTCCAAAGGGTTTCGGCAACTCCCCTTCTCTGACTCTGCCATCCGTGGCACACACAGCTCATCTTGCAGGCCCAGGCCGACTCCATTCCACACCTGCCGCTGCTCTTGGTGGTGGTCCCATGGTCCTGGCATCTCCAAAGAGCTGGGGTCGCCACTGAAACTGAGGCAGCACCTTCACCAATGGTCTCTTCTGACCTCTCCTAGTGCAAAGCCTCAGCTTCTCTCCATGACCCCTGCAATCCTGGGGTCTCCACTGCCACCGAGGTGCACTTCCACCAATGGTCTTTCCTGACCTCTCACAGTGCCAAGCTTTGGCTGCTCTCTGTGACCCCCTCAAATTTCAACACCAGAACAATATAGGAGACTCTTACACATTATCGAGTCCTGCTTCTGGCTTGAGATGGAGGCTCAGGCCTCTTCTGGATCACAGCTTCTGTGTGCTGACCCTGGAGAAATTCTTCCCAGAAGATTTCACCACAGTGATGCTAGTCTCTTGTTACTTACAGCTGATTTTTCATCCCCAGCTAACCAGCATCAATTGTCCTAGTATAACAAAGATATCACTTCAGGTTACGGTCTCTTGTTACTTACAGGTGATCTTCAGCCCCAGCTGACCAGAACCCACAGATAACACAGTCCTGATGATTTTTGCTCCCCTTTGAAAGTTGAAACTTCACAAGCCCCTCCATCTTCTACAACTCTTTCAGCAAAACTGCTCCAAGCTCCACAGCAACAATCTTTAGGCATTCAATGATCTTCCCAGCCCAACGTTCCAAACGCCTCCACAATCCTTCCCCAAAACACCAAGGTCAGGTCTGTCACAGCAATGCCCCATTCTTCTGGTACCAATTTCTGTTCTAGTTTGTTGTCCATTGCTGTGACAAAACACTCTGACCAACACCAATTTGGGGAGGAAAGGGTTTATACAGCTTACATCTCCTGGGTCACAGTTCATCACTTAGGGAGCCCAAGGCAGGAACTCAGGGCAGGAACCTGGAGGCAGGAGATGAAGCACAGGCCATGGAGGAATGATGTTCACTGGCTTGGTTCTCTGGCCCATGCCCAGCCTGCCTTCTTATACAGTACACAACAACCTGCCCAGGGTGGCACTATTCTTTGTGGGCTGGGCCCTCCCGCACTGCTGGACCATCAAGACAATACTCCACAGATGTGGCCACAGGCCAATCCAATGGAGCCAATTCCCCAATTGAGGCTCCCTCAACCCAGGTGTGTCAAGTTGACACTAAAGTTATCCAGCACAGATTCCATGGCTGTATGGAATGTAACAGACATGGAGATGCTGCAGAAAATGAAGAGAGAAAAGATGTAGAAACACAAGAAACTGAAAATTAAAGCACTTCTTTGATTTTTGAATACCATTTATAATGATATGTAGATATAATTATGAAGATACAGGGTATATTTAACATGCATTGGAATTTGTTAAGTAATTCATTTTTCTCTGATAACTTTCTAGTACAAATAGAACCCAGATATTCTTAAAAATTCAATAGTAATCACAAGAAGTATTTGGCTTGGTCCAGCCATACTTGGGAAGAGGTATTCTATGATCAGTGCCACTCTGGAAACTACAAAAGATTCATGTGAGGGCTGAGCTGTAAGGGACTTGCTGATAATGATAACATGAGTTGTATCCTTAGAATCATGGTCAATGTGGATGGAAGGAACAAACTTCACAGAGCTGTCCCCTGAACTTCACATATTCACCATGGTATGGGGTACCCACCTTAATACATATACACACTTGCAAAATAAGTGTTTTTTAATATTAATATGATTGGAAACAATGTGTTTAGAATATAATTGCCAAGAATATATGAGATACCAAAAAAAGAGAATGACGAAAACGGTCACACTAGTGAGTTTCTCAATATTTACTCTTAAATAATAAATTTTCATTTTCTTAAAAATGGCCAAATATGGCTAAGTTATAGTATGAATTTGGCTACCAGGACCCACATAACATCTAGGGCATCCTATGCAGGCCTGCAGCCATATCTCTGAGGAGGCACAGGCAGGATAATTTCCAGGGTCTTATGGACTCCAGACTATGTAAGTACATGCCTGCTCCAGGTTCAGAATGCCAGCCTGTCTCAGAAATAGGTCCAGAGTGACAGATGGGGACCCCCGACAACATGTCCCAGCCTCCACACACATATGCTCACACAGAGAGACACATACACAGCAAAAAATAATAATGATTTAAAATGTTCAAATATATGACATACAACTAAAGTATTCTAAAACTTCTCAAAATTATAATCTCTGAGACTTTAGAAAGCTCCTGTTTTCTATTAAAATTTCCCTTTAAATCTATTGAATTATTTCCTAAATACAGGAAAAGACACCATCCTAAGATAACCCTAAGAACATCATCTTCTTGAACTTCAAATAAAAGGCCGCATAGAATGGGAATTGATAAAGAGCAAAGAAAGAACACCCTTGTGAACACCATTAAGTATAAAAAACAAGAACCCTTCTTGTAACACTTTTGTGTTTCTAAGGATGAAAGACTTGCCTTTGTGCTTCACTGTTAAAACTGATGATGATTGACAACTGAAGTACTTTCTCTATAGAATGAAGGCTCCTGGTTAGCAATCTAGTACAGGGGGAAGGCATTCATGAAAATGATGATGAGGTTTGTACTGCAAGTGTATGCAGCTTGCACTGCAGAAGGCCTGCACAGACAAACTGCCTTACAGGGCTCACATACAACAATCACTGCTTCTATTGCTTGATTTTACAGGTTTTGATACAAAATACTTAATAAGTAGTTTGAAAGTTATAACTTCCCAATAAAATTTCCCCAAAGAAATAAAGGATATAAAATAATAAGTGGCTATGTACCATTTGCTTCTCTACTCTTTGGATTGGATGAAGTAATTTCTTAATCTACCATCTGTAAAATTCATCAAAACTGTCACTGAGCAATACACAAATATAGAAAATGTTTAAAAAAAACCTGAAGTAATTTTCACATCCACTTGCCTCCATGATACCTTTGTCACTTTGTAATAGAAATGTCATCTCTCATGTTAGCAATGCTCTTTTACACTTGACCTTCACACATTATGAAAGTGCTCAACATATCTCATAAGGTTATGACTGACATGAAAAGTATAATTTTCTTTGTATTATGTAAGAGTAACATCAAAAGACATTTATTGACTTATTCTGGTTTATTTCTACATGTTGGATAAAACCTTAATTTCATGGGTAATGTTTAGAATCTAAAGCCCACTTTGGCACCCAGCCCCAGCCAGCATTATGGTGTCTGTGTAATTGATCTCCTTCTATGCCAAGCAGCTTCTTTACACACACTCCATGCATTAGAATCCCTAGAGTAATCCCAGAAAGTAAAAAATTCCATTATCATCCTAAATAATCAAAATTAGAATGTGTGATGTCAAAGAACATTCTTTCCTTTCTACTTTTGAGTCAAGGTGGAGATTTTAATCTGTAAATATTTTTAAAAGGGAAATAAATATCTCAGGTTTGTTCAAGTATTTGAAATGAAGCACACCATTTTATCCTTCATAGGTAGAGGGGACATATTTATATGAAACACAAATATGGTTTGGTGAGTACCACATTGTATACATTTATTTGAAAAGTGTGCTGATTTTTTAAAGGACTGACCCTTAATAAAATAGGTATTGACATGATTTTGCCAGAGTAAGGCTGCATCGGTAAAATAATTAGCAGTTTATGTCAAATAATCAGAAACAATAAATTCTGCATAGTCTAAAACAATACATATATCAGACTTTAGTGCAATGAAAATAGCTGAAAATATTTCTAGAATTTCTCTTAAGAGTAGTTTTGACTATAGAGCCATATTAGTGGAAAGCCATGTGGGGCATCCTCTAGTTTCATGGGGCATTTATCACTTTTAAATAAAGGGGATTTTACAAATGAGACTTAGTGCTGCATTGAACCAGATCAACGAGGCAGGAGAACCCCACCAATAATGGCTATGGGTGTCTTTCTTTCACATGCAATCTTCTATCAGACCTTGTAACTTAACAGACAGTTCACACTGCCACTCTATAGTAGCTCTCTGACAGATGATTTGCCTTCCTCGGATGGATTAGCAACCCCCAAACCATGGACTTGCCTTGCATAAACCATGCTATAAAACAGTTTCCAAATTAATTTATGATAGGCAAATGATATCTTAGAGAGATTCAAGAGTGACATTTGAATATTTTTCATGGTTCAAAGCTAAAATTGTCATTTGGAACTTAGGGGGCGTTATTTGATGGCTCGTTATTTTGAGACAGGGTCTCCTTGTAGCTCCAATGGGCCTGAAATTTGCTATGTAGACCAGGCTGGGCTCCACCTCACAGAGATGATCCTGCCTCTGCCTCCTGATATAGTCACATAAGTTTTTCTAAGTTCATTTTACTTATACAAATTTTAACATTGTATTTCAAGCATATACAATTCATCCATGTACAAAATAAATACTATGATATATAATATACTACACATGAACACATATGTAATGTATTTATGCACACAAACACAGCCTAAGGCTGAAAGTTAGAATCATGGTTCAAGTAAGATTGAATATTTTAAAATGACAAGTAGATTTCAAACCTATGAGGCAAAATATCAAAAGAACACATGTCACAAAATTACATAATTTTCAAGTTTTGCATGTTAGGACATTAATTTATGTTTTCTTTGGTTTACTAGAAAATCTCTCATTCCTTTCACATTCTAAGATCAAGCACTGTTATAACAACTTCTGGTTCAGAAGACTCTATTTTAAACTTTTTTGCTACTTCTGGTTATACTTTGTTACAAAGCACTATACTCTGTAATATTTCACTTATTTGAAAGATGAAAACTCCTAGATTTGAAAAAAAAAATGACCCATAACAAAATAACTTTCTGAATGTGCTAATATAATTTTGCAAACAGGAATTTGTGCACAAACCTTGACTTGTATAATAGTCCAAAAACGGATTATATTTATTTGCTAAAAATATTCATGAGAATTTATGACCAACTTTAAATGTTGGAAAATTTCTATTGGATCTTAGAATTCTCAGTTTTAAAAGCTATTTCCCTATTTACAGTCTTAAGACAAATTTATCTCATTATTGATCCAGAAACATTTTTCCAGAAAGTAACTAACTTCAACAAGTTTGAAGATAATTGTGAAATCTGCTCATGTTCTCTAGAAGATAGGAGAGGAAAACAAACTATAATCATTCATTGATATTGTTTTGCTAACAAAAGATAATAAGTAAAAGAGGGTGAAATTTTGGTCATTCACTATTTACCTTAAATGTTTCTGTTTCTTCTCATATAAACCTCAGAAGTATTACGTCAATGTACTTGTTATATGCTATAGAGAAATTACGAGATCAACAGGAAGAGCCAGGTGCTAAGAGGGACTTTAATTTCACACTGGCAGGACTGACAAACATAATTCCCTAAATGTGTCAGCCCCTCACTCAAGTTGTTGGGAACCTTTATACTCATGGGAGGAATGGAAGGAAAGGTCAACTAATACATATATGATAACTAACTGGCTTGGAAAGTAAAGATTTCTATTTTGGCTAACTGCAGGATACAGAAAGGTGTGTGTGTGTGTGTGTGTGTGTGTGTGTGTGTGTGTGTGTATTTTCTTTCTTTCTTTCTTTCTTTCTTTCTTTCTTTCTTTCTTTCTTTCTTTCTTTCTTTCTTTCTGTCTTTGGTCATTTTGAGACAGGGTCTTTGTGTAGCCCCAGGTGGCCTGGAACTTGATAAATAGACTAGGCTATCCTTGAACTCACAGAGATCCACCTGCCTCTGTCTCCTGGGTGCCAGATTAAAGGTGTGCACTGCCACAACTGACAATTTCCATGTTTATTTATCTCCAGGATAGTCCTGCTCCAAAGTTCTTAGCAACCATCCTAAGGGTTTTATTACTAGTATATTGCAAGAACTTTTAGCAACCATCTGATGTTTTTTATTTCAACCATAGTTAATCATAAAAATAAATATAACAGTCCCATTAAACTCAGTTAATAAAAATAAAATTACCCAGATAACTCCAGTGGATGCTCTTGTATCAAGGGAAGTCCAGGTACAAATGCTTGACTGGACAAGACTTAAAATATATGACAGAATGCATGAACTCTATTGGTGCTAATCGGTGGTCTAAATTTGATTAAGGTCTATTATATGAAAGATAAAAAATAATAAAATATACATAAAAATTTATTGACAAATTTAAAATAAAGAATATTATTAATGCTTTTGGTTTGCTCATATGCTGTCATTTTATAAATAAGATTTTTTCTTTAGTATTTCATGCCTATCTTTGCATCAAATACATCTGTAAATTAAAGTTTTTCATTGTCATTTTTAGATGTCCTGAAACCAAACCACAAAATTGTGTCTTTATTCCTAAAAGAGTCTATTCATTTTCTGTGGCCAAAATTAAATCTTTCATCTGCAGTTTTGCTGCTATTACATCAAATTAGTCACAATGAATACAGAGAGAAGAGACAATATTCAGTGCATAATTATTGTTTTATTTTCATCTGGAACTTATGGCATTGGTGACACAGGCAGGGAAGGGTGTGCAGCCTTCTCCCCAGATCCTTCTAGTCCACGGCATCCAGGTCATCTGCTGAGAGAAAATATGAGAGAAAATGTTTCTGAAGAATTTAGAAGCCGAATTTGAATATGTTATCTACCTAGCACTGTGCTAATTGGTGCAAATTGAGTGCTGTGTGGGTAGATTGCACTATAGACACTGACATTTAAACATCCACAATCTCTCCACAGTGCTCCTTATTTGACATTGTCCTTGTCCCAGTTCATGTATGTGTATTGAGATATATGAAGGTGTGCCTACATGGAACAAACAAGAGCTTGCATTCCTACCCCCCCTCAAAAACTAGCATCTGCAATGTATTAATTATTATAAACAATCTAGAGATTATCAAATATGGGGGAAAGAACACATAAATCATTTTCAATTAGAATGTTGCTGTAGGTAAAGGACATGATCATATCTGGAATTTGGCATCTCCAAGGGATCTGCAAACAATCCCTGTGAACACTGAATTATGGCACCTTCATCCTTTCATGCCTTATTGCTGGCATGCTGGTCTTATTCATCATCTAAAGCAGTCTCCTCATAAAACTGAAATTGTTGGGTATAATATAAATTGAATAGTAAATAAAATATTAATGACAGGTAACCAGTTACAGTAGGATCTCCTAATTTGTGTATAGTGCAGAGGCTTGGCCAGATAATGGAAGAATGGAGAAAGACTTATCACATGCCACAGTAATGTAAGAACTGGAGTAATTCTGACAGTAATTCCAAATCCCTTCAAGGAAATTATGGGAATTTTATTTAAGCATCCTATAAATAGTCATTTGGGAAAGGACTAATTGTAAAATTGGACAAAATCTGAAAAAAAAAACCACTATATATATATATATATATTGTGGTATCTCTGCCGCTGAGATTTGTGGTGGGGCCCACTTAACCGTAGGATGACCCATGTGGAAAAACACACTCAGGAAAGCAACCACGTGTAAGACAGGTGTGCAGGTTCAAACTGGCAGAGGAGATTTATTCAAATTGTTGAGGTTAAATTATGCCATGATTACTCAGTCTCTCAGGGAACCTAAATCTTTTCATCACTACAACCCCCCCAATGGGTGTGGCCAGGGAGATACCTTGATTTAGAATTCCAACACATTCTATAAGTTTCCCCATCATATATATCTAATAATATATATATATATATATATAATACTATATATTCTAGAATCCCTTCTTTGGAAAGAACCAAAGTACCAAAAATGGAGAACTAAGTGGTTCTCCACCTGGGTATCTGGAAACCTTCACAGCAAGTGTTACATCCTTGTATACAACCCTCCAACCACAGTGGAATGTGGGGACCAAATGATAAATTTTTCATCTATTACAAAATCATGACTGAAGAGTGCTTATCCCTGAATAAGACACCTATATGAAACTTCCACCTCCTAAGACCCAGGGATCAGTGACAAAGAGTGGGCAGTAAGACTGTAAGAGCCAGAGGTGTTTGATGACCACAAGAAAACAGAGTTCCCAAGACAGCAGAGAAGTTACCCACATGAACTCACATCAATGGCGACAGCACAAAGTCCCTTGTAAGGCGACCTAGACAAAACCCCACCACAGAAGTGTGGAATTTTATAGGAAGCTCCAAAACTTGCTGAGGAACTATTGACACCTAATAGCTCTGTGAAGGGAGAGATTTAGTCTTCTTATAGTCCTTAAAAATCTAATATAAGCCAGGTATGGTGGCACATAACTTTAATCCCAGCACTCAGGAGGCAGAGGCTGGCAGATTGCTGTGAGTTCAAGCCAGCCTGGTGTATATAGCGAACTCCAGGACAGCTGGTACTAAAGTGAGACCCTGTCTCAAAAGACCAAAAAAACAAAAAAAAAAAAAAAAAAAAAAAAAGAAAAGAAAAGAAGACACACACACATATATATATATATGTATATATATATATATACATATATATATATTTCACTGTGTCTTTTAAAGGCACTAAGGGGTTTCTGTATTCAGTACTGCCCATCTGAGATTCGATAATTCTCCCTCCTTCATCATCTACTGGTTGCCTGTAATCCTTCATCCTGAGGTAGAACCTGTGACATTCCCTCATCTACCTTGACAAATCAACTTCTTTGTCACTATGCAGATCTTGGTCTACTGTGGAGATTTCATTGATTCAAAATGTCTTCAGTAGCAACATGTATGTTGCCCATCTTGGTCTTACAGTCTTTCCACCTCCTCTTCTGGAATGTTCCCTGAAGCTGAGCTGTAGAGGTTGCATTGTAGATGTGTCACCATTGTAAATGGCCAACTTACTGCCACTTATTCTTGAATTTGATGAGTTCTAGAAGTTTCTAATAATATTATGTTTCAAAAATAAATTATACCTTATCTGAAATAAAAGTGTTTAAATGTACTATCCTATTAAAGTGGTTCAGTGACCCCAATAGATACCACAGGCTACCATATGAAAAGCCCATTACCAGAAATGGACTCCCTCTTTTAAAATTGTTGACCAGTAATCACATGGATCCTCAAACAATACTGCCCTTCCCTTTGTACTTGGAAATGCAACAGAACTGGATTGTAAGACTCTATTACTAATAATACTACATATCTGAGTCACAGAGCAAAAAAGAGAAATCAAGTTACTACTGAATTTGAAGCTCTGCTGGCTAGCTTTAAGATGTTACGTATGTTACTGGAAGAGAAAGGAAATCATAAACCTCACCCAGCTGTGGACCTGTAAAACAACAATAACAACTGGTTGATTAAATATGGCCACTGGTGCAATAGTGACATAATTATTAATGCATTAGGCGTCCACTCTCTAATTGGATTTAGGGAACAATAGATAGCCCATATCAGATGCTATTATCGGGCCCAAGAATATATGATCAGACTAGTCATAGGTCATAAGGAAGAACTTACTTCTGTTATTCTCCTAATTAAGCATAATATTAAACTAAGTCATAATGAATTATTCTTGTACCGATAGATCAATAGATCTCTCAACTCTCACCATAGGTGGTTGAGAGCTGTTCAGTCAGCAGATGGATGGTATGTCACACAGAGACCTAAAAGTGGTCAACATGTAGAGAATAAGAGACTGCAGAAAGCTTAGCTCTGAGTGAGACAAACTGTAATGGATCTCCTACGACTCAAGTATATTCAGGAGTTGGATAGGAAAGATTCTAAGATCCCTCAATGGTATATGAATACATGAAATCTGTGAAACACTAAAGAGCAGTTGCACACATGTACCCAAAACATAACCCAAGTCACAGATGTTCCTTGAATGGATGGTCAAGGTAAGCAAGAAGTCTTGGCTCTAACTGAGATCTGTTGTCAATTCATAGATATATTGAAAGGGGACATGATTATTCTCTCTCTCTCTCTCTCTCTCTCTCTCTCTCTCTCTCTCTCTCGGTCTTGTTGAGACAGGAGCTTCCTGTAGCTCAGGCTGTCCTGGAATTTGCTATGTAGACCAGGTTGGTCTTGAACTCAAAGATCCAACAGCCTCTGCCTCCCAAGTGCTAGGATTAAAGGCATGCACCACCATGCCTGGCTACTTTTCTCTTATATTGTACCACCTGTCAGACTGACCAGATGCCAAGGACTAGAATGACAGCCTAGAATACAGATAAGACATGATAGATCTGTAAAAATATTAAGACACATAATAATAGAAGACTGAAGTCAGAGGAGTAATTAAGTGGTGGTAGGAAGAAAGAGTGGTTCTGAATAGGACCAAAGTAAATTGTATATCATTCTCTATTCTATAAAATGATGTTAAAATGGCATCCCAGCACCCAAATACATAAATAAATAAATAAATAAATAAATGCTGAGATTAGGTATAGTAAATCTGTGAATATGTTATTAAATTTATACTCATTACCAAAACACTTCAGAAATGATTAAAAGCAATACATAGTTCAATTAAGCAAATTCTGCTCATTCTGTAGAAGTTTTATGATAATTTATAATAAAAAGTTATCTTTGATTTTTTGAAAAATATAATATAACTGAAATTGCAGAATTTTTAATGAGAATTGAATTCATATTCAATTAAGAAAATATATTTGACACTTGTCTCCCAGGTGGGGAGAGTGCCTTCCACCACTAGAACCATAGAGAGGAACTGTGTGCATGGATAGGACAGCCAGTGGTTCGCACACTCCTCACCCAGGTGCCCCCCACCCCAAGCAACTGATACTGTGGTTGGAAGTATAAGCTGCTGTGGTTTACTGCTGTTGGGATGATCCAACAGTGACAGTGATTCTAGGCTGCATAGCCAAAGCTGAGGAAGAAACCAGCAGGAAGCAAACAGAATGATCAACCAGTCCTCCATATTAACATTTGAGATTATCAACAGAAGCCAAACAAGCAAACAAAGGTGTTGGGGGGGTACACATGCCAAAGACACAGTGGAAAAACAATAATATGGGAAAAGCTCATAGAATTCCCCACCAAACTCAACGAGTCCTGTAGAAGGCCCCAACAACGAGATCTCCCTGGTAGGAAACCAAGACACCGACCTTAGAAGAACAATTGTAGACATATTCAAAGACTATAAGGAATAAATCAGAAAACTAAAGGGAGAGGGGCTAGAGAGATAGCCTAGTGGTTAAGAGCACCTAGTGTTCTTGCAGAGGACCTGGGTTCAATCCCCAGCACCTACATGGCGGCTGAGAACAGTCTGTAACTCCAATTCCAGGAGAACTCCAGTTCCAGGGGAATCCGAGACCCTCTTCTGACCTCCTCTAAGTTTGTGCACCCATGTTGTGCATTGCACAACATGGATGCACAAACTTACATCCAGATAGTACATTTGTACACATACAAAAACAAATAAAATAAAAAAAAAAAAAAACTAAAGTGAGAGAGTGAAAAACTCATGAAGGATCTAGAAGGAAAGAATGATAAACTCTGGAAAGAACTAAAGGTAGGGATTGACAAACTCCAAAAAGAACAAGAGGAAGAGAAATACAAACTCCGAAAAGAACAAGAGGGAGAGAATGACAAACTCCAAAAGGAAGTGGAAACACTGAAAAGATCTCAGGCTGAATGGAAAAAAGAAACTGTCCAGAGAAGCAAGGAGCTACAAGAAGAGAATGAAAATCTCCAAAGGGAAGTAGAAATACTGAAGAAATCAGTGGATGAAATGAAAAGGAAATTGAACACTCATCCAATCAGCAGGAAAGGATGGGAAAAAGCCTCAGAAGCAGAATGGATGAAGCAGAAAAAAAGAATATCAGACCTACAGGATAACAGAGTGCAGCTAGAAACCTCAAGTAAAGATTACAAAAAATTAAAAAAAAAACACATAAGAGTTGAACAACCATGAAATGTGAGACACTATGAAAAGACCACACCTCTGCATCATAGGCATAGAGGAAGGAGAAGAATCCAAAGAGAATGGTATTAATCAGATCTTCAACAGAATAATAGATAAAAATTTCTCCAAGCTGAAAAAAGACAAACCCATACATAAGAAGCACATAGAACACCAAATAGGCAAAACCAGAAAATAAATTCTCCATGCCATATCAGAATTAATACACTAGATTCTCAAAGCAAGGAAAAAATACTGAAAGCCATGGGAGAAAAACAAGTAACATATAAGGGGAAACCCATCAGTGCAAACTATGAAAGCCAGAAGAACATGGACCAAAGTATTCCCAGTGCTAAATGACTTTAGATGCCAATCAAGATTACTATGCCCAGCAAAAATGTCAATCATAGTTGAAGGAGAAAGAAAAATCTTTCATGATATAAACAAAATGAAAGAACACATGTCAAAAAAACCAACATTTCAGAAAATACTATAAGCAATTCAAAGATCAGAAGGAGCAACTATCCTTAAACAACCCAAGAGAGAAATTAACAAAAGTATAAGAGAGTAAATAAATACCTAGACCAGGAATGAAAGGAAAAATAAATTGAAAGGAGACAACACACATCTCTCAATAATAACCTTAAATATTAATAGTCTAAACTCCCAATAGACTGGGAGAAAAGATTAAGAAACAGAATCCATCTAGATGCTGTCTACAAGACATCCATCTCACCCTCAAGGACAGACAACACCTTAGAGTGAAAGGATGGAAAACAAAAATATTCCAAGCAAATGGTACCAAACATCAAGCAGGAGTGGCCATTCTAATATCAGACAAAATAAACCTCAGAATAAAATTAATCTGAAAAGACAAAGAGGGCCATTATATCCTTATCAATGGAGCAATTAACCAGAAAGATTTCACAATGTTAAATATTTATGCACCAAACTCTGCTGCATCAAGCTTTATAAACACAGCCCTTCAGGACCTCAAGACACAGATTAATCCCAGCATGCTAATAGTGGTGGACTTCAATACCCCACTGAGTCCCTGGTCAACTGCACAAAAAATAAACAGAGAGACATCAGAACTGAAAATTAAAATATACCAAATGGACCTCACATATCTACAGAATATTGTACCCAAACACCGGAGAATATACTCTCTACTCAATGTGCCATGGAACATTCTCCAAAATCAGCCATGTACTGGGACACAAAAGAAATGTCAACAAGTACAAAAGGATTGAAATTATTCCATGCATTCTATCAGACCATAATGCAATAAAGCTCAATATTAACACCAGGGTAAGCACTACTAACTATAAGAACACACAGAGACTAAACAACACATTCTTGAATAATGAGTGGGTCAGGGAAGAAATAAAGAATGAAATAAAAGCATTCTTGTAACTAAATAAAAATGGCAACACACCACAGCAAAACCTGTGGGATACATTAAAGTCAGTCCTAAGAGAGAAATTTATAGCCCTAAGTGCCCACAGCAATAAAACAGAAAGAAGCCATCAAACAATCTAACACTGCAGCTAAAAACACTTGAGAGACAAAAACAAATGAAACCTAAACCCAACAGACAGGAAGAAATAACAAAAATCAGAGCAGAAATCAAAGAAACAGAAACAAAGAAAATCAATGAACCCAAAATCTGGTTCTTTAAAAAGATAAAATAGACAGACCTGTAGCCCAGTAAACCAAAATAAAGAAAGAGCAACTCCAAATCAATAGCATTCCTGATGAAAGGGAAAATATCATAACAGGTAAAGAAAAGATCCAGCACCAGGTGTGGTGGCACATGCCATTAATCCTAGCACTTGGGAGGCAGAGGCAGGGGGATTTTGTGAGTTCAAGGCTAGGTTGGTCTACAGAGCTAGTTCCAGGACAGCTGGGGCTACAGGGAGAGCCTGTCTGGAAAAGACCCCCCACCCCAAAAAAAGAAAGAGAAAAGATCCAGATAATCATATGAGAACACTTCAAATACCTATATTCTATTAAATTTGAAAACCTAAGAGAAATTGATGAATACCTGAAATCCTGGGATTCACTAAAGCTTAACCAAGAAGAGACTGGCAGTTTAAACAGACCCATAATACTTTAGGAAATTGAAGATGTAATAAAAAGCCTCCCAACTGGGCTGGAGAGATGGCCTAGCGGTTAAGAGTGCCGACCGCTCTTGCAGAGGACCCGGGTTCGATCCCCAGCACCCATATGGCGGCCGAGAACCGTCTGAAACTCCAATTCCAGGAGAACTCCAGTTCCAGGGGAATCCAAGACCCTCTTCTGACCTCCGCAGCATTGCATGACACGGGTGCACAAACTTGCATGCAGACAGTANCGGTTTCGATCCCCAGCACCCACATGGCAGCCGAGAACCAACCGTCTGAAACTCCAATTCCAGAACTCCAGTTCCAGGGGAATCTGCCGCCCTCTTCTGACCTCCGCAGCATTGCATGACACGGGTGCACAAACTTGCATGCAGACAGTACATTCATACACATACAGAAATAAATAAAATAAAAAAAGCCCCCCAAATAAAATGAAGTCCAGCCCAGATGGATTCAGAGCAAAATTCTATAAAACATTTAAAGAGGTCTTACAACCATTACTACTCAAACTTTTCAGAAGGATGCAAACAGAGGGAAATGTCCCAAATTCCTTCTGTGAAGCCAGTATCACTCTAATACCAAAACCAGGCAACAAGAAAGAAAACTATAGACCCATATCATTAATGAACACAGATGCAAAAATTCTCAACAAAATACTTGCAAATCACATTCAGACCCACATCTAAAAGATCATCCATCATGACCAAGTTGGATTCATACCAGACATGCAGGGATGGTTCAACATTCATAAATCATAACTATCATAAACACATAAACGGACTAAAAGACAAAAAAGACAGGATAATCTCAATTGATGCAGAAAAAGCTTTTGACAAAATCCAGCATCCCTTCATGCTTAAAGTCCTAGAGAGAATTGGACTGGAGGGATCATTCCTCAATGTAATCAAAGCCATATACAAGAAACTCACAGCCAACATCATCCTAAATGGAGAATAGTTGGAAACATTCTCCTTAAAGGCAGGAACATGGCATGGCTGTCCACTATTGCCACTCCTCTTCAATATAGTGCTTGAAATGCTTGCTAGGGCAATAAGGTGAGGAAGTGTAATTAAAGGAGTTCTAATTGGAAAAGAGAAAGTAAATCTATCCCTTTTTGCAGATGATATGATAGTTTACCTAAGGGATGCTAAAAACTCTACAAGAAAACTCTTAGAAATAATTAAAAGTTTCAGAAAAGTGGTGGGATACAAAATAAACCTAGAAAAATCAATAGCCTTTCTTTACACCAACAATAAGCAACTGGAGAAGGAATATAAGGGGACCTTCCCAGTTACAATAGCCTCAAAAAAATGTCTAGGAATAAATCTAACCAAAGACACTGAAGACATCTACAATAAAAATTTTAAAACCCCAAAGAAGTAGATTGAAAATGACATCAAAAGATGGAAAGACCTCACATGCTCATGGATTGGAAAAATTAATATAGTAAAAATGTCATTGAGAAAGACTGAGAAAGAGATGAAAAGCATGTTTGGCAGAATACATGAGCTCTGGTGGGGTGGGGGATGGGGTGGGGAACACGGGTCTAGATTCGATAATCTTGTACAAAATAAATATTAAAAAACTAAAAAATGTCCACTCTACCCATATTAATATAAAGACTCAATTCAATCCCAATCAAAATCCCCATAAACTCTTTCACGGACTTGGGAAAAATGTCATTAAAATCATATAGATAAACAAAAGACCCTGAATAGCTAAAGCAACCCTGAGTGAAAAGTGAAATTCAGGGGGGGATTATTTTACCAGACTTCAAACTATATTACCGGGCTATAGACATAAAGGCAGTCTGGTACTGACAAAAAAACCCAGACCCATTGACCAATGGAACAAAACTGAAGATCTAAACTTGAGCTCATATAACTTCAGCTACCTCATATTTGACAAAGGCACAAAAAAGGCTCAATGGAAGAACGATAGCATCTTCAGCAAATGGTGCTGGCAAAACTGGATCACCATTTGTAGAAGAACAAAATTAAACCCTTACCTCTCACCCTGTACAAAAATAAACTCCAAGTAGATCAAAGATCTCAACCTGAAACCTGAAACCCTGAAGGTGATATTCAAAAAAGTCAGCAGCAACATACAAGACATAGGTGTGGGAAAAGACTTGACTTTCTAAATCAAACAGCAACTGCACAGGAAATAAGGACAACAGCTGATAAGTGGAACCTCATCAAACTCAGAAGCTTTTTCTACAGCTAAAGAAACAATAAAGAAAGTGATGAAAAAACCCACAGAGTGGGAAGAAACCATCACCACTGATACATCTTACAGAGCATTAACATCCAGAATATATAAACTATTTAAAAAAAGAACAAATAATTAAGAAAATACATGACCTACTCAAAAGATGGAGTAAAGAGATGAACTGAGACTTCACAAGTAAGGAAGTAAAGATGGCTGAGAAACATCTTAAAAAGTGTTCTGACCTCCGCAGCCTTGCATGACATGGGTGCACAAACCTGCATGCAGACAGTACATTCATACACATACAGAAATAAAAAAAGGTTCAACATCATAATAATTAAGGAAATGCAAATCAAAACCACACTAAATTATCATCTCACTCCAATAAGACTAGTCAAGATCACAGAAACAAAAGACACCAAATGCTGAAGTGTTGTGGGGAAAGGGGAACACTCATCCACTGCTGGGGGGCATGTAAACTTGTACAACCACTGAGGAAAGCAGTGTGGAGAACCCTCGAAAGATGCAAAATGAGCCTACCGCCTGACCCAGACATACTACTCCAGGATATATAGCCACAAGACACATCCTACTACAAATATACATGCACATCCATGTTTATTGCAGCTCTCTTCACAATAGCAAAGACCTGGAACCAACCCAAATTCCCCTCTACTATTGACTGATTAACAAAAATGTGGTACATCTACACAATGGAATTCTATGTACTGGTAAAGAAAGATGACATCATGAATTTTGCAGGTAAATGGATGGAGCTCAAAGCCATTATGCTAAATGAAGTAACACAGTCCCAGGGGAAAAAAAAGGCAAATGGTTTCCCTCATTTGTGGAATCTAACAACAAATCCCCAGTTGGCAGGTAAACTGAGGAACTTTATTATTATATTTCATTGTATTTCATCTGAAAGCAACTGTGCTATTATAATGTGAATCTCTTAATGGGCTCTAGATTTGACCTACCACTTGTATTCACACATTGTAATTACCATATGTAGGTGGAAGGTATGTATTCATGTTCTAAAAAAAAAAAAAGGAATGTAAAGTTATACTTCTTTTTACATGCATGCCACTTTACTGTTAAAATGTGAATCCCTAAATGTGTTTTCAAATTAACTTATAGTTTATTTTCAGATTTTGTAATTTTTATTTATGTCTGGAGTGTGTATATGCATTTTTGTAATAATATAAAGTCAAAGGGAAGAAAAATGTGAGAGAAAAACCTATTCAAAGAACTGACCAAAACAGTAAACTTGTGCATCGAAAAGGTTATAAACGACTGAGAAAAAGATGCAAGACAGGACTTAACATGTATGACAGAATCCATGAATCTACATGCTATGTAGACCAGGCTGGCTTGGAACTCATAGAGATTTACCTTTCTCTGTCTCCTGAATGCTGTGATTAAAGCATGTGCCATCATAGCGGCTTCTCCCAGTTTTATACCATTCATGATCCAGCCTATTGGATGTTGCCATCTACATTCAGAGTAGGACAATCCTCACCACAGTTGTCTAGTTAATCTCTCTAGAATCAGCCATAAAGATTCCCATAATACGTACTTTGTACATCCTAGGCTATCAGGTCTTAGTCGGGTCCTGTCCTGGAACTGACTGGGCTGCTCTCCCATTCCCCAGCTTCCTCAGTTCCTGGAGACACTCAGAAGTAGCTGGGGAGTCCAGTCAAGCAGGATCTCACTTTATTGCAAGCATGGTAGTGACTTATATACAAAACAGCCACAAAAGGCATTTAGGCACGACAGCAAATGACCAATGTTCCTGCAGCCCCTCTGACCCTCTCAGGCGGATTGGCGTACATGGCTGACAATTTTAACTCATGCTGCTTTTTCTTATCTTTCCCCAACCAGAGGTTTTGGCAAACAACCTGGGTCCCTCCTCCTCCACCTCCACTCAGCGCCATCTTGACCTGGCTGGCCGGGTGGGCCCCATCACTAGGCCACCTTCAATCTTTGAAAACTAGCAAGAAGATTTATGATTGAACTATTCCTGTGACATCTGCATTATTGCCACATATCTTTGTAACATATATCCAAATAGTGCATATTTTAGAATATAAAAAATGTAACCTTTATAGCTCCGTTAGTATCTATGGCTTGTACATAATCAAACTTGCTTTGCCTTAGAAAAATACATACCTTAATCAAGAAGGCTAGCTTTTTTAATAATACCAAGTAAAAACAAATGCTTTGATTAAGGTTTATAAATTTAAATTAATGTGCCACTGATGTAATTAAATTAAAATTCTTCTTTTCTCAGAAAGCTCATGGAAATTAATTCATGTTATCTTATTAGAATGATGTTGATATTGATATATGTTTTAAGTTTTTCACTACAAATTTCACAATTGGATTTCAGTTACTATAAGATTATAAATGATACTTTAAAATTGAAAGAGGGTTGCATGAATATTGTCTTTAGATCAAAATTAGTCAAGTCCATTTTCTAAGAAGTTTTATCTTGAAATGTCTGGACCATTCTTTTTGTGTAAATGCATTATGCAAAAGTGTGAACATTTTTAAAATGTTTCTGCTGCTGCTATATTATTTTTGTTTGTTTTTTGTTTAGTTGCCCAGGTATTAAGAGGAAAATGATCTGGGCATGGTAACTCACTCACACTTGTATCTCAGCCTGTTGGAAGCTGAGGCAGTTAGACTGCCATGAATTGGAGCCCAGCCCAAGTTACAGTGTGAGACCTTGTCCTCCCCCCACAAAACCAACAAAAAAAAAACACACTTATATTGTTTTGCCATAAAGAACGTCTCAGGGCCTAGGAGATATTTCAGTTAGCTGTGGAAGCATGAGGACCTGAGTTGGATCTCCAGCTTCCATGTAAAAAACTGGGCACCAAAGTGCATTCTTATAATCCCAGGGCTAAAGAGGTAGGAGCAAGCAGATCCTGGGGACTCTCTGGCCATCCAGCTCAGCCTACCTGGTGAGCCCCAGGTCCCAATAAAAGACTATCATAAAAAAAAACCAAGGTGGACGTCTTCTGAAGAATGACACCGAAAGTTGACCTCCACATGCATATACACGTGTGCGCACATACACATGTGTACACATACACAGGAACATACACACCAAAAGAATATCTCAGGATGCTACTATTCTGCCATTAAGATATTTATGGATGCATTTAAAAATATTTGCTGTGTGGTGGCGCACACCTGTAATTCCAGCACTTGGGAGGCAGAGGCAGGTGGATCACTGTGAGTTCAAGGCCAGGCCTGGTCTACAGAGTGAGTTCCATGCCAGCTGGAGCTACAAGGAGACCCTGTCTCAAAAGACCAAAAACAATGTGATCCTTCACATTACAGAATACTGTGTTCAGTATTCAATACAACTAACTTGTAGCCAATTTTTTTTTCTTAATCTTCTTTTGGAATTGAGAGAATTTTAAGTGGTTAAAAGTGTTACATAGTTTTTATTTGTTTAATAATGTGAAATTGTTTCTGCATTTGACACTTAGAACCAAAATTTTTCAGTGCGCCTTTGTCAGCTAGTAATGACCAGCAGTGAATACCTTGAAAGTATTTATGAAACATACTCACATTTAGGCAAGTAGGCGAGTTTGTAGTATAGAGTCTTGATGCTCAGATCTTCTGTACTCATAAATCACAGATATGGAGCAGAAAGGCCAGCATTTACATACATTCTTAATCACTTTGGAGCAGTGTGGACTAAATTTGACTACCTTTGCTTGCATGCTCTATGCAGCTGGACATCTCTTTTTTTTTTAATTTTTTTTTATTTTTAAGGGATTCTACAATACAATGACACAGTTGTTTGCAGATAACAATGATGTTACTCAGTATGTCATACAATTAAGTAATTGGTGCATTTTGCAAGTATCTATGTCCAAATTTTGAACAACCCAAGGTTCCCATAGTCCAGTTGGAGAAGCTTGTATGCACAGGCATGTTGATCAATCAGGTGTCCAGACTATATTCCTATAGTCTCATGATTCACCCCTATCTCTCCACAGCCCTTACAATCTACCACGCCTCCTCTTCCGCAGTTTGTTCCCTAGGCTTTGGGAAAGGGGCACAAGTGGGTGAGAAGAAAACAGTCTAATTTCTTTGGAGTTGTCATTTTGGACTCCGGTCTGTTCAGTTTGTTTCCCTTCACGGATTGACAGCTTTCACAGTGATACCCTTTTCAGTCATACTAACAAAGCTCAAGCTATTGGATGTACAGGCATTTAAGCAGTACCACTTATTGTGTCAAGCTAAGCTGTGAGCATAGACACAGATGCTTGGATGGTATGCTAATCCGCAAACTGTGGTTTCTCTATAAAGGGTGACAAGTTCTTATTGTGGCTTATAACATCGCCTAACCACTAGAGGACATAAGCTTGTGGCATCCGCTGTGAGTTATTCCTCCAAGGAGAGAGCTAATAGCCAAATAGTTTTGGGATATAATATAGACACTTGGCTGCCACTGTTGCACTGTATCTCCAGGCTGTTGAGGTGTAGCTGATATTTTCGGAGGAGTCTTGTTTGTCTCAGGGAGACCAATATTTTGCTGTATTGCTGTAGTGGCCTTTGGTAACGCTCTCTAGCATTTCAGAGGCCAGTTGTACGCTAGCAGGTGACGTCTCATAACATTTTTCATGCTCACACCAGGTCTTCGACAACAGGGACTTACTGCCTTTCTCCTTGCATATATCCCATTTATAGGCAAAAGGCCTTTATAATTTGGGGGGGCGGGTTTGAATCCCCTAGCCAACATCTCCTAGGCAGAATAATTCATTGCTGATGTCAGAGCTTTCCTGTAGTAATATATTTTGCTTAATTACACAACTTATAAACACTTTACTATTGAATTTGGCTCTAGATAGAGAAATATCCTTTCACAGTTCCTATGCCTATCAATCAGTTAATACGTTGTGCCTGTTTTATAGGAAATTACCACCGTAACAATTGGCTCTAGTTTACAGTTTGGGAGTGGTTTCATTACCATCCTGTTTTCCTTTTTTCAAAAAAAAAAAAAAAGAAAAAAAAAGGGGGGGGAGAGGTAGGAAGGTTTCTCAGCATTAGGGTCCATTATTAACAGTCAACCCCAATATTATTCAGAGAGATGCTCAGTGACCGTGTCTCAGGCAGTCTGATGTTCCTCATTCCTTAGTGTTCAGATGGGTCAACCTCTCTGCTGACATTCCCCAGTTCATCCTGCACAGCCATAAGTTGTATGTTTTCAGGCATTTAGATTGGTGACTTTTACCTGTGGGAACATAAAATTCTCCTCCCATTGTTATTTTCAAGATCAGAAAAATTGAAAATTTATCAATAGGATTGAAACACAGAGTTTTCCATTTGTATCCCAGAAAGGATAGTACCCCACCTCCCCCCTTCCTCTTTTCTTTTTTTTTTTTTTTTTTTAGGTTTTTGTTTTGACCTATAGATGCCTAAGTTGTATTACACATACCCATAAGCAGGAGCCAAGGCATAAGCTTTCATTACATTTACCCAAACTGGTTCTCATTGACTGTATGCTACTTATTTGGGAAGGAAATTTAAGCTTAGTTCCTTTAACTTGTCCTACAAGTAAAGAAAGTGTTATAATGTGATATTGTGTTATTCAGAAAAAATATATAGGCCATTTGTATACCTTAACCCGATACAAATTATAAATAAGACCAATTAACATTTTATATTCCCGATTGGTTCAATTGTATTACCATTTCCACCAAAACCTACACCTAAATTTAATTAATCTAAACAATTCACTAAGCCATTGAAATATCCTATACTTGGTGGATAAAGCTTGGGCAGAGTTGAGAACCTGCTAAATAAATTTTACCCAATAAACACTTTGCTCTTTAACGCTTTATGACTGGACTAAGACTTCTACTTATTTGGTAAGTAAAAATTTAAGCTTAATTCTTTTAAATTGTCCTACAAGTAAAAGAAAGTGTTACACTGTGATGTTGTGTATTTCAGAAAAATATAGAGCCCAACCCAATACTAACTATGAATAAAACAACTAGCATTTTATATTCCCAGTTAGTTCAAATGTCAGTATCTAGCTCCTTTTCTTTTTTCCCAGCACAAGATTCCTGCATATAAAACCAATTTGCAAGCAGTTGTGTCCCAGCCCACAGAGCCCAAGGCTCCCACCATCTAGCTGGAGGGGCTTGAATGTTCAATCAAGTTGATCAAATAAGTGTCCAGACTATATTGTCATAGTTTTACCGTTCACCCCAATCGCCGCTCCTACAATATACCACTCCCCCTCTTCCACAGATTGTTCCTTAGGCTTAGAGATGGGGCACAGGTGGACAAGAAGCACAACAGTCTACTTTGTCTGGAGATGTCGTCTTGGACTCTAATCAGTTCTGGCTGTTTCCTTTCATGGGCTGCCCGATTGCCCAGGGACAGGCTTCCAATCCTACTAATGAAGCACAAGCGGTTAGATATATATGTATTTAAACATTGCTAGTTATTATGGTAGGTTACTTTGGTATAGACACATATGTCTGGATGGTGTCTTAATCCCTGAATTACTTTTCTTTTTCCCCCTGAGAGAGATGACAAGGCCTTACTGTGGCATATATATCTCCTAATCGCTAGAAGGTATAAGCTTGTGGCAACATCCTCGAGTTATTTGTCCAAGGAGAGAGCTAATAATCAAATAAAGTTGGGATATACAGACATATGGCTGCCTCTGCTGCACAGTATCACCAAGCAGTTGGGGTGTAGCTGATGTTGGTGGCGGAGTTTTGCTTGACTCAAGGAGACTAACCTTTGCTTTATTAGTTCAGTGGCCTTTGGTAACACTCTCTGGTATTCCAGAGACCAACTGTATACTTGTAAGTGCGATCTCGATACAATCCTCCCATGGTTACATTAGGTCATTGACAGCAGGGCAGACCTTACCACCTCTTTTCTTGCAGATATCCCAGTTTACAGGCAATAAGCCTTAACCTTTTTTTTGGGGGGGGGGCTTGGGTCCCCTGGCTAGCATCTCCTTGGCAGAATAATCCGATGCTGCTTTCAGTGCTCTCTTGTATTAATTATATGAACTACTTAAAGTAGTGTTTAAGTGTATTGTCTATTCAGAAACAAACACAATACTTTAGTATTGTGTTTGTTTCTGGATAGACAATAATCCTTTTTACAGTTCCTATGTATATTAGTCAATTGAAGAAAGCCGTTTTTCCAGTTTTATAAGAGATTACTTCTATACCAGTCAGCTCTAATTTACCATTAATGGATGACTTCATTACCACCCTGTTTTTCTTTGTTCTGTGAAAAAGAGGTAAGGAGGTCTCTCATATTGAAACTGTGCTGCACCTAGAAGGTAAAGTTCGTTAGGACTCACTGTAAACAGATGTTACACCTATGGTCCTCAGAGATGTTTGATGCCTGTAGCAGTCTGAGGCTTTTATTCCTTTTAGTGTTAAGATTGGTGAACTTCTCTGCTGGTATTTCATGGTACAACCTATACGACGGAAGGCTGTATCCATTCTTTCTCTGCCTTTGAGTTGGTGTCGTTTTGACCTGTGGGAACATACAAATCTTTTCCCATGGTTAGTCTTAAGATTAAATTGAAAGTTTTGGACAAAAAGGTTTAATATATAACTGTATCTCCCCTTTTTTTAAATTTTATTTTTTGACCCATGAGTCTCAGGAAGGCATTTGTAGTACACTTACCTATAGGCAGGGATCAAAGAGTAAATTTCATCAAATTTGCCCTTTTTTTTTTTTTTGGGTGAGTGCATGATGTTAATTTGGGAAGCAAACTTAAATCCTTTAGTTAAGTTATCCTACAGGTAAAAGAGGATGTTACAAGCTGATACTGCATAACACAAAAATTATAGAGAACATTTGTATATGTTAATCCCAAAGCTATTGTTATATAAATTTTGAGTAAAATACCATATAATTTTAAATTAAATATACATTAATAGAATATAGACCCATGTCCCTCTCCCGCCGCTCCCACCCCTCCCACCCCTCCCGGTTCACCATTTCAGTCGGTTTTCTGATGCAGTCTTTCAGTTGTTGTTCTTTTAATATGCATCCCTCATCACAAGAAATATTAATAACTGGGTTATTGATGCTAGCATCCACATATGAGGGATACCATTCGACGTTTGTTTTTCTGTGATTGCGTTACTTCACTTAATATAATATCCTCCAGCTCCATCCATTTACCTGCAAAGTTCATGATATCATCCTTCTTTATTGCTGCATAGAACTCCATTGTGTACATGTACCACATTTTTTCTATCCACTCAGCAGTTGAGGGGCATTTGGGTTGGTTCCAGCTTTTTGCTATTGTGAACAGAGCTGCAATAAATATAGCTGTGCATGTATTTCTGCAGTAAGATGAGTCTTGTGGGTATATACCTAGGAGTGGTATGACTGGATCAAATGGCAAGCTCATTTTGAGTCTTCCAAGGGTTCTCCACACTGCTTTCCATAGTGGCTGTACCAGTTTACATTCCCACCAGCAATGGATGAGTGTTCCCCTTTCCCCGCAACCTCTCCAGCACTTGGTATCATTTGTTCTCTTGATCCTGGCCAGTCTTATCGGAGTGAGGTGATATCTTAGAGTGGTCTTAATTTGCATTTCCCTAACTATTAGTGACGTTGAACAGTTTTTAAGATGCTTCTCAGCCATCTCTAGCTCCTCCTCTGTGAAGTCTCTATTCAGCTCTTTGCTCCATCTTTTGAGTGATTCATTTGTTTTCTTTTTTCTTTGTTTTTTCAGTAGTTTGTATATTCTGGAAATTAATGCTTTGTCAGATGTATCTGCAGTAAAGGTTTCTTCCCACTCAGTGGGTTTTCTCTTTACTTCCTTTATTGTTTCTTTTGATGTACAGAAGCTTTTGAGTTTAATGAGGTCCCATTTGTCAATTATCGATCTTATTTCTTGTGCAGCTGCTGTCTGATTTAGGAAGTCTTTTCCTACACCTATGTCTTGTAGTCTGCTGCCAAGTTTTTCTTCTATTACCTCCAGAGTTTTGGGTTTCACGTTGAGGTCTTTAATCCATCTGGAATTGACTTTTGTGCAAGGCGAGAGGTAGGGGTTTAGCTTCATTCTTCTGCAAGTGGTGATCCAGTTTTGCCAGCACCACTTGTTGAAGATGCTGTCTTTCCTCCATTGTGTCTTCTTGGCCCCTTTATCAAATATGAGGTGGCTGAAGTTGTATGTGCTCAGGTTTGGGTCTTCAGTTTTATTCCATTGGTCAACTGATCTGTTTTTGTGCCAGTACCAAGCTGTTTTTATAACTATAGCCCTGTAGTATAGTTTTAAATCTGGTATAGAGATCCCCCCTGTATTGCTCTTTTCGCTCAGGGTTGCTCTGGCTATTCGGGGTCTCTTGTTTTTCCAAATGAAATTGAGGATTTTTTTTTCCAAACCTGTGAAGAAGCTCTTGGGGATTTTGATTGGGATTGCATTAAATCTGTATATGAGTTTAGGTAAAATGGACATTTTTACTATATTTATTTTCCCAATCCATGAGCATGGGAGGTTTGTCCATCTTCTGATGTCTTGTTCAATTTCCTTCTTCAGAGGTTTAAAGTTTTTGTTGTAGAGATCCTTGGTGTGTTTGGTTAGGTTTGTTCCTAGGTATTTTATTGTTTTTGAGGCTATTTTAAGTGGGAAGGTCTCCTTGTAGTCCTTCTTCAGTTGCTTATTGTTGGTGTAAAGAAAGGCTACTGATTTTTCTAGATTTATTTTGTATCCTGCCACTTTACTGAAGTTCTTAATCATTTCTAGGAGTTTACTGGTGGAGTTCTTAGCATCCCTTAAGTATACAATCATATCATCAGCAAAAAGGGATAGTTTAACTTCCTCTTTTCCTATTAGAACTCCTTTAATTTCCTTTTCTTGCCTTATTGCCCTAGCAAGGGTTTCAAGCACTATATTGAAGAGGAGTGGTGACAAAGGGCAGCCTTGCCTAGTTCCTACCCTTAAAGGGAATGCCGCTGTCGTTTCCCCATTTAGGATGATATTGGCTGTGGGTTTCCTGTATATGGCTTTGATTACATTAAGGAATGATCCCTCCAATCCAATTCTTTCCAGGACTTTAAACATGTAGGGATGTTGAATTTTGTCAAAGGCTTTCTCCGCATCAATTGAGATGATGGTGTGGTTTTTGTCTTTCAGTCCATTTATATGCTTGATGATGTTTATTGATTTTCGTATGTTGAACCATCCCTGCATCTCTGGTATAAATCCAACTTGGTCATGATGGATGATCTTCTTGATGTGTGTCTGTATGCGATTTGCCAGTATCCTGTTTAGAATTTTGGCATCTGTGTTCATTAGGGAGATGGGTCTATAGTTCTCCTTTTTGGTTGCATCTTTGCCTGGTTTTGGTATTAGTGTGATGCTGGCTTCATAGAAGGAATCTGGGAGAACTCCCTCCAATTGTATCCTTCTAAACAGCTTGAGTAGTAATGGTTGTAGGTCTTTTTGAAATATTTTATAGAATTCTGCTGTGAAACCATCTGGGCCTGGGCATTTTTTGTTTGGGAGGCTGCTTATTACATCATCAATTTCCTCATATATTATTGGACTGTTTAAGCTGTCGATCTCTTCTTGGTTCAGCTTTGGTGGTTCCCAGGTTTTCAGATATTCATCCATTTCTTCTAGGTTTTCAAATTTAGTAGAGTATAGGTTTTTGAAGTAATCTCTTATGGTTGTCTGGATCTTTTCATTGTCTGTTGTGATATTTCCCCTTTCATCACAGATTCTATTGATTTGGAGTTGTTCTTTTTTTCTTTTAGTTAACTGGGCTAGAGGTCTGTCTATCTTATTTATTCTCTCAAAGAACCAACTTTTTGATTGATTGATTTTTTGTATGGTTTTCTTTGTTTCTATTTCATTGATTTCTGCTCTGATTTTTGTTATTTCTTCTTGTCTGCTGCGTTTAGGGTTCATTTGTTGTTCTCTCTCAAGTACTTTAAGCCTCTGTGTTAGATCATTCACTTGTGCTCTTTCTGTTTTTTTAATGTAGGCACTTAGAGCTATAAACTTCCCTCTTAGGACTGCCTTTAAAGTGTCCCATAGGTTTTGCTGTGTTGTATTATCATTGTCATTCAGTTCCAGGAATGTTTTTATTTCTTTCTTTATTTCATCCCTGACCCATTCATTATTCAGTAGAGTGTTGTTTAGTCTCCATGTGTTCTTGTACGGTGTAGGGCTTATCCTGGTATTGATATTGAGCTTTATTGCACTGTGGTCTGATAGAATGCATGAAATTATTTCAATCTTTTTGTATTTTTTGAGTTTTTCCCTGTGTCCCAGTATATGGTCTATTTTGGAGAATGTTCCATGGGGTGCTGAGTAGAAAGTGTATTCTCTGGTGTTTGGGTGAAATATTCGATAGATGTCTGTGAGATCCAGTTGGTGTATTGTATCATTCAGTTCAGATGTCTCTTTGTTTATCTTTTGTCCTGTTGATCTGTCTAAAGGACTTAGTGGGGTATTAAAGTCCCCTACTATTACTGTGCTGGGGTTAATTTGAGCCTTGAAGTCCTGAAGAGTTGTCTTTACAAAGTTTGGTGCGCTGGCGTTTGGTGCATATATATTCATGATTGTGAGGTCTTCATCGTTAATTGTTCCTTTAATAAGGATGTAGTGGCCCTCTTTGTCTCTTTTGATTTCTTTTGCTTTGAAGTCTATTTTATCTGATACTAGAATAGCAACTCCTGCTTTCTTTTTGGTACCATTTGCTTGGAATATTTTCTTCCATCCCTTCACTTTAAGTTGGTGCCTGTCCTTGAAATTGAGATGGGTTTCTTGTAGACAGCATATAGATGGATTTTGTTTCCTAATCCATTCTCCCAGTCTATGCCTTTTGATTGGGGAGTTCAGCCCATTAATATTTAAGGTTATAATTGAAAGATGGATGTTGCTTCCTTTCACCTTATTATCCATTTGGACTTTTAGTCTCTGTTTCAACTCCTATGATTATGTTTTTATTAGTTTCTTTCCCTAGGTGCTTGAGGATAGTTGCTCTTCTCTTCTGCCCTTTGAATTGCTTCAAGTATTTTCTGGAGAGTTGGTTTTCCGGAAATGTATTCTATCATCTTGCTTATGTCATGGAAGATTTTTCTCTCTCCTTCAAGTGTAATCGACATTTTTGCTGGGTAAAGTATTCTGGGTTGGCATCCATAGTCCTTTAACACTGGAAATGCTTTGCTCCATGTTCTTCTTGCTTTCATGGTTTGCGGCGAGAAGTCATTTGTGATTCTGATGGGTTTCCCTTTGTATGTGACTTGTTTTTCTCGCGTGGCCTTCAGAATTTTATCTTTGTTTTGGGCATCTAGCACTTTGACTATGATATGGCGTGGGGAGTTTCTTTTCTGATCTTGTCTATTTGGAGTTCTATGTGCTTCTTGTATTTGAATGGGTTTGTCTATTTTTAGTTTGGGGAAGTTTTCATCTATTATTGTGTTGAAGATATGCTCAATACTATTCTCTTGAGATTCTTCCCCTTCCTCTATTCCTATGATGCGGAGGTTTGATCTTTTCATAGTGTCCCATATTTCCTGGTTGTTCCACTTTTGTGTATTTTTAAATTTTTCATAATCTTTATTTGAGTTTTTTAGTTGCTCTGTGTTATCTTCCAGATCTGATATTCTTTGCTCAGCTTCCTCCATTCTATTTCTAAGGCTTTTTCCTTTCCTTTCTTCTTGATTGGACGAGTGTTCTATTTCCTTTTTCATTTCATCCTGTGATTTCTTTAATATATCAATTTCTTTTTTGAGTTTCTCAATCTCTTCTTCGTGCTCCTTACTTCGTTGGTTGGCTTCCTTTTTCAGTGTTTCTACTTCCTTAAGGTGTTTGTTTTTTTCTCTCTCTAGTTCTTTCTGGAGTTTGTCAATCCCTTCCTTTAGTTCTCTGAATTCTTCTTTATGCTCTTTAATTTCTCTGCATAGCTCTGCAATTATTCCTCTAAGGTCTGTTTCTGGGGTCACCTCCAAGGGGATCCCACTATATCTATCTCCTACAGGGTTGGTAGAGCTTGGTGTGGAATTATCCTGCACCTTTCCCATGTTGTCCCTTCGTCGTGTCCCTGGCATGTGGATTTCCGTTTTGTGATTCAAATCACAAATGCCTTTTCAGTGTGTTGAAGGGTGAAAGCTTCTTTTGTTTTGCTTACCTCCTTTTTGCGCTTTTTTTTTTCTTCCTCTCCCCCTCCTTCTTTATGGAGTGTTGACTTGTCTAGGTTTTCAGGCTTTCACTTTTGTTTGTAGATTGGATATTGAAAGTCTAAGTCATTCTTCCCTCCCTCTTCTGAGAGTTCTCCTAATCCAGTCCACTGGATACTCTCTCTTCCTCAAATCCAATTGTTGGTGGGGGGGGGGGATACGCCTGTCTTAGCCCGCACCCCAGCACCCGAGTGAGCCAGACCCAAGCTCAGGTCTGCTTCAGGCTGCGAGGGGGGAAGGGCGTCCCGGCGGGCTGAGGACCCGAACCTAGGCCCCGCCAGCCACCTGGCCCTCTGCCACCAACCAGAAATCAGTTGTCCAAAACCACAAAAGTCACTCTGCCCTAAGCCTTTACCTGGCTAGAGCCGTGTCGGACGGCTCCAAGTGTTCCTAACAGGTCCGGACCTGGAGTCCAGACACACCGCCCTTCTACGGCTGATTCAGCCACCCGAGCGAGCCAGACCCAAGCTCAGGTCTGCTTCCGGCTGCGAGGGGGGAAGGGCGTCCCGGCGGGCTGAGGACCCGAACCTAGGCCCCGCCAGCCACCTGGCCCTCCGCCACCGACCAGAAATCAGTTGTCCAAAACCACAAAAGTCACTCTGCCCTAAGCCTTTACCTGGCTAGAGCCGTGTCGGACGGCTCCAAGTGTTCCTAACAGGTCCGGACCTGGAGTCCAGACACACTGCCCTTCTACAGCTGATTCAGCCACCGGAGTGAGCCAGACCCAAGCTCAGGTCTGGACATCTCTTCTAATGAGATGCCCCAGTGTTGTCTTTGCTCAGTCCTTTTAAAACATGCATTCGTATTTCCTAGAAGTCTGACATGTTAGGCTCTTAATATGTACCTAGATACAGTACTTTTTCCTTGATAGGAATATTGTTGGAGCCTTTATGTGTGGAGGGGAAAGTTGGAATGGTTTGTGTGGAGTAGAACGCAAACACTCTGGTTCGTATTTTTCATAGGCTTTCACTGGCTGCTGGCTTATGGCAGTAAGTGTCTCTGTTTAAATTCCTGAAAGACCATCTGAAATAATTCATTATTATTACCAAATTTCTAAGTCCTCTTTTTTTCTTAGCCTGGTGTAGTGTGGAAAATGGGTACCATTAAAATATGCAAAGCCTTATTAACACTGTACCTGAAATAGGTCATTTTGCCTCATCCATTTGCCAAAGTAGTCATTTCCAAGTTGATATTTTGAGGTAGGCTAATAGTATTTTCTATGGTATTTTAGATTGTAAGCTTAATGGCAGGGAACTATATCAATAGTTGTGCTTTTATATAGCAACTGTTGCAATATATTTTTGGTGCTTATTAAATGATCATATTAATAAGCAAAAAATATATCAAAATTGGTATGCAGTTCTTTAAAACTCTCTAACAAATTGTTCTAAGTACACATTTTAGAATAATGAAAAGCCCTTTACAAATGATATTTTGCTTAAAAGAATGATGTGGAAATGAAAGAGAGCATAAGTGAAGTGGAGGATCATCTTGTTAAGATATTGTTTAACAGGAGAGATATTGTTTAACAGACATATTGGAGTAGGTTTGGTCTTCATCCAATGTGACTGTGTTGTGATGGAAGGAAAAGGGCTCCTGAACTGGAGACCAGGGAACACGGCCATATAATACTGGAAGCTGGGCCTGAAAGACTGTGTCTAGAAGCCAAGAACTTGAGGACAGAGGACTTCTACCAGATGCTAGCACTCTCCCTTCAGTTTCATCTGAAGTGTGGCTCTGTGATCACATTGATTTCAAACTTCAAATATACAGAACTGTGTTAGAATATGCTTCTTTTGTCTTCGTACTACACCATTTGTGGGATTTCTAACAAAACTGGAAGAAGCATCTGAGTATCTGCACATAAAATATATAATAAAGAAAGAATTATATACAACACCATGTCTGGGTTTTCAATTTTTTTTATTTTATTTTCTATGTGTATGAATGTACTGCCTGCATGTAGGTTTGTGCACCCGTATCGTGCAATGCCGCAGAGGTCAGAAGAGGGGGTTGGATTCCCCTGGAACTAGAGTTCTCCTAGAATTGGAGTTATAGACGGTTCTCAGCTGCCATGTGGGTGCTGGGGATTGAACCCAGGTCCTCTGCAAGAGCAGTCAGTGCTCTTAACTGCCAGGCTATCTTTCCAGCCCCGGGTCATCAATTTTTTTCCATTGATCTATGGGTCTATTTTGAGGCCAGTGCCATTCTGTTTCTATGACTATAGCTATGTAATATAATTTGAAATCTGGTATGGCAATCCCCCCCCACCCCTGCATTGGTCTTTGTACTCAGGGTTGCTTTGGCTATCTGGGGACTTTTGTGTTTCCATATGGATTTTGTGATTTATTTTTCTAATTCTGTGAAGAAAGTCATGGAAATTTTGATTGGGATTGCATTGAATCTATATATTACTTTGGGTAGGATGGTCATTTTCACTATATTAATTCTTCAATATGTGAGCATGGGAGATCCTTCCATCTTCTCGGGTCTTCCTCAATCTCCTTCTTTAAAGATTGAAAATCTTCCTTGTAGAGATCTTTAATGTCTTTGGTCATGGTTGTTCTGAGATATTTTATTTTTTAAGCTATTGTAAATAGATGGTTTCCATGTACTCTTTCTCCAATTGCTTGTTATTAGCATATAGAAAGGCTACTGATATTTGTAGATTAATTTTTTAAACTGCAACTTTACTGAAACGGTTAATCATTTCTAAAAGTTTTCTGGGGGAATTTTTGGCATCCCTTAGTTATAATATCTTGTCCTCTGCAGAAAGGGATAGTTTGACCTACCTCTTCATTTAAAAATAGTAATCCTTTAATTTTCTTCTCTTGTCTTATTGCTCTAACAAGCATTTCAAGCACTATATTTCAATCACTATATAGTGGGCATCATTGCCAGGTTCCTGACTTTAGGAGGAATGCTAATTTTTCTCTATTTAGAATGATATTGGCTGTCAGTTTGCTGTATATAGCTTTACTTATATTGAGGAATGTTCCCTCCAGTCAAACGCCCTCTAGGACTTTATTCATTTTTATTTTTATTTTTTCACCTGGGTCTCGCTAGTCATAGCCTGTTCAGGATGACTTCGATCTCTCACTGCCTGCCTCTGCCTCCCATGTTGGATTTTATCAAGGACCTTTTTGGCATCAATTCAGATGAACATGTGGTTTTTGTCTTTGAGTCCTTTTATATGATATATGATATTTACTGATTTACATATGTTGAACCATCCCTGCATCTCTGGAATAAATCTGACTTGATCAAGGGGATGACATTTTTTATATGTGTCTATATGTGGTTTGTAAGTATTTGTTGAGTTTTTTCCATCTATATTCATTAAGGATATGGGTCTATTGTTTTCTTTTGTGGTTGTATCCTTGCCTGGTTTTTGTGTATTAGAATGATATGGGCTTATAGAAGGAATTTGGGAGATTTCCCTCTGTTTCTATACTTTTTTTTCAAGACAGGGTCTCTCTATAGCCAGAACTCACTCTGTAGACCAGGCTGGCCTTGAACTCGCAAAGATCTGCCTGCCTCTGCCTCCCAAGTGCTAGGATAAAAGGCTTGCACCACCACGCTCAGTCTATACTTTTGAATAACTTAAGTAATATTGGTTGTAAGTCCTCCTAAAATGTTGGTAGAATTCTGCCATTCCCAGGTGAAGGGAGAGAGCAGAGATAGCTTATGCTTTGATAGGATAGAAAACCTGAGAGAATCATATTAGTCTAACAATCTGTTGACAAATTACACATACGAAACATGTTCATGAGACCATATGCGAAAATGAAGGCTACATATGAGGAAACAGCACCAGATAGGAGAAACATTCCTTTGAGCCATTGGCCAGGGTAGTCCAAAAGACTACCAAAATTGCACAGGCTATTGTCACAGCCCTTGATTGCCTCCCCAGACCTGAAGGTAAGGCATTATTCCTGCAGACCAGAAACCTTCAGAGACTGGATCTTGAGCAATGGAGCTGGATCTGACCTGGAATCACCAGGGTGGAATCCACCAACTCTTGAAGGTTAGCAGTCATGGCTCTGAGAACACTATGTAAGCCACTAAGGGAGATTCTCAACTGATAGTCCAACATCAGGCTCCAGACCAAATATCAACGTCAATTACCAGCACAGAGAATGACATAGGTGCAATAGCACTTCTAACTTGGGGAAAATTAAGAGGTAACCAATTGGACCTAAAACTCAATCAGTGGGAAAACAAAACAACAACAAAAAAAAACAAAACAAAAAAACAACTCATGTGTGGTATTGTTAACTTAGCCAGGTGCACACAGCTGCAGAGGTCATAGATCTTAGACAATGCCACAAGGTAGACACATCCGTAAGCTAAGGTAACATTTTACTAACTACAAAAGAAGTATCCTTATATTGACAGAAAAATATCCCAGACACCACTCAGAAAGAAAGCTTCTTTTGCACTAGATGGGAATAGTATAGAGTACCACAACTGGACACACATAGGCATGGTCTGTGAATTGCTTATATCTAGGTGACACATCTACATTGAAACCTCTAGACACAAGACACAAGCTCCATAGAACAATGATCCAGGAAGGCACTGACTACCTCTTAACTCTAGTTAAGGCAGCTCTTCCATTCAACAGGAGACCAGGAAGGAGCCCCAAAGGGTCTGAATGGCTGAACTATGAGGATTAGGAGTCTATAAAGTGTGGTTTCATGGACAGGCTGCCTATATTCAGCTTCACCCACCCAGGATTCAGGGAGCATTGCAGAATAAGGTGCAAAATGATTGTAAGAAAGAGTGAGGTGATAAAGACCAATGGAAATGAATCCTACAAGCTCCTGTGACCCTGTTTATGTGAATCTATAGCATTAGTATCAACATGCACAAGACCTGTGCAAGCTCAGTTGGACAAAAAACCTAGCACAGCCCTGTAGCAATGGGTAGCAGAACCCAACCTTGGCTGAGGAAATATTGACAACAGACAGTGGTCTGGTAAGGACGACATGGCCTTCTTTAGAAAAGAGACTCTGGATATGGCTTATGGAGCTCAAGGGATGAGGTGGCACTGAGGAATGGGCTGGGAGAATAATTTGGTGCAATGGACTCTAACACAAATTACAGAAGTGTGAACTCAGTGTTTTTTTGGGGGGGGGCATTCAAGGGTTGTGAGAAGGCTTCATGGGAGAAGAAGGTAAAATGTGATTAAATCTTCAACTTAAAATACATTTTACTTTCCAAGGAGTAAAATAAGCTTGATGGGTAAAAAAGACCACTTAGAATGGCTAAATATGCCAGGTTTTGAGACCATTCGTTCTTAAAAACATGAGAACGAGTGTTCACTTTTGAAGATTTGTCCAGCCCATATGCCCTCACCCATAGCTCTGAAAACTTTTTGCAGAAAATGAAACAAATTAAACAGTGATCCTTTGGTAATAGCATAGAAAACAAGAAAATGAAAAAGGAACAAATTGGTTATTTTTTCTTTAGATTTTTATTTTTTATCTGAACTCTTTACTAAAAATTCATAGTGGGGCAGAGATATAGAAATTTAAGATGTGGGCTAGAGAGATAGCCTAGTGGTTAAGAGCACAGACTGCTCTTGCAGAGGTCCCAAGTTCGATCCCCAGCACCCACATGATGGTTAAGAACAGTCTGTAACTCCAGTTCCAGGAGAACTCCAGTTCCAGGGGAATCTGACACACTCTTCTGACCTCTGTGGCATTGCATGACATGGGTACACAAACCTACATGCAGACAGTACATTCATACACATACAAAAATAAAAAAATAAAAAAATAAATTAAAAAGAAAGAAAGTTAAATGCATTGTAATTATCAAAAGAAATATTACCAGAAACCTGATTCTTAAAAAAGGGAAGTACTGTGTAGTGCTGTGTTCTTACCCACCTTTTATTTATAATAAGTCCAGGGGCTGGAGAGATAGCCTAGTGGTTAAGAACACTGATTGCTCTTACAGAGGACCCAGATTCGATACCCAGCACCCACATGGCAGCTGAGAACTGTAACTCCAATTCCAGGAGAACTCTAGTTCCAGGGGAATCTGACACCCTCTTCTGACCTCCGCTGCATTGCACAACACAGGTGCACAGACCTACAGGCAGACAGTACATTTATACACATAAATAAGTAAATAAAATATAAAAAAATAAATCCAAAGCATAAAAAATATATCATAACTTAGCTTTCATTGAGCTTGCTAGTAATACATATTTATCCATTTCAAAAATTGGTGTTGTTAATCTCAAAGGTGTTATTTTCTTAAACTAATAGTCTAAAATGGGTCGGTTCAATGACCTGTTAGTATGAAGACACTTATTAAAACAGCAATTAGCACTGCATGTTTGGGAAAGTATTTATCCTGATAACTAAGCATTTGTTGACTAGCTCTGAAAGTTCAGTGGAAGGTCTAGATTACAGTATTTACTAAGCCTAATAAGGATGTTTCATGATCAATCATATTTTCATGTTGGGGACTGTTATCCCTTTTATATGTTGAGTTTGATGCCTTTTCCAAGTTGCTAATAGCCTGTAATACCCTAATTAGCATGTCTATAAAAATGAGCTCTTCTTTTGCTTATGTTTCTTGAACAGAAAATTTTCCAATTTTTACAATTAAGCTATAAAGTTATCAATAGATTTGAATTTTAATTTTTTGACATTTGAAAAATACCTTGACTTATATCACTTTTTAACAGAAAGTTATCATTGCTTTGAGTGATTCCATGCTGTAGTTCAATGTTAAAAGGCACATAACAGTAATTTTCAGTAATTACTTAATATCATAATTGCTTTTGTATTTTCCTGAGACCATTAGTGTGATGGTTAATCCTGGGTGTCAAGTTGACTAGACTAAGGAACAAATAAGAGAAAAGGGATCTTCAGATTGGACTACCTCAACCCAGATGGCCCACCCCAAATGTGGGTGTTACCTTCTGCAGGCAGGCAGTATTAAAAGCCATGGCAGAGGGAGCTGGTCTCTCTTTTCCTGCAGCTTGCCTCTCTCTCACTGGTGAGTTTGTCTTACTGCTGTGATCAACACTTCGGATCCCAGCATGTATTGAAACTGGCAGATCTCCTGGAATCCATCGGGCCTCCAGCACCAGATTGGGACTACTGAGATACCCAGCCTTTCAGACTGAGCAGTTCCCTGGATTCTCAGCCTCTCCAGTGTGGTGCGGCTACTGTTGGACTTCTTGAACTCTGTCATGTGAGCAAATCAATAAATTGTATATTGCTATATATTCGTCCTGTTGCTTGTGTTTCTTTAGAGAACTCTGACTAATACAGAGTTTGGTACCAGAAGTGGTTCTAGAGAAACAGAATTAAAAGCATGAATTCCTTTAGTGGGCTTAGTAGTTTCTGGAGCCACCTCTCCAACCCAATGAAGCCTAGAGTTACTGAAGGCTCTCTTGGTGGCATGAAGAGGAATGATAATCCTTGGTGCAGACTATTTGATGTAATTATGAAGATAGATCCATTTGACTCACCTAACTTGCCTCTTGTGAGAAGCAAAGAATTTAGTGACTCTATATATAAAACGTTTGAGAAATAGGAAAATAATGATGTTGCCTTGTTGCTCCTAGCATCTCTGGATGAAGTGATAGAGGAAAATAAGGAGCTCAGTGATAAAATTGACCAGCTCCAGATTTGAAACAACAGTTTAAAAGTTTCCAAGTGTGCTCTGGAAGAGCATCTCCTCTCCAGCAGCCAAAGAGCTAAAGTGGCAGAAAATCAAGCTGGAGCCCTTATTATATGTTTGGCTGATTTACAACAAAAATTTAATTCCCAGCCACGAAGAGTGTCTGCAGTCAAAGTGAGACTACAGGTGAGGAAAGGGTGGAATCCTGAAACTTGGGATGGAGATGTGTGGGAGAAACACTATGATGAGGATTTTGAACCCTCTGATTCTGAGAGATTTTCTTTATCTGAGGAATTAATCTCCCCACTCTCAGCAGAGAATCCACACCCTGCAGATCCCTCTTCCCCACCCTTGCCTGAGGAAACTAATCTCCCTCTCCCAGTGGGAGCTAATATCCCTCAGGGACCAACAATTGTTGCCTCTAGACCTATAACCAGATTGAAGTCTAAGCAAGCCCCTCAAGGTGAGATACAAAGTGTGGTCCATGAGGAGGTACGTTACACCACTAAAGAAATTAATGAGTTTGCCAATTCATTCCAGCAGAAGCCTAAGGAATATGTGTGGGGATGGATTTTTAACAGTGTGGAATAATGGTGGAAGGAATATAATATTGGATCAGACTGAGTTTATCGATATGAGCCCACTGAGTAGAGATTCTAGGTTTAACATGGAAGCTCGAGTGGTTAAAAAAGGTATTAAAAGTATATTTGAATGGTTGGCTGACGTATTTATTAAAACATGGCCTACTAACAGCTAGTTAGAGATGTCTGATATTCTTTGGCTTAGTATTGATGAAGGGATTGTGAGGGTCAGGCAGATGGGCATGCTCGAGTGGATTCGAAGTATAAAGAGGGCATGCCTTTCACTGAGTTTATAAGATGGAAAGTACTGAGAGAGACACCAGAACATTTGAAGAGCTTTGATTTTGCTCTATTACTTATGCCAGATCTTACAGTTAGAGAAGTTGTTGCTTGCATGAATAAATTAAATGTATACGTAATAGGTTTAACAGGACCTCAGGGTAGGTGTCAGGTGGCAGAACTGAATCGCCAAAGGCCAGATGAGCACAGTTATTATAGTTATCATAATGGGAGACAAAGACAAAACAATGCCCATAATGGCATGACCCGAAATGATCTTAGGAACTAGCTAATTAATCATGGTGTTCCCAGGAACCAAATACATAAGTTTTTCTACTAAGATTTTCTACTAAGTTTTTCTTTGATCTGTATAAGCAGAAAATCTCTAGAACAAATGACAGGAAGTCAACATTGGATTTCAGCAGTAGCGAATCTCATCCAGTTAACCAGTTTCCAGATTGAGAAAGTTCACAGACACAGAACCTCTTGAATGAAGGTGTGGACAGGTTCTGATGAGGAAGGACCTTGTCACAATACCAAAGAATAATGCTGTTTGCCTTCCTCCTGTCCTTCCCCAGAGGGGCCTGAGACCTTTTACTAGGGTAACTGTACACTGGGGAAAAGGAAATAATCAGACTTTTTGAGTCCTATTGGATACTGGTTCTGAGTTGACACTGATCCCAGGAGACCCTAAAAAGCATTGTAGCCCTCCAGTTAAAGTAGGGGCCTATGGAGGTCAGGGGATAAATGGAGTTTTGGCTGAAGTCCGACTCACACTGGGCCCAGTGGGTCCTAGAACTCATCCTGTGGTTATTTCTCCAGTCCCAGAATGGATAATTGGAATAGATATAATTAGAAATTGGCAGAATTCCCACACTGGTTCCCTGACCTGTGGAGTGAGGTCTATTATGGTTGGAAAGGCCAAAAGGAAACCATTGGTGTTGCCTCTACCAGGGAAAATAATGAACCAAAAACAGTATCCTATCCCTGGAGGGATTGCAGAAATTAGTGCTACCATCAAGGGTTTGAAAGAAGCAGGGGTGGTGATTCCTACCACATCTCCATTTAACTCTCCAATTTGGCCTGTGCAAAAGACAGATGGATCATTGAGAATGACAGTTGACTATTGAAAACTCAACCAAGTTGTGACACCATTTGCAGCCACTGTACCAGATGTGCTGTCCTTACTTGAGCAGATTAATATGTCTCCTGCTACCTGGTATGCAGCTATTAATCTGGCCAATGCTTTCTTCTCAATACTGGTTCATGAGGACCACCAGAAGCAATTTGCTTTTAGTTGGCAAGGCCAACAGTATACCTTTACTGTCTTACCTCAAGGGTATGGTAACTCTCCAGCCTTGTGCCATAACTTATTTAGAACGGATCTTGATTGCTTGACTCTTCCACAAAATATCACACTGGTCCACTATATTGATGATGTTATGCTGAATGGACCCAGTGAACAGGAGGTAGCAGCTAGTCTAGACTTGTTAGTAAAGCATATGCACATGAGAGGATGGGAAATAAATCCAACTAAAATTCAAGGGCCATCTACCTTGGTGAAGTTTCTAGGAGTTCAGTGGTGTGGAGCATGCAGAGACATTCCTTCTAAGGTAAAGAATAAGTTGTTGCACCTGGCCCCTCCCTCCACCAAGAAAGAAGCACAACTTTTAGTGGACCTTTTTGGATTCAGGAGGCAGCACATTTCTCATTTGGGTGTGTTACTATGACCCATATATCAGGTGACTCAGAAGGCAGCAAACTTTGAGTGGGGCTTGGAACAGGAAAAGGCTCTTCAACAGGTCCAGGCTGCAGTGCAGGCTGCTCTGTCCCTAGGGCCATATGATCCAGCAGACCCAATGTGCTTGAGGTATCAGAGGCAGCAACAGGTGGAAGTGGGAGTGATTCCACTCACTATCACCCCTAGTTACCCAGTAGGAAAATTTTTGCTTCCTGTACCCACGACCTTGCGTTCTGCTGGTATAGAAGTTTTGGCTCCAAAGGGGGAGTGCTTTTCCCAGGAGATACAGCAAACGTTCCACTGAACTGGAAGCTAAGACTTCCCCCTTGCCACTTTGGTTTTCTACTGCCCTTAAGCCAACAGGCTAAGGAAGGAATAACAGTAGTAAGAGGAGTGATTGATCCAGACTACCAGGGGAAAATTGGACTTTTTCTCCACAATGGGGGCGAGGAAGTTTATGTATGGAAGGCAGGAGATGCTGTAGAGTGCCTTCTGGTGCTACCATGTCCTATGATTAAGGTCAATGGGAAACTCCAACAACCCAAACCAGACAGGACAATAAATGGCCCAGACCCTTTAGGGATGAATGTATGGGTCACTTCTCCAGGGAAAGAGCCAAGACCTGCAGAGGTGCTTGCTGATGGTGGAGGAAATACAGAATGGGTCGTAGAAGAAGGTAATCATAAATATTAGCTGAGGCCACGGGACCAGTTGCAGAAACATGGATTATAATAGATATTAACTTTTGTCCTATTTGGTTAAGAATGTGCTTGTTCGGGGCTGGAGAGATGGCCTAGCGGTTAAGAAACCAACCTTAGAGGAACAATTGTAGACATATTCAAAGACTATAAAGAACAGATCAGAAAGCTAAAGAGAGAGGTGCTAGAGAGATAGCCTAGTGGTTAAGAGCACTGACTGTTCTTGCAGAGGACCCGGGTTCGATCCCCGGCACCCACATGGTGGCTGAGAACTGTCTGAAACTCCAGTTCCAGGAGAACTCCAGTTCCAGAGGAATCCAACACCCTCTTCTTACCTCCACGGCATTGCACGACACGAGTGCACAAACTTGCATGCAGACAGTGCATTCATACTCATACAGAAATAAATAAATAAAAAAAAGAATGTGCTTGTTCATATATATATATATATATATATATATATATATATATATATAGTACTAAGGTTAAGCAGAAGCTGGTTTTTCGTGTTATTTTCACCTTTCTGAACTGTGCAACTGGAGTAAGTGGTTAGTGTTGTCATATTTAGAGGTATTAAGATACTGAAGGACTAAGTAGTGTCCTCAAAGGACATAACCACCTACTCTAAGATAATGATTTGCAATTGCACAGAGACACTTTATAACTGTTAGGAATTATGACTTGCCATTGTGTGTGGCAATTGACCATGAAGCAAAGGATGGCTAGTTTGGGTTGTCCAAGTATGACCAATGAGATTTTTGATGGTTAATCCTGGTTTAACTGACTGGACTAGAGAAATAAGAGAAAAATGACTTTGGATTGGACGACCTCAAACCGGTGACCCACCCCCAAATGGGGGTTGTTTCTCTCTGCTGGCAGCAGTATTTAGGCATGTCAGAGAGGAGCTGGTCCCTTTCTTTTCCTGTGGCTTGCCTCTCTCCCACTGTGAGTTTTGTCTTGCTGTTGTGATCACCCTTTCGGATCCCAGCGTGTACTGAATCTGGCAGATCTCCTGGAATCCATTGGGCCTCCAGCACCAGATTGGGACTGCTGAGACATCCAGCCTTTCAGACTGAGCAGTTCCCTGGATTCTCAACCTCTCCAGTGCAGTGATGCTACTGTTGGACTCCTTGAACTCTAGCATGTAAGCAAATCAATAAATTGCATATAGCTATATATTCATCCTGTTGCTTCTGTTTCTTTATAGAACCCTGACTAATATATTTAGTAATTTTTAATAATAAAGCATTTGAAATAACCACATAGATGTCTTGCCTTAAAGAGATAAGAATTAAACTGCTAACAAAGAAAGTGTAGGTACTTGCTTTGAGAATTAATTTTTAAGCTTTTTAGTTTAAGTTTAAATTGTATTAAAGTTTTATATGTAAGTATTATGTTTTTACATCATTAGAAAAGGACAGTTTACTTTGTATTGTTTCCTTTGTGTCTATTTCATTGATTTCTGCTCTGGTTTTTGTTATTTCTTCCTGTCTGTTGGATTTAGGTTTCATTTGTTGTTGTCTCTCAATTGCTTTTAGCTGCAGTGTTAGATTGTTTATTGCTTCCCTTTCTGGGTTTTTTTTTTTTTTTTTTTTTGATGTGAAGAAAACAATACAAAAAATCAATGAATCCAAAAGCTGGTTCTTTGTAAAGATAAACAATATAGATCTCTATCTACCCCAGTTAACCAAAAGAAAGAAAGAGCACCTCCAAATCAATAGTATTTGTGATGAAAGGGGAACATCACAACAGACAAAGAGAAGATCCAGACAATCATGCAAAAATACTTGAAAAACCTATACTCTAGTAATTTTGAAAACCCAAGAGAAATGTATAAATATCTGGTATCCTGGGAATCAACAACGTTTATTGGTTAAGAACTTGATAGTTTAAGCAGACCCATATTTGAAGACATTGAATATGTAATAAAAAAATGTCCCAACTAAAGAAAGCCCAGGCCCAGATGGTTTCAGAGTAGAATTCTATAAAACATTTAAAGACGTCCGGATACAACAGGGAAATGTCCCAAATTCCTTCTATAAAGCCAGCATCAGTCTAATACCAAAACCAGTCAATGATACAACCAAAAAAGAAAACTATAGACCCATCACATTAATGAACATACATGCAAAAATTCTCAACCAAATACTTGCAAATTGTGCACAGACCCACATTGAAAAGATCATCCTTCATGATAAAGTTGGATTCGTAACAGAGATGCAGGGATGGTTCAACATACATAAATCAATAATTATCATAAAACACATAAATGGACTGAAAGACAAAAACACACAATCAGATCACCTCAATTAATGCAGAAACAGCATTTGACATGATCCAGCATCCCTTCATGTTTAAAGTTCTAGAGAGAATTGGACTGAGGGGAACATTCCTCAACAAGATCAAAGACATATATAGCAAACCCACTGCCAACATCATCCTAAATGGAGAAAAAATGGAAGCATTCCCTTAAAGGAGAGAACCCAAAAAGGCTGCCCCTTATTGCCACTCCTCTTCAACACAGTGCTTGAAACACTTGCTAGAGAAATAAGAAAAGAGAAGGAAATTAAAGGAGTACTAATCAGAAAAGAGGAAGTTAAACGATTCATTTTTGCAGATGATATGATGGTTTACCTAAGGGATGCTAAAAACACCACCAGAAAACTCCTAGAAACAAGAGTTTCAGTAAAATGGCATGATATAAAATTAACCTAAAAAAATCAGTAGCCTTTCTTTACAACAACAATAAACAATTGGAGAAGGAATATAAGAAAACCTTCTCACTCCCAATAGGCTCAAAAAGATAAATAAATAAATTACCTGGGAACAAATGTAACCAAAGACACCAAATATCTTGACAACAAATTTTTTTAATTACTTTATTTTTTCATTTTTTAACAATAAGTAATAATTTATGAGTACAAGCATCCTTCATGTAAAACCAATTTGCAAGCAGTTGTGCCCAAACCCACACAGCCCAAGGGTCCCACCATCAAGCTGGGGGGCGGGCTTGTATGTTCAATCAAGTTGATCAAATGAGTGTCCAGACTATATTGCTCTAGTTTCGCCAATCACCCCAATCACAGTCCTTACATTCTATCATGACCCTTCTTCCGCAGATTGTTCCCTAGGCTTAGAAAAGGGGCACAGGTGGAAAAAACAGTCTACTTTCTCTGGAGCTAGACAACAAAAAATTTAAACCCCTGAAGATGACCTCCCATGCTCATGGATTAGAAAAATTAATATAGTAAAAATGTCCATTTTACTCAAATTGATATACAGATTCAATGCAATTCCAATCAAAACCCCTTGAGTTTCTTACTAGGGAAAAAATCCTTAAATTCATATGGAAAAACAGTAGGCCCTGAATAGCTAAAACAACCCTGAGCGAAAAGTACAAAAGCCATTTTGGCTTTTCGTCATGGACCCGGACCTAACAGGAAGGAAGAGAGGGAAGAAGGGAGGGAGGAAGGAAGGGAGGGAGGCAGGGAGGGAAAGAAATAAGAAGATACATTCAATTTTGGACTAATTGCATTGTGTGAAGCACCTCAAGACTAACCATAGCTGTGCCATAATATAAGCCCCAGCTGAGGACAGTAGTTAAAAGAGTTAAAAGCTTATCTCCAAGTATGACAGTAGGGAATTTTGATTCAGCTGAACTAAGATAGGAGTTTGAAAGCAAGTTGATATGTACCTGGTAGGTTTGCTAACTGCAGATTTGTGGCTTCTGTACTTCCTCCTTGGCTTAATTTTAGAGAATAAGGATTGTAAGAGGGGCTTTCCACTCCTAAGCCAGGGGACTTAAAACTGTCACCACTACATGTTGTTTTACTGTATAAATACTCCTCCCCAAACAGCTGGGAGATGCACCTGGCACCAGTTGCCTAGTGTTTGGTCGCCAGTCAGCTATAAAGATTTTCTTTTGGCATTATTTAGTGGCTGATTGGAATTTTCTGGTGAACACACCTCACTACATTTGGTTACCTGATTGTGAAGTCCCAGAGAATTAGACCCCTGGAGTCTAATTAGACCCAGGGTGTCTTGTTCCCAGACCAGGGCAGAGGTGAGAGGATTTGGACAGTCTCTTAGGAGGGTGCTGCCTGACACATTCCAGGAAGCAGGACCTGAAGCACAGACAACGGAGGAATGGTCTTGAGAGATTCATTAAAAAAATTGTTCATAATTCAAATGATCATGTTTATTCATAAAATCTAAGTTTTTGTAACAAATTTTCACTGCCCAAGAGAGGCTGGAATTTAACTCACTATATCAAAAAGGCTGGCCTCAAACTCACAGAGATTAATCTTCCTCTATATCCAAAAGACTGAGATTAAATGTCTGTGGCAATATGCCTGGCCCAACTGTAACCTTTTATAAACATAAAAGAAAGTGAAGGACAAAGGGGAAGGAAAGAAGGTAGGTAAGAAGAGAAGGAAAAATGGTGAAGAAAGAAAAGAGGAGAGAGAAGGTAGAAGGAGGAAAAGAAGAATGGAGGCACAACATGAGAACAGACATTCGACTTAGGCTACGTGTATGAATTTCATTTCCTCAAACATGAACTAATAATAATCTTTGCTTCATTAAAACTTTCACTTCCCAGATCACTTTGATAAAATTCAAATCCTCTCATCCTGACCTACAACTTTGAACATATTGCACCTCTCCCTATTACTACACATCTGTATCCATCCATAATCAATAAGCTTCATGGCTGTGACATGTCATGTCACAGACATATTGAGTCCTTACTTCCTCATGGATAAATGCTAACTGCGGAGCAGTCTCCTCTCACAATCAAATTTAATCAATTCACCCAAGACTTCTGTGTTTCCTCTCTTTCATCTACCCTCTCTTTCATCTCATGATTTTTTAATTTTCCTGGAGCCAAGTATGAGTGGCCATGGCCCACTAACAAATGAAGTTTACCCAAAATTTCATGTTCCATTGTGGTAATAGTTTCATGAATTTTTTATAGTAATGGAACGAAGAAAAATCATCTCAAGATACTTTTCAAATACATCCTGAATTCTAACAGAACTTTTTCTTTTCTTTGACCTCTGTATCTGACATAACATTTACATGTGACATACAAAAGGGAAATGTTAGGGGTGCACAGACCTACATGCAGACACTATATTCATACACATAAATAAATAAATAAATAAATAAAATAAAACTAAAAAGAAAACAAAACAAAAGGGAAATATTACTTAAATTAAAATAGTCAGGAACATTGCTCAGCCTAATGGAGTAAAAGTAATGGGTTAGGAAGAAAACTTTTCCTTAATGCTATTGACTATGTTTCTCCTGTATTTACAATTATTTGTAATCTATTAACTATTGAATTTATGTTTGGATATGAAAGAATCTATTATTTTCTATTCTTTAGTTTTTCTTTAGACAAGTTAAATCTTATAGCTATAAGTTCATGTGGAGTTGATAGCTTTAACACTAGTCTTACATGTGGATTATGATGTGTTTTGTTTTATTATGTTGGAGTCATACCAGATTTAGTTTGGAAAAGTAAATGAAAAACATAATATAAGAGAAATTACACAGAAATATAGTATTTCTTTTACCTTCTTCTAACATTAATGCTGGTCTCATCTGTTGTTGATTTTGATTGAGAAAAATCTAGCTCCAAGAGAATTCACTGCCTGGAGTCATGCGGAGCTGGGAACTCAACAAAATTCACTGAGGTAATCTTCATTCTAAATCGGTATCATGCAAATCATCATGGACTCTCATTTCTCAGTATTGCCTAAACTCTGGATTCAAGCATGGAAATTTCTGTTAGAACAATGAGGGGAGACAGGTAGAAATGCTGGACCTACTGAAATAGGAAATCTCTGCTCATGAGTCCTGTGAACTAGAGATATATCTTCTTGTTTTCCCCCAAATTAGTTATGATGATCAGCAGTGATTTTGTAAAAAAAAAAATATAATAATGCTTTCTTATTTCATCTCTCTTGACTTCAAAATAGCTGTTTTGAACACGATCTGCTTGTCAGAGGATTCTTGTATTTAGCATTTTACTTAGAATGAAAGAAAATATCTCTGAGTTTCCATCATCAAACCTTCATTTTAACATAAAGCATAGGAATCATTTTGGTCTGTGAACATCCAGATATAAAGGAGAGGCTAACAGTACAGTACATTTGATGAAGTTTTTATATTTCAGGCCTAGTATTGACTATTTGTAAAATAAATGGAAAATGAGCACAATTCATGATTATTCGTGATAATTGCCTGAAAGAAATCATCTGAGTTTATAAAGCTGATTTTATTCCCAGCAAAAATAAAGATGAAACATTTTAGATACTCAATTTGTGCCTATTTGTGATAATACCTGTTATTTTAAAACTCAAATTTTTTAGTGTGTCTGTCTAAAAGCATAGTGAGAATTTAAGAAATATCAAATAGTGCCATATGGTTGGAATAAAAGAATTCTTTCATACAACACATTCAGCATTCAGCTGAGAAACACAAAGAGATTGTTCATTTCTAAATGGAAGTTCACTTGAATCTAAAACAGAATTGTAAATGCCTATATTTTTCCTCAAAGGTAGATGTATGTGTTAAATACACTCATTCAATTCATAGATGCAGTAATCTTATAATTCATATTTCTTCACTTAATTGTCCTTTTTCTGAAAACTATCCTTATATTCTGCATCTTTAAAATGTTTTATTGTTTACACATTTAAAATAGAATAGCACTATTAATAAATCAGTGGGTTCAAATATGAATAGGATCTATAATATAAACATATATTTTTGTGAAAGGAAATTTTGAGGAGAAAACAGTGTAATGGAAGCATGAAAAGATTTATGAGTTTTGATGAGTTGGGCCTTTGTGAAGCTCTCATCTCTGTTACATGTACAAGGATACAGCTGGGGAGCGCATATAGTAGTATATAGTCAACATGTTCATACAGCAACGTTTCTGAACAACATAGTGTGACATCTATATTCCCACTATTTACATTCCATCTGGTATTATTTTTATTTTTCTAGAGATTAAATTATTCAGATGATTTGCTCATTTCACATGCAAATATGCTTTTTAATATAATTGATTTTGTAATCTGTGGATTTTGTTATGTATGTGTATGAGTTTCTAGACTCAACTACTTGTAGGCATTGAGGATAGGAACTCTACAATTTACATGGCTAGATTTTTCTTGTCTTCTAAAACAAATAGTGTAGTCTAGAGATATAGCTCTATGGGCAGTTGCTTGCCTAGCATTCATCAAACCCTGGATTTGATTTCCAGTGCCATGGACTCCAGATGTGGCATGCCATCAGTCCCAGCAGTAGGGAAGATGATAATTTAATTGTGTAGGAAGATAATAATTATTGTCATACTCAGGTAGAATATGGATTTGATGACAGCCTGGAATGAACAAGATCCTGTCTCAAAGAACAACAGCAATAACAACAGTGTCTACCAAGACACACAAAGCTTAAGAAAGGATTAGTTTAGAGGCATGACAGTGCAATCCAGAGAGATATGGCAAACTTTCAAGGGACAGACTTCTAAAGCAAAGGGACCCTCCTTCTCCCAGCAGCCATCGGCTGTCAATAGCTCCTCAGCTAGGGGCGTGTGCTTTCCCTTTTCCTCTTCAAGATTGGGTGCTGACTGTGTTCATCTTGTGCTGGTCTTTTCCTGGCAACCATAGTTCCAGTGAGTCAAAGAATGTTTGGCCCTCTTATATTCAGAAGATATTATTCTATTCACAATTATTTTATCAGACCTATGACTACTTTGGTCTTTCTGACACCTCTTCTTTGATGCTCCCTGGACCTGTGCATAAGTGGGTGTGCATACATATACCATTTAGGTCTGAGCATTCTATAGTCAGTTTAAATAGTTGTGAATCTCTGTGATAACCACTCCCTGCTGCATACAGAAGCTTCTCCTGATGAGTATTGAAATATGAAATAATATATTAGTTGCAAAGGCAAGTATTAGGAAGCAGTTTGATATTATGTCTGCTTAGGTCTAGGAGATCCCCAAACATTGTTGGTTGGCCATGTTTACAGTACTAAGTATAAGGTACCTCCTGTGAAGTGGACCTTACATCCCATTAGAAAACTTGCTTTATAATTCATTCCACTCTTCCTAAGCATGAGAATTTTTGCCAGGCCAGTCTTTATTTCAGCTAGCAAGGATTCCAGGGAGGTGTGAATATTGATGGTGTTTCTCTCATGTGGTGATTTTTGAAGTTTCTTCTGTCTCCTCCATCTTTCAATGTAATTGTTAGGCTTTGGTTAACAGTACCTATATGCTAAAGCTCTTTAATTTTCTATTTCTGTCTATCCAAATAAGACTCATGAAGCAGGGGTGTTGAATTATAATAATGGTTTAATGGGCAGATTCATTGAGAATACTTTCCCTTCTTACTTAAATGCTCTGCAATTGGAAAATACCTTTGTCTTTCTCTGACTTCTTCCCAGGAAGCACAGGCCATGGACAGATTCTGCTTGTGGGCTTGCTGCCCTGGCCCATGTTCGCCCTGCATTCTTATACAGTACAGTACAATCTGCCCAAGGGTGGCACCACCCACAGTGGGCTGGAACCTCCCACATCACTTAGCAATCAAGAAAACACTCCACAGATATGGATATAGGACAGTCCAAGGGAGACAATTCCCCAATTGAGGCTCCGTCAACCCAAATGTGTCAAGTTGCCACTAAAGCTATCCAACACACAGGGTACAGAGTTCTGGTTCAATGACAAGAGGGAAGTTCTAAGAGATTTACAAATATCTAGTGGAATTACCAGATTAGTGTTTTTGTCACATAGGAATACACATTTCCACCATTCTACATTCTGCTCCATGAGACTGTGGTGAGAAGTATACATATGTCAAGTCCTAAATCTTAGACTTCCTGGAATCCAATATGGGGAAAAGTCACATACTATATATAATTATCCAGCCTCAAGCGTGGCATTGTAGCAACACAAAGTGGACTAAGGCAGTAATGAAATGAGAGGAAGATGAAAATCCACTAACCCAACAGAGGGTTGTGGAGACTGTGGCCAGAATAGATTATACTAGAAAAGACCTGAGTCTACTGAAAATGAATGTAGAGTTGTTGAAGGATTGTAGACTGAAGGTTTTACTCTATCTTCACCTGGAATTTTGACACATGCAAAGAGAACATGGTTCAGAGACTTGAAGAAAGAAATATGCAATCAAGTTCAGGCTGCCCTGTAGAAATTGTATACTTAGCACAGTAGAAAATTGCATGTGTAAAAACATGAACATTGAGCCATCATAGTATTTTCATCTTATTTTCTCAGTCAGAAAAATAACTCAAGTCAAAAGATAGGAAATATATATGAGACAGTAACATTTGAGTAATGGGATAAATTTATAGTAAAAGTCAGTCTTGAAATGCATTCTGCATCTACCTAAATTTTGAGTGGTACTTTTAAAATGCAATGTTTCCTGTACTTTCCAGCTAGAATATGGATAAAATATCCAGCATTTCTTATCAACCCAGATATATGGATTTATTTTTTGACATACTGATTTATTTACATAGAGATGCAAAGAAATAAAATAGTATTTATTTCTCTGAAATATATTAAAAGGTGATCTGAGAAGTGATTACAGAAATGTCTTAGAAAGTCTGATCAATGATACATTTGATAATAAAGACAGGGAATTAGACATGAAGCCCTATTTCTGTCTCTGGCTCCTGGACTGAAGGCTGGACTGAGTGAAAATGCCCATGAGGAGGAAATGTCTGTTTAAAATGCCAAACTCACTTTGACTAGTAACCACCTTTGAAGTGAGGAACACATTCTTCACTTTTACTTTTCCAGATTCTGTGTTTTAGGAACTGTTCTGTACAAGGACTAGAATAAGTTTCTCAGAGGCTTGCAAAATAGCTTGCCAGGTAAACACATCTGCTATGTCTCATGACTTGAGCTTAATCTCTGGAACCCAAGTAAAGGTGGAAGAAGAGGATCAACGGGAGAACATATTCCTCTCAGCCCCACACCATGGCACACACACACCCCAAAAATAAAAATACGAATAATTTAATATTGTTCAAAAGGAAACAAAAATCTGTTCATATATTCTAGCCTATTCTATTCTTGACACAAACTTTTTTTTTATTACATAGTGTTGAACTATAAATCCATATTTTCTAATAACTATGATAAGTGAGAAGAAATGCGTTCAAGAACTTTTAATTCACTAACAGTCGTTTCCAAGTTTAAACTTTATTTACTGGAGAATACTTTCTAAAACTCATAGCTTTAAAATTTTTATTCTACCAAGTATTTTGGGAACATTGTAATCATTCAGTAGAGTTTTCAGCTAAGACTGAGTCAGGTTAATTTTATTTATAGGATTTAAAAGTTTTCATAATATAGGTTTATTTCAAAGTAAATGATGTTTCTCATAAACATAAAATAGCCAGATAAGTAATCTATAAAAAGTGAAATGTTAAAAAAAAAAAAAAAAAAAACAGGTGTGGTGGCACATGCCTTTAATCCTAGCACTCGGGAGGCAGAGGCAGGAGGATCTTTGTGAGTTCAAGGGCAGCCTGGACTACAGAGTGAGTTCCAGGACAGCTGGGGCTACAGGGAGACCATGTCTCAAAAAGAGACCAAAAAAAAGTGAAATGTTATTTTAAGAATTATTGTTAAATGATTTTTAAATTCCTTATAATTTTCAGAAGATTATATTTCTTCATATCATGAAAACATGTTCAGGGGCTAGAGAGATGGCGTAGCATTAAAAGCACTGACTGCTCTTGCAGAGGACCCGGGTTCCATCCCCAGCACCCACATGGCGGCTGAAAACCGTCTTTAACTCCAATTCCAGGAGAACTCCAGTTCCAGGGGAATCCAACACCCTCTTCTGACCTCCGTGGCATTGCAAGACACGGATGCACAGACCTGCATGCAGACAGTACATTCGTACACATAAAATAAATAAATAAATTAATTAAAATTATAAAATATAAAAGACGTTCAAGGAAACATATATCAATAATGATATAGAAGTTGTTTTCTTAATTTATTCATGAATTATATAATATTTCAAAATTTAGTTAATACCTAGTTGCCTTTAATTCATTTACTGATTACTTACAACTGTTTATGTCCTGCGTGCATTTATGTATATGTAATACGCATAGATTCTTCCCCATAAGATTCTCTATGTGTCCATTAGGCATGTTTTACTTGTAATTATAGAACTAATTTATTTTAAAATTTTAACAGTGCTGTCTTTAGAGTTGAAGAGATTGCTCAGCAGTTAAGAGCACCCGGTGTTCTTCCATAAGATCCAGGTTCAGATCCTAGCATCCAGGTCAGATGGCTTACAACATTCTCTTAGGACTGGTGGGATTTGTTGCAAATATATTCTCTTGGTTTTTCATATTTCTTATGTTTTATGCAGATGAATATTTTTGTTGGTTGTGTGTCTGGTAAGAAATGCTAATCTGCCTTTATTTATTTGAATTTTGGTTCTGTTTATATTGTTTATTAAGCTTGTTTGGTTTTTGCTCAGGTATGAGAAATTACTTGTGTGTTTCAGGTTCTTTCAGGGCAGTAGGCTAGCCTGGGCAGTTGTTGAGAAAGGGCAGCAGGGAGCCAATCAGGGCAGTAGCAGGGCTGGGGCTTGCTTGTGTGAGGTAGATCAGGAGTCCAGGGGAAGTTGGTGGTGGGGACCACCTGTGGAAGGTCTTAACAATGTAGGCTAGAGGATTAACCTACTCTGTTTTAGAAAGCTAGCCAGCAGAGGGTTCCAAGGTAGAGGAATTAGAGTAGGCCTAGCCTCAATGCTGGGAGGAGGACAAGGTAGAGATGAGTAGAAGGGACATATTCAGGCTACAGTGGAATAGAGAAGCAGTGAGCAGGATCTGACTTAGGCCTTAGGAGGACCCTCTGTCAGGTACGGCAGGAGCTAGGGAACAATGGCTTCATAACCACCGTGAGGTGGCTCTTAGCAAACTATGAGCTAGAGCATCTAGCTTGTCTTAGTTGGGAAGTTAGTCCAGAGTTCTAGGGCAGAGGAAGCAGAGCAGACCTGGGTCAGAGACTAGCAAGGGACAGTGTTGGGGTGGGATATACTGGAATTTCTGAGGGTGCCAAGGAATGGAATAGAGTTGTGATGGTTGGGTTTTGACTCACACATTTGGTTAGTGGGTCAGTCTGTGTCAGGCAGATCGAAGCCAAGGGAAAATGGGGGTGGGGAGCACTTGAAGAGGGAGTTAGAAAACTTCTTGTTGGAGTATTTAGGTAGTCAGGTAGTCGGTGTTAAGCTATCCCAGAGATCTGAGGCAGAAGATAGGGTGGGGGTGGGGTAGATTGGATGTGTTGAGGCTTCAGGGAAATGGATCTGACTTACCAGGGTAATAGGTGGGCCAGTCTGTGTCAGGGAGATCAGCAGAAGGTGGGTGTGGGGAGCATGTGAGCAGGGACCTAGCAAACTACTTGTTAGAGCATTTAGGGAGTTTGGGTTAAGAAGTTAGTCCTGAGATTTGAAGCAGTGGAATTTGGTCCAACTAGGTCCAAGACTATCAGGGGTGGGAGTTTGATACATTCTCTTTAAACATTCTTTAATAGAATGTTTGAGGATTTCATATAACACATCTCAATCACATTAACCCCCCTTACATATCTGCACCTCCACATGGCCCACTTACAAGACTTCATACATTTTATCTTATATGTTAAGGCCTACTGAGTGAAGTACGTATGCCCATGGTGTGAGTTCATCCCTAGGAGCCTCTTCATCCTGTCTTCTATCACTCCTTTAAAGAAGATCAACTCTCCCATACCCAGCAGTGATCAGCTCCCAATAGTCTTAACAAGAATTAGGGTGCCATGACAATAAATTCAGAAACATAATGTGTCTCATGTATAAGGGATAGTATAGTATGATTACCTTGTGAATTCATTTTAAGTAATTTAGAAGGATACAAGGGGAATACTAGAGTGAGTGGCTTCCATTTTTCTCTTCTAGAAGTACCATAGTCATATATTAAATGCTTTGAGGCAAGTTCATCACAGCCAATTATAAGAACCAGATTGCCATTTCTTACAAATACATTAGAGCTGGCTTTGTCTCTAATGAGTTGATTTTTCTTTTTTTTGGGTATTTTTGAGACAGGGTCCTCCTTTAGTCTCAGCTGGCCTGGAGCTCACTCTGTAGACTAGGCTGGCTTTGAACTCCCAAAGATCCTCCTGTCTTTGCCTTCCAAGTGCTGGGATTAAAGAATGTGCCACCATGCCCAGCACTAAAGACAGTTCTTTGTCACCATGTGGGTGCTGGGAATTGAACCTGGGTCCTCTGCAAGAGCAGTCAGTGCGCCTAACTGCTGAGCCATCTCTCCAGCCCTGAGATTTTGTTTTTTTTATGTGTATGAGTGATATGCCTATATCTATGTAAGTGAACGCCTATCCTACAGTACCTGCAGAGGAAAAAAGAGGGTGTTGGATGTCCCTGGAACTGGAATTAAGGACAGTTGTTAGTTTCCATGTGGGTACATGGAGTTGAACCTGGGTCTTCTGCAAGAACAGCCAGTTCTCTTAAATTTTGTGCCATCTCTCCAGTCCCCTAATAGCTTTAAGTTTTAAACTCAGTAATATTTATGTTCATATAACATCTCTATTATTCTGAATACCCTTACTGTTACAGTTTAAACAAAGGTTATCATTCTTATAGGGAAACAACTTTTAATATTATTGCCTCATCTTCCCCATTGAAATGTAATTTTTTTATAATCTGGGTTTGATAATATAGAAGAAAAACACAGCGAAAATTGAATTAAATTCCCTTCATTAGGGAGAGTAGAATAAAACATAATCCCTTGCTTTCTCTTAGACTTAAAAGTATTTTTTCATGGGAAACTGAAATAAATGGTTTAATAAATAAGAAAGGTTGGTTTTGTACAGATTCTATGTATTATCCTTTCAGTATCATTTCAGTTGTTAGCTAAGGAACAATGTGAGTTTTTAGTCACAATATATTTTTTCTCAGCCCCTCAATACTGTAATAAAGGAAATACACAATGTGACAACACACATGTACAAATAGTGATACTTTGCCTAATGACAGATGACTCCTTTGGAAAAAATGAGATTTATAGTTAATGGCCTTGAACTAAATCCTAGAGTGTTAATCCTTTGTTAGCAAAAGCTCATAATTTACACTGACTTTTCAATTTAAGGAGTAGAAGGAGACACCTGATCACTCTTGTATAACCGTATGATGGAATCTTTCTTCCTTCCCCCAAAAGAAGATTTTTAAATGTATTAATCCAAGTGTGCAGAGTTGCAATCAATCTGTTAATTTACAGTGTGAAGTTAAACTTCTCAATTTCATATGACTGCCTGAGATGCCATCTGCTACTGGAAATCCTTAGAACTGATGGGTTGTACAAATATGGAATCTTAGTTTTATTTATGTTTTATATAATCTAAACATCTGTTGCAGCTAAAAAATATGTCCCATGGTACTTTTTAAGTTATTTATTATCAATGAAGTCTGCATTGTTTAATAGGACTTTTTTCTTGCATTATTTTGCTCTGAAACTAACCAATCTATGGTATATTCAATGTGACCTAGCTAACGTATGACGTTTGTTTAATTGTGAGGTGTATTAAAATCTAGAGAATAAGAAAGTACACTCACCTTCATAAGTGTCTTTACTTGTAGTAGAATTAATTGGTGATACACAAAAATAGTCCAACAAAACTTGAGAAATTGATTTTCCATTATGTAAACTTTCAGGAAGTAATTTTATACAAAATCAAGCCAATGTGGAGAGCTTTTTTATTTTTTTTCCCTCGGTATGGCTTTTGTATTGAATTATGTGATTTTAATGTAATAGAAGTTTGATAACATTTAGATCCTTTCCCATAACTACATCTCCTCCCACGGTACTCACGTGTGTGTGTGTGTGTGTGTGTGTGTGTGTGTGTGTGTGTGGCTATAAAGTCTGATTTGTGTTACCAAATGTCCTTCAATGCAGGTACATCCACTGGGCCCACCAGGAGTCCCACCTCTATAAGACAGGATCTTTTTCTCTCTCAGCTACCAATTTCAAAAGTTCTTTAGGTTGGGTTGGGACTTCTTACCCAGTACCCCATGTGTATACTGGGATTTTGTCTTTTTTGAGCTTACACAGGAGTTGTGTTTGATATTATGGTTGCTGTGAGTAGATATGAATAAACGACCACCTTTCTACAAGATTCTGTGTCTTTGTGGTGATCCATCCCCTCTGGCTCTTAAATCTTGCTGCCTCCTCAGACATGATCTCTGAGCCTTAGGAGGAGATTTAACACAGCCGTCCTATTCAGATTGGCCACTTTTGGGTTTATGTGTTAATCATATCTTCAGCATAAGAAAACTTTTCTGGTGAGAGCTGAGGGATGTATTCATCCTATGCATACAGCTGGCATCAAAGATTTGTCACTTAAGGGCAAGTGTCTCACAGACACTTATTGTCTGTGTCTGATCAGTTGCAGAACTCTAATAGTCTCTATCTGCTGCCAAAAGACACTTGAGACAGGGTCTCCATGTAACCCTAATTGGCTTGGCAATCACTATGTAGACCAGGCAGGCCTTGAAATCACAGAAAGCCTCCTACCCTCTGCCTCCTTAGTGCTGGGATTAAAAACATCCACCACCAAGGCCAGCCAATTGTAAAGCCTTTTAAAATATCTAACCAACTTGTAGCACCCTCACTGTGCTTCAGGGTAAAGTTCCCGTTACTGGACCAAAGGACAGAGCCATAAGGAACTGCCAGATGCTTGGTTGAGAACCATTATACTGAAAGTGTGTATTTATTTATTTATTTATTTATTTATTTATTTATTTATTTATTTATATGTATGAATGTACTGTCTGCAAGTACGTTTGTGCACCTGTGTGGTCCCGGAGGTCAAAAAAGGGTATCAGACAGAAGCATTTATGAAGTTTGCTCAGCACAGGCTTGTGGCTGCCTGCATCCATTAACTTATCTCTGTTGTAGTTAAGGTTTCAATAAAAACTTACTCCAATACCACACCCAGTTTCTTATTGAGTATTGACTGTCTTCTTATATTAGTGAATTGCACACTAACTCATACACCAAGTGTGATTTTGTAAAAGGAACATTTTCTTTTTTAAAATGCTTTTATTCATGATTTGTTTATTTCATACATTGTCTTTCAGTCCAATTTAGACACATTCTCCTCTCCCTGCCCCAATCCCACCTGTGTTCATGCCTTCTGCCATACATGTCTTGCATCTTTCTCTCAGTCTTTCCAAAGATTTTCCCTGCAGAGGCTTGTTGTTTTGGGCAGAGTTCAACAGTATCATTCAGTTCTTTATCCCAGTCTTTATGTTGTTGTTTTCTCCTCCCGTTTGCATTGCTCCAACAAATGCCTATATAATCAAATCATCATATATGCATCAAAATTATGAGACCTCTGAGAATAAACTGTATGTTAATTCCAAAATATGTTTAGGAATTCACCCCTTTAATTTTATATTTTTTTTTAATGAGTAATGAAAATGTTAGGTTTTTTTTTCTAAACTGTATCTCATAAGTCCCTTAAAATAACGAATAAGTATACATGCTATTCTTTGCATGTATTGACAATGGTAGAGAAATTAAAATCAGTAAAAGCAGGACCAGCCTATACTCCAGCATATTTCTGTAACTTCATGAGTCCTTACCAGATTTTCTCACCTCTAAATAGGCATTACACTGTTTCACAAAACAAGTATTTTTCTCTATTTCAGACTTGAAATAAATAAATCATGCATTGGTACATACCTGCAAGTCTTCATCATGTAGTATTATATTTGAATGTTCACACACCCTAAATGTAACAGCAGCTTATTCACTTTTTGCCTTATAATATTTCCCTGTGGAAATATACTACAATGTATTTTTCTATTTTATTACCACGTTACAAATTAGTGGGTATATTTATGTATGCATTTCATTTTGTTGAGGACTGCCAAATTGCTAAGATGTGCTTATGTTTGTTTTGTGGCCATTACTCTCCAGTTCTCAGAGGTATCTCATGATCTATGCCTTCCCCCACATGTGTCACTCAATATGACATTACTATTAGACTACTAAATATATCATCGTTCTTATGACTGTGTCAATTGCTTAAGGAAATTGTATAATTTTTCACCAATTTATTGGTGACTTACAGGTTTTGGAAGTGTTTTCCAGGTCATTGGCTGTTTCTCTATAAACTTAAATCTGATTTGCAAGTTCTTATGTAGTTCTTAAAGGAGTATTTGTGTATACATATTCTAAATTCCTTCTCCCACTAGATATTTGCACTCACAGATGATGTTTTCTTTTAAACATGATGATATGGTTGTAAATATAGAAGAATAATTTACTTATTAATTATATTTTTTAGCTTCTCATCATGTAGTTCAGGTTGGTTTCAGTCTCAGTTCTCCTGCCTCATTGTTCTGATTCCTGGGGTTAGTGGTATCCTCCACCACACCAGGCTGGTGGTAAAATGATTACTGTGTCCAAGATGGAAACCTTTCAGGGTTCAGAAATTATGAAGAAATGTTATAAATTTTCTAGAATCTGCAGTAGTTCACTTTTATGAAATTGATTTACAAAACACATGAAAATTGTGGTAATTTGTTTATTTATTTATTTTAAGTTTCTGAGATATCTGGCCTGACATCAGTATGTAGACCAGGTTGGTATGAATCTCAAAGAAATCCTCCTGCCTGTGCCTACCAAGTTCTGGCATGTGCCAACATGACCTTCATTACATCTTATTTTTTAGCATTTTTTCCCTTTATTTGTTTACTTTTTTAAGGTATTCTATAATATAATAGCACAGTTGTTTTCAGATAACATTGACGTCGCTCAGTTTGCCATACAATTTGGTAATTGGTGCATTTTTTTTAAAGTGAGACAAATTATTAAGCATAAGCAATGAATGTAACATTCATGTAAAAGCAATTTGCAAGTATCTATGTCCAAATTTTGAACAACCCAAGGTTCCGATAGTCCAGTTGGAAAAGCTTGTATGCACAAGCATGTTGATCAAATAGGAGTCCAATCTATATTGCTGTAGTCTCACGATTCACCCCAATCTCTCTGCAGCCCTTACATTCTACCACGCCTCCTCTTCCACAAGTTGCTCCCTAGTCTTTGGGAAAGGGGCACAAGTGGGTGAGAAGCAAAACAGTCTATTTTCTCTGGAGATGTCATTTTGGACTCTAGTCTGTTCAGGTTGTTCCCATTCATGGGTTGACAGCTTATCCAGGGATGCCTATTTAATCCTGCAAAGTTCATGATGACATTACATCTTTTTTAATTGTAAAGTATAACACAAAGCAGAAGTTAAAGAGAATCACTGGTCTACAGAGTGAGTTCCAGGACAGCTGGGGCTACAGGGAGAACCTGTCTTGAAAAGACCAAAAAAAAAAAAAAAAAAAAAAAAAAAAAAAAAAGAATCACTGAAATGAAAGTGGGGACATCAGTATCAAAATTATAAACCAAAAATGAATATGAAAACTATATGTCAGAAGACAGATACTCAAGTAGAAATGGATAATACTGCTGTAGTCATGTAGGGGAGTGTGGTCATGAATCCTGGGTTGTTACAGAGAACACAGAAATCATGTTCTGAAATTCTGCTTAAATATATTATAAGGATAAAATAAACATGACTCTTTTTGTTCTTTTTTGGTCTTTTTGAGACAGGGTCTCCCTATAACCCCAGCTAGCCTGGAACTCGCTCTGTAGACCAGGCTGGCCTTGAACTCACAAAGATCCGCCTGCCAAGTACTAGGATTAAAGGCGTGCACCACCACGCCCGGCTAAACATGACTGAATAAGCTGTAACATGCCTGTTTGAAGAGGACAGCAAAATCCATGATTATTTTGTATTCAATGCTGTATGTATTCTCTATACTGCAAATCATATATTACATGGATCATACATCTGAAGATAATTGTGAAATTATACTAAATTGATACAAATAAGAAAATACCAAATAGTTTCTTTATTGGTAAGCATTACCATTATTTTAAATAATTATTTGAATTTATGCAAACATAAAATACAAATATGTACTGTATAATGTTGTATGTATTATAAACAAATATATAAATATATTTATATTTATGTAAAATATAAATATATAAAATATAAACATATGAGCATAAATGTGTTATTGCATGCATATATTTACACATCTAAATTTAATGAGTTCAGTTTAAAAAATGTGATTTTTTTTTACAAATAATCACCATTTCCTAAAAAATACAGGAACAAATCTGTGTATTAACTTACATAAAACTATTTTTAAGTCAAAACAATATCAGTCATTATTTTAAAGATTGATACCAGTCTTTCCAGGATATATAAAATCCATTATTTAGCACTAGTACACAAGCCATTTGAAATGACTTTACCTTAATAATTTAAAAAGTAAAATTCATGAAGTAATAAATATATAGAGTAACACCTTGTCTCATTTATTTAAAATATTTTTCTTGGTTAAACTTTTTTTAAATTTGGATCTCGTAATTTCTGATTTAGTTTCAAACAACTTTATTAAAACTATTTATTTTTGTGTTATATGTATGAGTGTTTTGTCTGAACATATATAAATGACCCTCTTTCCACGGATACCAGAAAAGTGTGTTGGTTCCCCTGGAATTTGAGTTATTTACAGTTGTTAGCCAGCATGTGGGTGCTAGGAACTGAACTCAGGATCTTTGGCAGTTCAGCCAGTCCTCTTAACCACTGAGCCTTCTCTCTAACCCTGGAATATTTGATTTTCAAGGTTTGTATTAAACCGAAGTAAACAAACCAAAATTCATATCATTTATATGACAAGAGGTGGGACAAAAGGCATCATTACACTACTTCTAGGTGATGATTACTTTTTTGGAATATTTGAGAACCTTGGGGCTGTGGAGACAGTGTAGTTGCTAAAATGCTTATCATGCAAGCATGTGGCCTTGAGGTTGGTCACTAGAACCCAAGAAAAATGCAGATATGGTGATGTTCCTTTGTAACTCCAGTATCAGGAGAAGTTGGGGTGGTCATTGGCCAACTAGTCTTGTTGAACCAGTGAGCTCACTGAATATCCTTGTCTCAAGAATGAGGTGGCCTGGACTAGATGAAAAGTCCTTCTGCCAGAGAAACCACACACTTTGGCTGCAGGACATCAGGAAACTGAAACTGAACTGGAAGGTCCTTCTTCATGTTGAGGCTATTGAGGGAAAAGCCATCACAGGTCTTGGGCAACTGTGGACTTTGCATGCTAAAATATTGACCTGGTGGCCTGACTGTTACAGAGTTATCTGTCCAAGTTCTGATTGAAGATAATTCATACCTGGTCCTGTATACCTGGTCAAAAGCCCTCTGCTTATGAATTCACAGGCCCTATGGGAAATCTACTGTTGTTTTACTAAAGGAACATGTCACACTGTCTTCTAAATATGTTTATACCCACAGATTAATAATACTAATTTCAATTTTGATCATAAAAGAGTCTTTGGAGGGGTTGGTGATGGCCATTCTGCTGAGAATAAGTGACTAATGGTGTTCATCTCTCAAGAAGATGACTGTATCACTCAGTTCAAAGATCCAGTAATATTTTACAAAATGTGTTGGAAAGAAGGTAAGATCCAATAATGGGAAAGTGCTATAAAACATTATATTCTGGACATGACAAGGTCGTTACATTCAGGAACTAACAGCAGCTGTAGTTACTGGATAGACCTGCACAAGATTGGACCTTTCAACCCCACAGACCTGACTGGTGAGGGGCTCAAGAGGCCCTGCGCTTCTGTGAGGACTGTCAACAGGCAATGGGTGATTGGAGAGCAGTGGTGTAGCCACTGGCAAGTTGCTCATGTGCCACTAAATTTTATCCAAACAGCCCTAATTAAGTCAGTGGTTTCCCCAGCAATAAAATACATGAAAATAAAGAAGGGCTTGCTGAGAAGAAGGAGATATTGCAGGGGAGGAAGTAATATAAATAAGGAGCGTCATGAGGGAACATAATCAGTATACCTTGGATACATATAAAAATTGTCAAAAAATAAATACAAAATGTTATAAACTAAGGTAGAGAGAGTAAAAGGAAGACACCTAGTTCCAGCTCTGGACTCCACATTTATAAAATATATATATATATAGTTATATATATATATTTTATAGTTAAATATATTATATATATTTATATATATAAACTATATATAGTTAAATATATATATTTATATATATAGTTTATATATATATATTAAATAATATATATATATTTACTATATAATATATATAATTTAACTATATTATATATATAGTTAATCAAAATTATAAACAAAAAATAAACAAAATGAACAGTATATGACAGAAGACAGATACCCAAGCAAAAATGAACAATACATTACAGACACACAATTTGCCAAAACTGATACAGAAATAAAGGAGATGAATCAAACTATAATAAGTGAGGTATTGAATAAGTGATCCAATACCTCTCAGCAAAGATAGGGTACAGTTCAGTGAGAGAGCATTTGTTCAAGCAGCCACTTTAATCTCTAGCACCAAATGAAAAAAAAAAAAAAAGAAACAAATAGAAACTTGTAAAAACAACCTAACAAGGCTCCCAGCAAGGAAAATGCAACTTCAGAGATGAATTCTAACTGTATCACGGAGAAGAAAGCAATACTAATCTTTTCAACAAGTAATAAAAGATTGGACCTTTGCTAATTCATTCTGTGAAGTCATCATTTCTCCAGTAGTAAAGGAAAATAAAAACCACCATCAATAAAGAAGTATATTTCTCACCCCCTTTATAAACATGGATAAAAAAATACTCACAAAGAATGCAACAGCATTTAGAAATGATGACACACCCAGAATGACTGGGACATACACTCCAAAGGGAAGGATGAATGTGCAAATGAGAATCCTTGAAGCCACATTGTTACAATTGGGAAAGACAGATGTTACCCTCACCTCATGTGTATTCTCACAGTCATCATCCTGTAACTTCTATCCATAATGGAATTTGACTTATAAAGAGAAGATAATTTTAAGCACCCCCAGAGTCTTGGGATTTGTACATAAAGGTCTTGCCCTGTGATGCACTGGGAGAGGTTTGTTGACATAATTTTCAATAAGCCAAGCTCCAACTGAATTGGAGAATCAACAAAAGGAGGATGGCAAACAGTTTGGGAGTAGTCTGAAACAGATAATAATATGAAAGAAGATAAAATCAATGTCCTGAACTGTAAGATGTTATTTTTTTATATTGAAAATAATCAAATTTGAAAATGGTTGCTCTGTATTAGTACGTGTTTGCCAATATTTTTACATATAAATCTAATAGAAATACACTTTCCATTAAGGGGCTGATGAGCTGGCTCATGAGTCTCACACACACACGCATACACAATAAATAAAAGTCATGAAAACTTAGATATATAATTTATTAGCATAAAATTAATAAAATGGAAAGTATTACTAATTTATAAATGATAAGATTATAATCTTAAAAAATATTAAAATAGACCTTTAATCAGAAATATATACAAATAAGTATATGCTTATGTAATATATATATAGCATTCTTATGTGAATAGACACACAGAAAAACACGACAGAATAAATATTATCTGCAAATATAGCCTAAATGTGAAACTGACAAAAATTTAATAATTAATCTGCAGTATAACAGTTCTTTTTCCTCAGTTTGGTTTTCTATGATAGTACTGCTCATGCATTAGTGTTCATGTGGACAGTGGTTAATATGATTTAAATTGTTAAGCCAGGCATGGTGGCACACGCTTTTAATCCCAGCACTTGAGAGGCAGAGGCAGGTGGATCTCTGTGAGTTCAAGGACAGCCTGGTCTACATAGTGAGCTCCAGGTCAGCTGGGACTAAAGGGAGACCTTGTCTCAAACATGACATCTTTTAGAGAAAAAAAAATCCTCCAATTCAGGTGATATGCATATGTATGCATATATTTACGTATGCATATAATTATATATATATATATGTATATATANTCCAGTTCCAGTGGAATCTGAGACCCTCTTCTGACCTCCCCAGCATTGCACAACATGGGTGCACAAACCTGCATGCAGACAGTACATTCATAATAGACAGCCTTGTGGGGTTCCTGACTTTTAAGGGGAATGTTTTCAAGAATTCTCTGAAGGGCTGGATTTTTGGATATGAATTCTTTCAGCCTATTCATGTCATGGAATATCTTTCTTTCTCCAACTATAATAGACTTTTTTGCTGGGTAAAGTATTCTGGCTTGGCATCTATAGTCATTTACAAGTAGGAATACTTTGGTCCAGGCTCTCGTGGCTTTCATAGTTTGCATTGAGAAGTCAGCTGTAATTCTGATACAGTCAGCCTTTTTTTATGTGACTTTTGGAGATTGAGCTCATTTCCTCATGCTTGTGTGGTAAACACTTCAACTAAGCTTGTTCCCAAATTTCTTCACTTGCGTTTTTTTTTGTTTTTTTTTGTTTTTTTTTGTTTTTTTTTTTGGTCTTTTCGAGACAGGGTTTCCCTGTAGCACCAGCTGTCCTGGAACTCCCTCTTTAGACCAGGCTGGCCTTGAACTCACAAAGATCTGCCTGCCTCTGCCTCCCAAGTGCTAGGATTAATGGCATGCGCCACCACGCCCGGCCATCTTTTGTTTCAATTTTAATGACAAGAAAATCTAGATGAAATACTACTGCAATTACTTATATTACTCTTTAATTACTATGAGTCAAAATTCAAGAACGTACTTTGAGAAAGTCAGTAAATACAATTAAAGTCGCTGCCATTATGATCTCTCAGAATCAGAATCTGTGCCAGTTCCTCAGATGAAAGAGGAAAAAAGTTACCCTAAATTTTTTTAGGGGTTGTTTACCTGTAACTGGCAGGCAATGCTTTTTATATTAAATCTTATCATGTGTCCTATAAATTAACAATATAATTAAAAATATTGGAGTTAAACTGAAAGTAAAAAATGATCGAAAATTAAACAAAAGGAACAATTTAAGCCAGGGTTAATTTTTTGCACATTATTTTGAATATTTTCTGAAGTTTAAAGCATCAAGAAAGGAACATCTTATTGACAGAAAAACAATCGATGAGAAAGCACAGCAATTATAATTAATTTTCTCATTGAAAAATACATTGAGTTTTGGAACAATAAAATAAAGATCATATAATATGATCTATACTGATATACCTAAAGTTGTTGGAATGTTGATTATAATAAGATATGTATTAAGTATAGTAAGAAAAATTGCAATAAATGTTTTACAGGAGAATAATTTATAATCCAGAAACTCCATTTCAACTAAATTAATGACAAATATATCAATGTTATTTCCAGTACAAAACAGATTTATTTCATAAATAAAGACATTATAATAAAAATGTGGTACATTTGCACAATGGTAACTTACTCGGCTGTTAAAAAACTTTCAGGTAAATGGGGCATAGTTTAACCAAGGAGCACAGAGCCAGGGCTATACAAGGGGTGAGAGATGAGAGAGAGAAAGAGAGAGAGAGAGAGAGAGAGAGAGAGAGAGAGAGATAATAATTGTCTGCAAAACCAAAGGTAGATATTTTATTTCAAAGACATACTAAAAATACACATATAATATAAATGTGCATATGTGATGTATGTACCTGAAGGCCTGGAAGAGAAATCTCCATCAGAGTCTCTGGTCATGGAAGTCCAAGAAGCTCCCAAAATAATGTAGGATGCTGTCACAGCCATTGATTGCCTCCCAGAACTTGAAACTAAGACCCTATCATTGAAGATACAACATAATCTGAATGAAAGACATGCAGCAAATGAACTGGAACTGACTAGCTCCTCATGAAGACTAGCTCTCATAGTATCTTCCAGAAGTTAGTATATAAGCTGCCAAGGGACTGGGAGGGATGGAAATGGTATGGGGACTATTCTATACTCATGTATGATAATCATACTTTAAAAATACTCGTGTTTGGGGAAATTTTATTCATCTGATTTATGTTTCTAGTTAAAAACAACACTTCAGACATTCTTACCATTCCATTATCTATAATTCAGACCGGTGGGATTCATATAAGTAAAAGTGAATTATAGCTACAACTAAATTAATTGTAGTTTTTTAGTTTGACATGATTTTTTCTTTTGTAATCATTTAAGATGTTAATAAATGTGATTTTTCTCTGACAAATTCAGTGTCTGTCTTTTCCAAACAATCTGGTTTCACAGGATTTTTGGATCAGGTCAGCACCATAAGCAGAATTCCAATGAAGTTTACGAAGGATAGAATTTTATATTCTCCTATTTTTCTTTGCTTTCACTTAATACAAGATAAACAAGTTTTATTTACTCATCCTAAATACATCTTTTTCATGGATAACAAACTATATGGTATTTTAAATGCATTATATTTTCCTGTTATACATGAATGTTTCCATTTATAGATGAAGCAATGGGAGTTTATTCAATCCTTTAATTTTCACTTGAGGATGAGGAAGCATCCAGTGACAGTCCTTTAGAAATCCTATCAGACTGAACACTTTGCCAGGACTTGCTAAGATTTAGGTCAGCAGTATTTGGTTTTGATTTATGATTGAAAATTTTCCCCCAAGGACTTCGGTAAGTGTCAATGATATTGCACTTTCTTGGCATGCCTGAAGACCTTAGCATGCCTAGAATCCATCCCAGCTCGCATGCACATACCTGAGTGCTAAAGTGTCAAACATTTATTCATGCTGTGATTGCTTTTATACAGTAGGCCGAAATTATGTTTCATTTCTTTCCTTTCGAAGTGATGTGTTTTGGATAAAAGTCTTTACTTAGAATTAGGAAACAACCATTAAAAAAGATTTTAGAGTTCCTCGTATGTGGGTATGTGCGTCTGAGTGTGGGTGCCCATGGAAGCCAGCGGTGATTGAGCCACAGGAGGTGGAGGGAGAGACAGTTGGGAGGCACACAATATGATTACTGGGGATTGACCTGGGGTTCTCCAGAAGAACAGCCAGGGTTCTTAACCTCTAAGCCATCTCTCCAGACCCCAAAACAACTTTGAGACAATCAATATTCTTTTTTTTTTTTTTTCATTTTTAGCTTTCCATTGTTTTGTCTGATTTCCTAACTTTTCATATTCACTTTTTTATCATCAAATGCTATTATATTATATGTTAAGTAATGATACAGTATTATTCAATTGTGTGTGTGTGTGTGTGTGTGTGTGTATGGCTTTCCAAAGCCCTGGAATAACCGAAATCCTTGCGATCAGGGGATTTACTTCCATCCATATTAACTTTGATTTCTACAATGATAATATTTGATTCTCCTGACATCAATTAGTCTAACCTCTACTCACTACCATCTGTATTTTTCAAGGAACCCATTTTCAAATCATGAAACCATGAGCATTCTCACTACTCAAGAGCAGCGCACTATTCATTGAAGTTCTGCTGTATTTGTTTTTAAATCGCATTCTAGATTTCTTTAAAGTAGATATTTGTCTTATCACACACACACACACACACAGGTGCACACACACATAGGCACACACAATTTTCTCAGACACAGCCTCTTTAGGAAGAAATGGCTGATTGTCCCTGCTGAGGAGACTGACTGTGTAGTATCTGATTCTCCTGCATTATGCAATCTCCAACCACAAATGATTGTTCCAGCAATGAGTCACGTCACCCAAGTCAAGTAAAACAAACACTATTCCTCATATACATTTGGTATACATTAAAAAAAAATGAAACCGGGCTGGGTGTGGTGGCACACATATTTAATCCCAACACTCGGGAGGCAGAGGCAGGCGGATCTCTGTGAGTTTAAGGCCAGCCTGATCTACAGAGCCAGCTCCAGGCCAGCTGGGACTAAAGGGAGACCCTGTCTAAAAAAAAAAAAAAAATGAAACCATTGAATGGCAGTAGGGGATCAGGCTTTCACACCAGCTAATTTCAGTGACCACTGCTTCTTATTATTTCATATGCAATGCTAAGTGACAAACTTTAAGGGCTAGAATAGGAATACTGGGAAGTTAATAACATGGATCATGTGGGAAAAGGAACAGGATACTCTGCAGATGTAACAATATTTCAGTTCCAGTAACATTTCATTCTATTTTTACATTGCTGTCTTTGCATTGCTGTTAATTTACAGGGGGTGCACTGTTATTGCAGGATGCTCAACAGTCCATGTTGTATTTATTGAGCCTAACATTCCATGTTGTATTTATTGAGCGCCATCTTTTCTTCATCTTCCAAACTCTTTACTACAACAATAGTTTAATTGAAATTTATATTTCTGCATTTGTTTCATTTTATTTTTAAGTGTAATAATGTTCAATAATCTTTTTATAGAAATATCACAAGAAAACGTTTTCTCATTCACTACTTTACAATTCTACCAGTAAATGAAATTATTTATACTCAATAATTTATATATATATATTAGCATATATATTCATATATTTACATATATATATATATATATAGGCAAGCACAGATATGGTCTGTATACAACTGTCACATTTATAATATATATCAATACAGATAGGCATTCCAATGATCAAATGAGATAATAACAAAAATTTCTCTTATATATATCTATCTATCTTATATAGTACATATGAAGCCTTGCTGATATATTTATACACACATAATGGCTAGCCATAATTAGTAAAATTTTAAAGCACATTTTTCTTTAGATATATTACTTGAAAATACCACATTTTTAAAGCAAACTTTCAATTTTAATTTGTTATCTTCCTAAGAAGAAATAACTTTACTCTTAACTATGTGTCTAAAGCACATCAATAAGTCCTGCCTCCTGGCTAAAAAAAATAACTATTTCTCTCAAGTGCATTAGAAAATATGTAGGTAAAGACTGTAGCTTACTATTTTTCTCACAGGTGATAGTATTGAGCCTCATAAGATAAGACTCAATTTGCAAGAGACACACCGAGGTTATGAATGCTCATAGGCACAGTGTGAGGGAGAGAGTCTGAAGCATTCTTCACTGGCCTCTGAAGAGTCCCCCATTGAGGCAGGGCAAGCATGTAACAGAACAGCATAGAGGGGAGGCAGAAACATTGATGCTAGTTTCTACTCCGAAATCTCCATTTCAACTTCACTGTCCTTACAATTGACTAGGTAAATGATAATAAAGCCTTTAAATGGCATGTGTCACCTTTGATGCATGCTATATTTTAAATAATATAGAAATAACTTAGGAGACTGTGGTAATACACAGCTCAGCAAGAGAAATTATGATAAGCACAAAGCACCTGAAATGAAGTTATCACTTCTCCTGTTAGGGAATTTTGAGTCTGGCATCACTTCTGAAATACAGTTCAAGGAAATGTCAACTTCAAGATGATAAATGAACAGTATTGGCCAAAACTAGTTGAGAAACCAAAGGGAAGTCAACTAAATTGAAATTTTTGTGAAAGTGTGAGTCAACTTTTACCTGTGCAATTTTGCATGTCTATTTTCTCAACAAGAGAGATGTATGAAGTCAAGTAGCTCCTCATTTTAAGAAGCAAATGTCTAAATATGAAATGAAATTGTTCAGGAAGTGGATAAATACTTTAAAAAATTAATGTTAAGATGACCAGATGATTTATTAGGATACAAAATTGGGAAAAGCATGTTACATTTTATTAATTATTTTGAAAAACATTTCAATTAAAACAGCTCTTTTCATTATGAAATATTATTAATATATAATTAAAATATGTATATGTAATGATGTTTTATATAATTATTTATAAGATAAACATATATACAAAACAACATTATAGTTGCAAAGAAAAATGTGAAAGTTAATTATCTGTAAATTAGAAATATAAGTTGCTTTTATATATTTCTAATGAAGTACTTTCCATACTGTGTAATTTAATTTTCTTCTAACATTAATTTATGAATTAATAAGACTATTTGTTATTAGTACAGTTTTCTGGACTTATATTCCAGAAGTCATTAGTTTATTTATTCATGTGAGGCTTATGAAAAATCCATTTTTATTTCTAGACATTTGGAGTGAATAATTTTGAATTGCCTCAGTAACTTCTTGAAGCATTCTATTCCCAGAAATAGGACTGCCTTAATCAACCTTGACACAACATTCTAATTCTCTGTCTCTTATTCTCTGTGTGACACTCTGGTTGTCGTTCTATAGATCAGTCACCTAGGACAATCCCTCTAACACACAAGTAGACACATTCCAATTGAATCATCACACTGATCTGCATTACCCTCATAGTCTGTGCAGATATGCCAAAGGAGCCAGGTGTCAGTCACAGAGAAACCTCCTTTAAGGCATGCAAACCCACTATAAAGTCACTACTCAGTACTCAGGCAGAAACATGCTTGAGAAATGACCTGGGTTGCATGAGGCCCTCAGCATCAGATCCCTTACATTTGCTACCTGGATCTGCCCCTGGTGCCTGAGTGCTTTTGCACATGTGGCTCACCTCTCCCATCAGCATTGTCAGGTTGGCTGTGGAGATCTGTAATAAACTAATTCTGAAAATTTCAGCTTTTGTTTTCCTTGAGTGACCTGCATTTTATCTCATCTGACTGACATGCCTATGCCTAATATTGTTCTGTGTCTAGAATCTCTTAGAGTGTTTATCTTCATAAGAACAAGGTAGGAATGGACAGGCCAAGGATTTGCAATATAAACACAGTTCGTTTGAGAAAGACATCTAGGTGCACATACTTTGATGTTAGACTATCTCTGTAGATTTAAAAAAGAATATTATCTGAGGCTGGAGAGATGGCTCAGCATTTAAGAGCACTGGCTACTCTGGCAGAGGACCAGAGGTTAGAGTCCCAGCACTCACATGGTGGCTAACAACCATACTCCAGTTCAAGGGGAATCTGATGCCTTCTTTTGACCTCAATGGGCATTGCACCACATGGGTGACTTACACACATGCAAGCAATACTCATACACGCAAAACTAAAAATAATAAATTAAAATGTTTATCCTATGAAAAGAAACCTTTGTAAATATCCATGGTCAATTCTTTGTGCCCAAAGTAACAGTGAATCTATCCATCTGTCCCCATTAAATTGAGGATTTATTCAGGAAGAAGTTATGGAAAACTGACAATGAAGTCCATTAACACAACAGCTCAAATTCTGGTATATCATTTCACACATACACGTACAAACAAATATATACACATATCAGGGGAAAAACTGACAATTTCCATGCTTTTTAATCAAAGTGAGGCTGACTAGTGTGTGTTAACTCTACAGTCTAAAATACAGAATTGGTTTCTAGGATATTTCCAGGCAAAATGAAGAATTGAGTCCTATGACCTATAGAGGTGAAAGCTAATCATGTTCCAAAACTGTTGTCAATTTCATTCTACAATTCACGGAAGATGCATTTCTATAAATGCAACCAGGCCCTGTCATAGTGGACTCCCAAGAATCAAACAAGTCCAATATGAGGTAATTCTTGGAAGTATCCAGTCCTTGGGGTAGAAGGTGCAAGAAGCCCCACCATCACCATCCCCTGAGGGACCACTTTAGCAGTTAATGTTAGGGGATGTGATGTTACTTTCTTCAATGGTATAGCCAGTGACAGAGTGCTCATTCTCCAGGAAATAGCCTTCAACACATGCAAGCATGTGTAATTAAACTTAGGGAGTCTCAGATAAAAGGTTCTGAAAGTAGGCAGGAGACTTGATGAGAAGGGGCGTTTCAATGGGAGATGGATAGAAATGAGAGAAAGGAGTGGAGAATTAAAGAGACTGAAAATTTTTTAGACATATCTGCAATTATCAAACAATTAAAGAATTTAAAAAGATAACGTGCTATTATATTTTCTCTTGACATTTGAAGATGGAAGAAACACTTCTCTTGTCTAGAAGGATAGGAAACAGTTGACTCTGAAACCAGATATTAGTGATTATGGCCTTGGAAAACAAATTGAAGTTACCCCAAATTCTACATTCCAACACAGTTTGTTTAAAAGGTTATAGTAGCAGAACAGAAAGTCATAATTTTTTTTAAATAAATTTTTGGTGCACCCATTGGGTAGGAAGACTAACGTAGAGCTGGGAGATCTCTCCTCCACACCTCAGATGCTATCTGATAAGATTTTCAGTGTTTTCATGACTGAAAACCACAATTCTGTTAGAGGAATTTTAAAATGCCTCCAGGCTAGGAACTGACTGAGAAGCTGGCACCTGGTAACTAAGCACACAGATGTGGGAGTTGCTCCATGAGGGGGAACAAAAATCTTTGTAATTTTATCTGGCAATGGCAGCAGCAGCTGCAGTTACTAAAGTTAGGGAGCATCAACAATTTCCCCCTTGAATTCACTCATCTCTCAGCATCAGTAATTTATTGCAGTGGCTGGATGACCTTGTATAGAGGAGTGAATTCTCTAAATGCAGAGGGATTTTTCCCGACTTCCATCACTCATAAATGAAGAACACGTGCACACAGCTTCAAGATATCATGAGAACTCCTCCAATGTAACAGTCTAAAGAAAAAGCCTGCTAATCTGTTTTTTTCCCTCACAAACAAGAGCAATATAAATATGCTTTATAATTTTATGTTGTTTAAACAGGTAATTTAAATATATACCTATAGCCTTATAAATTCTTTTGATCATATTCAAACTTTTATTTAATCTAAAATATCTATGGATTGATTATAGTGGCTTCTCTGACTATACAGAATGTAAAAATTATAACCCATAAATGGTTAAAAGTACAAAAAAACCCACAAAAAATCTATCTCAACTTACTCTAATAATCAGACAACATCAGCTAAACCAAGAAGATATGCCCTTTCCAATTTATGCATGATGGTCTCTCAACAGCGAGAGTGACTTTGAAGCATAAAAAGTAGTTAACCTTCTTGGCATGATGCTGTAAAAGGTGTCTGCTCATATATATCTGTCCCAGTATTATTTGGATCAAGAAAAGGTGATGCTGTTCTGGTTTCCTCTTGGGATTCAGACTTCCATTTCAGGGGAAGCAACAGTGTGCTGCCTATTTTGAATCAATTAATCGTTTTTGTTTTGCTGTTGCCATAGAACTGTGTTCTTGCTGTACTGTGTGAGGAAGGGAACTTGGCCTGCAGCTTCAGATCAAGTTTTTCAGCTTCAAAGCAGCGATGGACAAGCCTTTTTACTTAGCAACACTTGCAAAATCCTGTTAGTTTCTTTGCTCATTAAAAAGAATAACAGATCTTCAAATATATTTTGCTGTAAGATTATGTTAAATGTGAAATAAAGAACACACATCTTCAATGGTTATCTCAATATGATAAAAAATAAGATGTAAGGAAGCACATTGGAGAACAGCAAATAGAACACAAAAATTCATTCATATGAATAACAATTACTATTACTAGAGTGAACTGTGAATTTCTTCTGCAGACTCAATTCATAAGAGTTATACATATTAAAGGAGACGCTTAAATATGCTCTCACATTTCAGAGAAAAATTAATTGCTAAGATTCTAGAAAGTAGCCCAAACATAACCCAAAATTGGCCTAGTTCAGGTTATTTCACTATGTTTTGTCGCCAAGTGGATGCATTTATTATGTTGTCAATAAGCACATTAAAAAAAAATGTCTCGTGAGTCAAGAAAATACTTTGAACAGTTACCATTAAAAATACCATTAAGTGCTTATAATATAGCTCAGGTGCTAACAATACTTAGCATATGTGAGGCTCTAAGTTCAGTTACTAATAGAACAAAATACATACATACATACATACATACATACATTCATATATACATACATGCATACATACATATGCTGGAGAGAGAGCTCAGCTCTTGAGCATTAATGCTCATGTAGAGGACACAAGTTCAGTTCCTCCTACCCATATTGCAGTAACTATTTGTAACTCAAGCTCCATGGGATCCATTGCCCTCTTGTGGCCTCTGCAGGCAATGGACGCATATAATGCTCTTACATGCAAGACACATATACACATAAAATGAAAATAAATAAAAATGTTAAAAAAAATCACAAAGAGAATATAGTACCAAACATATAGAGATGTACAACTGTATCTGAAATCGATAAGAACAGTGTCCAAATTGACTTTTTTTTTTAATGTCGGCCTGATGTTTTAGGCAAAGTTAAAAGAGAACTGCTACAAAGATGCAGAAGGGGCATATACGGCATCTCCAGCTGGGCTGGGAGCCTCAGGCTGTGAAGCAGCCCTCCTTGATTCCCAGGGAAAGGGAAGCCTGGTGGGGTGAGAGTTGACCCAGAAGCATTCAGAAGCTAAGCCTTTTCTCCACCAGCCTGAAAAGACGAATCCAAAAATAACTGTCAGCGGAGTGGAGAACAGCAAGCAGAGATCTGCGCAGCAAGAGCTCAAACCAAGACAAAGAAGATCTACTGCTTTCTCAGAGTCGTGTTGGAAATGGAGTAGCAGCAGTTTGATGAGTTCTGTAAGCAGAGCAGATCTTGCCTCTTTGGGAGGGAGCCACCCTGTGTTCCCATCTGAGAGACCCTGGAGCCTCTGTGAGCTGGTTCCCTGAGATAGACTGTGCTGGCCCCTTTAGAGCCTTACAGAACCAGACAAGAGACCCGATGGAGACTCCTGCCCTTCCTGTGGGGAACTTGTGCTTCACTGGTTTCTTCACACTGCACTGGACCAGAGCTGGCTAAACAGACTTTTCTATTAAGACAATAGATTAAAAAAATACTATTTTCCTATTATTTCAGAACAATCCTGTTTCTTGAGAAACTGTATCTTCCATAAAAAAATACAAATAAAATACTCAGGCAATGTTTTAAAAGAAAGATGGGCAAGGACAAACAGCATTGGGATGGGTAGACAAGACTCAGCATTAGAATGGAGAGCTGGGCTGGGCATAGAGCAATTATCCAGATACTAAAATACAAGAGGATGAAGAAAAAAGCAAATAATTAAAAGAGAGTTTAATGGGATGTAAAGCTAGAAACTCAAGGCCTATTCAGGAAAATTGAAGATCATACCTCTGGAGTAAATAATGTCATATCGAGAGCACTAGCTATCACCTTACCTTGGTAAAAATAATAGTGTTATGAACAGAATACACTACACTTGGAAGCTGGACTCTAACAGAGTACTGTTGGAAGTACAGACATTCCAACTCTACGGTTGATAACTTAATTGTTAACACATTTTTTTGTGATAATGTTATTTGAGAAAATAATACATATACTGGGGAATCCTTGTACAGCTGTATTCACATGTATATCCAATACTGAGATTTTTCAGGCAATATTGGACTCTATTTTGAGTCTGAAAAATGACTCTAAACTTTGATATGTACATCATTTTCCCAGCACCACTTAAACAGCACACACAGATAAACCACTTATTACTAAAAGTACTAAAAGATTTTCTTTATTACTAAAAGAAAATGTATAATGCTATTCATTTATCAGAGTAAATTAGAAACTTATGGGTGTATTAAAGTCATATAAGGATACTAGGCCCTAAGATTTGTCTGACAGACTGAGGGGAGGGTACATTCAGGGAGCATGGTTAACATTGCATTGTCAACAGCTTCACCAGCACATCCTGTCTAAGTGTGTGCGTTAAAGGACCAAAAGGCAGAGAACTTTCCCAGAGGCTTCAGCGAGGCTTATTTCCTACTGGTGATGAAGAATAATCTAACTGGCATCTGGCAATCTGCCTGTTTGTCTATCTGTACCTGCCATTTATCTTTCCTGGTATTTATCTGTCTGGATCTGGTCTTGCTCTTTGCTTTGCAACTTCCATAGTCTTTGATCTAATTTCTGTAGTTCAAAGCTTGAGTCTACCCCAAGGATCTGTTCATTTCTGACTGGACAGTAGTATGTCCAGCAAACCTCCACGTGTTGCTTCCTGGTCCACACAAGACTCTTTTATTATCTCTTTGAGTTACTTATTCTCTCAGGCAAATATGAAGCTATTTGAATTCTGCTGTAGATTCTTTACACATTTATAATTGTTTTATAACATACACATATACTTTGGTACATTATGTGGAATGAAATATATGTCCTCAGAGTTAATATTAGTAATTAACATTGAAATAAAGAACCTATTTTTGCCTCAGGTAACTCCAATTCTAGGAGAACTCCAGTTCCAGGGGAATCCAAGACCCTCTTCTGACCTTTGCGGCATTGCACGACACAGGTGCACAAATCTACATGCAGACAGTACATTCATACACATACACAAATAAATTTAAAAAATTAAAAAAAAACTTTTAAAAAGAAATAAGGACTAGTTGGCAAATTGTCACCATTGAAACTGTTGTGGACTAATTACTACACAATAAATCCTGATACCGTGGAAAGACAGAGACATGTTTGTTTATGATTCAGGCATACTTTGCTCATAATCAGGAAAAATAAAATCACAAGTGTGATAATTAAAACATCTGTTTTCATTCATGAAAGACTTCAAATAGTGCTAATTTCAATCAATACTAGGTATGTTAAGGGAATTATAACACACTTGGTAACCCTTGTGAATAATGAAGCATCTCTACTATTTCATTCCTGACAACCATGAAACACACTGCTTATAAAAGAAAAGAGCTGCAGAAGAGTATGTACAACTCACATGGTTTGAAATGTTTGGCCATTCTAAATTGTTAGGTTGCACTTAGTGCACATTGAAAACAATCGTCAAATTGTAGAAAGAATTTTGGAAAAAAATAGAAAGGATAGATAAAGAATTGAATGGCTTCCTGGAGCAACCATCAAACCTCTGCACTTGGGCCATTGTTGTTTTGATGTGGGACATGTAACTTTATCAACCAGCATGCTTTCCTTTCGATATTCCGATGCATGCATTGGTCACATATTTTTTATGAAAATATATTTTTACAAATGAATCTCTCCATAAAATATGAAGTCCAATATTAAGTTAATCTCATGGTGCTTCTTTTAAGGAATATATTGTATTCTTAAAGGATTTTTGAATAATATATAATTCATAAATAATGTAGATTGCATATCTTGATATAATAACCCTCAGATAAAAAAGCATATATTTCTTAAAGGGAAGAATATAGCTTAATATAATAGAACAGCATTGGAAATCTTTTATAAACTGGTTTGAGATATTTTAAACTCTATAAAACTTTCCACAGAGTGAAACGTTTATGTTTGTAAATTGGTTAAGATTTGTAGCCTGCTAATTAAGATCAATTTCCATGTTGATAGTTGATCATAAGAGTAGAATTTTGCTGACATTTGACAATTTTATAGGAACAGAGGCACACACTGCTAAGTATAAACCTCTTATGTAGGTGAAAATGAGGAATTTTATAATTATGTATTAAAGAGTATAAAATTTTATGTAAGTGGATTTGAAGTTTTTAATTAGTGTTTTCAAAGTTGTTGATTAGGAAGAAAAAAAATTCCATAACTGAAATATTTTTGCTTGATTATTGAAAGTAGTATCTTTAAATTGGCTGAAGGAAAAATACTACTGTTTTTTAGATGATACAGGTCCAACAAGTTGTTAAATGATATATTCTATTTAGGACTTTACACAATTTATTTTCAACACTAAAGACCTGGACAAAAGATTCTAATATAAGTCTATACTGTATATTGCTTACAGTGATGATATTGTCTAGAGGTTTTCATAGGAGTTGTTTTCTCGGCCAATTAAAAAAAAAATAAATGGGGGCTGGAGAGATGGCCTAGCAGTTAAGGGGGCCGACCACTCTTACAGAGGACCCGGGTTTGATCCTCAGCATCCACATGGCGGCCGAGAACCGTCTGAAACTCCAATTCGAGGAGAACTCAGTTCCAGGGGAATCTGACACCCTCTTCTGACCTCCGCGGCATTGCACGACACGGGTCCACAAACTTGCATGCAGACAGTACATTGATACACATACAGAAGTAAATAAAATTAAAAAAAAATAAAAAAATAAATGTAGGAAGAGACTCAGGCAACGGAAGCAACAAAATTTGCTAAAAATGTAGAAACACACACACACTGAAAGAGAGAAAGAGAGAGGGGGAGGAGAAAGATATTACCCTCCACAATGGAGAAGGGATTTGGAAACCAAAATCCAAAGTACACTACAAGGGCTTGAACCCTATAAATATTTTCATGGTACAGGACAAGGCCCTTTTTTAAATTTTAGATTAGTCAATTTATACAAAGAAGATACAGATGATAGGCCTAGAGATTTATTCAAGCTGAGTTATTTCCAGAATGGCCTGAGCTTGGAAATGTCTGAGAAGGTCACCCTGAAAAGTAGTTCTACTGATGATAAAAATAGACCCTTCCAAGATTTTTTTCTTCTAAATTAAAAACTTGCCATTTTGTTGTTTATGCATGGCCTCTTCCCCATCTTTCTACAATTGAATGTTATATTGAGTTTGTAGGTAATGAACATTAGCATTTACTGTTGTAAACACTTTCAGGAGAGGTACAAGACAAAAGACAGGCAATATAATAATAACTCACACAAGCCAGTTCATGACAGAATAGTTTGGAAAAATGTAGCATGTGAATAGGTTTTTCTGTTTGCAGGATTTGGATGTAGTTAAGATAGACACAGAAAAGAAGTTAACATTCCATAGTATATTTTTTACCTTCTCATTATGTAGAGTCTATTAGATTTCTTAGGAATAGGGATTTCAATACTCAAACAACATCAAAATACACAGGATAAAACATAAAATTGTTAGAAACGAATATCTCCTTTTGGAATGAACGGATTTTGTTCCATGTATTTTGATTGCATTTAGAACTTCTCCCTCTCCACATCTACTTTCTGACTGCCCCAAATTAAATGTGCATAGATACATGATGAATAGATATAGACATAGATACAGATACATATATATATATATATATATAGAGAGAGAGAGAGAGAGAGAGAGAGAGAGAGAGAGAGAGAGAGAGAGAGAGAGAGAGAGAGAAAGAGAGAGACATACAGATATATAGATATAAATATATAGATGTAGATATATAGATATAGACATATCTACAGATGCAGATTGATAGATAGATGATTGATAGATACAAATACAGATATAGACATACATACAGATACAGATACAGATATCTATCTATCTATCTATCTAGATATAGATATATAGACATAGATGCAGAAACAGATGTAGACATAAATAGAGACAGATATATAGATATATAGTATAGATATACATATATAGATAGATACAGATATAGTTATAGATATAGATATATAGTTAAATAGAGTCATATTTGTGTACCAAATGAACTTCAGTGTGTATCCATCCACAAAGCCTGGTGAACGTACCAAGAGATTTACCTTTAAAGGACTCTACCACTCTGAGCAGGCATTGGTTGTAAATAGGGCTGGTTTCAATTCTTCATTACCCAACATTCTTACTGAAATGTTGTATGGCTTCAATCTACATGGGTCTTATTTATGTTGCCACCATTGCTGTGAGTTTATAAGCATAACTCTTCAGCTGTCTGGAAAACCGTTTCCTTGTGGTCATCCACCATTTCTGGCTCTTATAATCAGAAACAATTCATCCTAATGTATGGCCCATTGAAACCCTCCTCTCCACAGACACACACACGTGGGTAGGTCACTTGGATTTCTTATAATATGCAATTCTTGTTAGTTTACCATTCTGTGTAGATTTCATTTATGTAGCTTTCCCATCATGTCTAGAATGCTTTAAGTAGTAGCAGGTGTCTTGGCCCCCTGGATTATACATTCTTTCTCCCCCTTCTTCAGCAATGGTCTATGAGCCTTGGGCCACAGATGTTTGATATGGACATCATATTCAGGATTTCCCCTGTGGTGTCTTATTCTCTGCATGTGGTGGTTTGAATGAGAGTGTTCCCCCCATAGGCCTTAAGTATTCAGACATTTTGTCTCTAGTGGGTGGCACTTTTCTTGGAGGTCTTGGAAGGTGTGGCTGTAGGAAGTATGTCATTGGGGGCAGGCTTAGTGAGTTTAACAAGCCTTGCAGTCTCCAGTCTCTCTCTCTCTTGACTTCCTGTGCTCATTGAAAGATGTGACCCTCAGCTTGCTGCTCCAGCCCCAGCCACCATGCCTCCCGCCACAATGGACTCTGTTTCCCTGGAACCTTCAATAGTAAGCTCAAATAAACTCTTCCTTTTATAAGTTCCCTTGCTCATGGTGGTTTTATCACAGCAACAGAAAAGTGACTAATACACTGCACTTTGGTCAGTTGTTACTTTCTGAATTAATCATCAACTTTCACATAAGGAAGCTTTTCTTGTGAGAGTTGAGACATACATTGGTATTATTATTTTCCTCCTCTTCCTTGATGCTTCCTGAGGCTTAGGTGTATTGGTGGCAGTGTAGATGTGTCACTTGTGAGTGGGAAACTCACAGAGATGTTTTCTCTGCATTTGACCAGTTGTGGAATTTATTAACAGTCTCTGATGAAAAAAAGAGTTTCCTTGATGAGTGGTGAGAAGTAACTTAAAGCATATGTATTTAACTGTCTGTAACTAGAAACATATGTATTTAAAATATAGTCCGATTGGAGAGGCTTGGATGCACAATCATTTTGATTAAGTAACCATCCAGTCTGTATTGCTGTGATCTCATAATTGACCCCCAACTCCTCACCCCTTAGATTCTGAAATTCCCCTTCTTTGTTGAGTGGAACCTGGGCTTTGGGAAAAGGGGAAAGAGTGGGTAAAAAGGAAAACAGTCCATTTTAAGTGATGCTTCATACTCTCAGATCTGTTCAGGCTTTCTTTCGACAGGTTGGCATGTTATCTGGGGGTCCCTTTCTTAATTCTACAAATGAAACATAAATAGTGAGAAGTACAGGCACTTAAAAAACATTAATTTTCATGACAAGTAATATTGTGGGAACAGACACAAAAATTTAGGTGGTATGTTAATTGAGGAACTGTGGCTTTTGTGCCAAGGGATGACAACAAATTTTTATGATGGCTTAAAACATCTCTTAGTCATTAGAGAGTGAAATCTTATGGTATCTGCTATGTGCTACTCCCCCAAGGAGTGGGTTAATGTCCAATTAACTTTTGGTGTGCACAAATATTAGGCTGCCACTGACTGTACAAGTCTCCAGGCAACTGAGGTGTAGCTTAAATGAGGAGACCATTTCCTTACAGTGGTCGATATAAAGCTCTCTGGCAGCATGAAGGCCAACTGTTCATATGTAAGGCAAGGTCTCTAAACATCCTCCTTATACTGACACCCTGTCTTCTTCAGCAGTAGGAATTACCACTTCCTTTTTTCTATATATCCCAACATTGCAGGCAAATAGCCCTTATTTTAGGAGGCTTTGGGAGCCCCTAAAAACTCTTGAAAGATAGATAGATAGATAGGTAGATAGATAGATATCTCACCTAACCATAAACCAAAATCTAGAAGTGGAGCAATTATCCACATGGACAGGCAGAAATGTCCATGTCACCATACTTTTCAGCTGTATAGACAAATTAACTCCCCTATTGGTACTAAAATGTTTTTGAAACCATTAAGTTTTTAAATATTTTACAAAAATATCTGGCCCTGGAATTCTAATTAATTTTTGAGTGATAAAAGATATCCCTTCAGTAGATTTTACTAGGTTATAAAAAGGCAACTCGACCCCAGCCCCCAGACAAAAAGGCACATGAGACACATCAGGAACATGATTTAATTCCATGTGGGACTGCCAGCACGTGCCACCTGCAGACATGTGGTGGAGCATGGCAGGAGCATTGCAGGAGCAAGATGGTGCCTGGGCCCCACCCAGTTATAGACATGGGGCTGGGCCTCAGGTACAGAGGAGGCAGTCAGAAGATTGACAGCCTCTGGAAGAAGTGGTCTTCTGTGCACCTTGGGATTCTGGGAAGCCCAGACCTAACATTCCAGCATTTTGCTTAAGATAAGGAAATCTGACACTGTTCTCTCTTCTGTATCTGCTTCAGAGCTGATGGGGGATGATGTCTTGGGGGAACAGCTGTCAGGCTGGACGGTTAGATTCTAGTTTCCCATTTTGGCTTCTCTGGGTCCTCTGCCTGGTGATTTGGTCCAGATTGAGAGTGGCCAGCACTTAGTGGACATTTTCTCAGCAACTGAAAAGACAAGCTGGTTGAGACTTATATGTGTATGCCAGTGTATTAAGTTGACATTAGGTCATTTAGGTACTCAAAGTACAATGGATATAAACTATGAAAGGCAAAAAGTTCTAAAGTAGCCCATGAAACAAACTCAAGATAATACAGAGGTTAAAACCAGTAACTCCTCGAATGAAGGTCATGTTGCTTGTCCCCAGATTTTGAATTGTAGCTTTAAGAAAGAAAAGGAAGGGGAAGGCAGCATTGTCACATACCAACAGCAGACAGGAAATACTTAGGGCTCACCCAGATTGGATACATCTGGACTTTCCATTTGGTTACCAAAATAAAACCCAATTTCTCTTAAAAATATTAAAAGTAACATGTACAAAGTATAACATATATCAAACAGTTTTAGTATGTATGGGTAACTCAATATTTATATATATATATATATCTGTTTCACTTGAGACTGTAACAAGGTATATAGCACCTTCTAGGTGGAACAATATCTTGTATATGCCATAATTACATTATAGAATTATTAAAAGTAAACTATACTTCATGCATACACTCATAAATAAACTTCTAATAAATAAGCTTGGCAATGACAGTTTATAAAGGTTGTACTGAGCAGAGGCACATGCATTACAACCATACACAGATAGACCTTAATGTATTCCTTTAAGAGATTTAATCCTAGTGTTTGTACTGAACAGTCACATGCATTGGGAAAAAAAAAACCTTTAGAAATATTATTTAAAACATGGAGGTCTAATTAGTTGCACTGCCCAGGATGAGATGATGTCATGCACCTTTGGTTCTAAAACTATGAACTTATAGAAATACTTCAACAAGTGATGGAATACAGAAATATCTATCTATCTATCTATCTATCTATATCTATATCTATATATATCTATATATATATATATATAATATTATATATACAATAATTAAAGAAGTGACAATACCAAAGGTATTTAGGCTGTTTCATTAAAGGGAAAAGATTGCAGGGGAAGCCATGTACTACTGTCCAGTGCCAGAGTATGAATGAATCCAGTGATTTTTAAAATGGTCTCTGGTCAGAAGGATGGTGACATAGTGTAGGAGAAAAAGAAAAAGAAAAAAAATCTGTTAGTGAGCCCCTAAGGTTCAAAATCAGATTTTTAGAGGTCTGGAAACAAGAAATAAATGGAAAGGATATTTTAGTTACATTAACTGTGAAGAAAATAATTTGGACAGAAAAGAAAAAAAATCTTCAGATAAGCAGTGTAGGAACCTAAGAACCCGGGATCAAATCAGACCTTTGAAAAGAATATTTAAGAGGCATTGCAATAGTAAACAATTTAGTTTTTGATTTTCTGCACAATAGAGAATGAAAAAGTTTAAAGTGGCCACGTTATTTTGACAAAAAGCACACAGGAGGACATGGACTCATGACAGTTACAAAGACACATTGAAGAACAGTTATAATACACAGACTGGTTGGATAAACACATAACTTAACTGCATCCATTAACTCTGGACAATGGGAAAATCCCGTTTTTATCCTAAGTTGTCCATCGTTGTCCAGGGTTGTGGAACCATTAATTGCAATTATCACATTTACACAGAATCATTTAGAGTTTAAGACATCTACTTAGGTGGAAACAGCCTGCATGCCTATACTGTGCTTTGCAGCACAAGCTGTTCATGTACACTTGTGAAGAATGGTGGACAGGGCAGGCAGGCAGTGAGATCTGGTGGCTTGTGTATATTACCTGCTAATTAAATGTGAATAAATTTATTGTTAGTGTTAAAATCAAAAGGACCCAGCCAAGTAAAAGTTTACTGCCTGAGGTAAAAGCTGGATGCAGGTGGGACAGGGCATGGTGGACACACCTTCTCAGATATGGGGGCTTATATACAGAAGCAAAAACAAAAATGTATTTCTGTAAAAATTGGGTTTATAAAGAAAAAACAATAAAATTGAAAATGCCAAAATCTGATAAAATGCCAAAATCTGAAATAATCCCCTTAAAATTAGGTAAAAGTCTTGCAAAAATATAAGAAACAAAAACAAAACAGTGTTTGTTAAAAAGCCAAATAATGTAAAAATCTCAAACAAAAGCCTGTAAAAATTAATTATCCATACAAAAGTAAAAAATGAAAATTGTACTTTGAAATGGATGAAAAACAGTAAAAACCAACCTTGGTTACTGTGTATAAAAATGTATCAATGCAATTTCAATTGCATTTGTATAATCCAATATAAAACCTAAAAACCAAAATTGTGAAAGGATCAGAATATGCCATTAAAGAACCTGTAAAAGAATTAGAACTCGGCTGTAGTTGTTATAAGGTCTGATGTAAATTCAAGCTTTCTGCCGTGCGGTGTAGTGGTGGAGGGTGTTCAGTGCCACCATGGAAACAGAAGCATGAGCAGACAAATCCTCAAGATGGTGGCTGAGGAGTGGGCGTGGATTAGCATGGTTGCCATGGAAACAGTCTACAGCATTTCTGTTTGAAAAAAGCCCCGCAATAGCAGAGCATGGCGGTGCATGGTGGTGCTGGAGAGGGGGAAAAACTGCATGGTGGGGGTCAGGGGGGCAGCTGGGCAGTAGGGAAGGCACAGTAAAAGAAAGAAAGAAAAAAGAAAAAGCCTGGATTGAGGGTACAGTCTATTATGGCAGAAATCTTGCCAAGGGTACAGGGACTCCAAGAGAAGGGACAGACAGATCAGAGCACATGGGGTCGGGGAGGGAAGCAAAGATGCATGGAGCAGGATGGACACATTAGGAAAACTCAGCCTGAAAATTATTTTGAGTGTTAAGGAAGCATCCTTTCTTAAACTCAGAAGTGCGGTATGGGGACCTACATGCCTGTGGGCTCAGAGTCCCAAGTTCACAGGGGAGGTCAAGATCTAACAGATTTCATGCAATTATGGCATCCCAAGAACTGTAGAGGGGGTTCGGAGCATAGCAGGTACGGGAACCCAGCGAGATAGCCTGCAAAATCTCAGTGGGTTCAAAACATTGGGCTGAGGCTGAGAGAAGTGGAGAGAGGTTAGAGAAAGTACAAGGTGCAGAAGTGGGGAGGGGGAAAGGAGAAAGTCTGTGGGAGAGCAGAGTGGTACCTCATCATGAAATGTGGAAGCTGGTTGTCTAGAGAAACAAGCTGCTGGCAATTCCAGGGGTTCCAAAAAGAAAAGTTAGGAGGACCTTTTCAGGGTGAGAGCTGGCAAGTGCTCTGCTAGATCAAAACATCCCTAGCCAGCGACCATCCTGCCTTATTTAAGCCCAACCAAGTGCATGGCACCATAATGTTAGGTTCTAAAAAGGCCACACACCACCAGCCCCCAGATAAAAAAGCACATGAGGTTTAAGTCATGCCAGAAACATGATTTACTTCCAAGTGGGACTGCCAGTGCAGGTGCCTGCAGACACATGGTGGACCATGGCAGGAACACAGCAGGAGCAAGATGGGCCCACCCACTTATAGCCATGGGACAGGGCCTCAGGTACAGAGAAAGTGGTCATAAGATTGACAGCCTCTGGTGGAAGTGGGCATCTGTGTGCCTTGGGATACTTGGAAGCCAAGACCTAACAAATTTCATGCATGTTATTCAATGGAAGTGGTCAACCATGTCCTATAAGGAGCCATTCCCATAAGAATTAACTCTTAACCCAGAGAGATGTCAGCAGAGACATCTATGTATCACTTTGTGTGCTGGTTCCCTGCGAAGTGGGACTCAGCACACAGGGAACCTGGGAACCTGTTGAACCTGTGGGAGGTAACCCAAATCTTGTCTAAGGTGTGAAAGGAGTGCAACTAGTAAGGGGAAGCATATACTGAGAAAAAAACATTCAATTTTTATCACAAATTTGCAATTGTACCAATTACCCCCAAATACAAACAAATTAGAAATGACCATAACCTTTGTTGGAATCTGTTTACCTGTTAGCTGTTTGAGTATCTTAACAGACCTGAGTCTGGGATAGAAGGGCCAGTTCCAACAGAGAGTCAGCCTTAACTGAGTTTAAACAATATGCAAATACATACTAATATTTACATAAAACCCAACAAATATTGTTAATAACAAAAGATATAAAACAAATAGTTTTTATGAATTGAATCCATTTATCCTTGTTTGCAATTGACTCTTTAATAATATAAGAACAAAATAATGAGAAAAAAACTAGTTTGTTATGACATTATGTCTAACCACAGCATTTATTTTTATGGGAGTGCTTCTTAGTATTTCTTATACAAGGCTGCTTGAGCTTATGTCCAAGCCTTTTCACACAATAGTTAAAAGTATCAGGTTGGTGTAACTTAGCCTTTCTGGATGCTTAACAACTGTACTTAATGCCTATACCAATTTGGCCAAGGGTCTTAAGAGATAACTTTGTTCCTTGCCCTCAGAGGTAAACTAAGTCCCAGGGGACTATGCATGGGGGCATCTCTTGAAATGTCCTGAAAATGTGAGTCAGCAGTCTTCTTGTGCAGGAATGTCTTGGAGATCCACTAATGGGAGTTCAGCCAGTGTCCAGTCTTTAAATAGGAAAGTCTGCTCATGCTTCAAAAAGGGAAGCCTGCTCTAGCAAGACCTGACTTTGTCCTCGAGTGGATGGAACTGGTTATTGAAAATCCAAAAGTAGCCAGGGGATCTCTCCCCCCACCCCAAAACCTGAGTGACCCGTGAGGACAAGATCCTCAACTGACCTTGAGAAAACAAAAACCTTGTTTAATCTGGGCTAACTGTGTGACCATAAACATGCAAAAGGAAAGTATAACCAGAAATATATAAATAGTAAGTCCTGAGAAATTGTACTTCAGGTATAGAACTTGAGATGTTAATAAAAAAACAGAAGGTTTAAAAAAAAAAGAGCACAGTTGTATTGCCAGTCTTACTGCAAGTGCAGCTACCCTATGGCTGCTACTGCTTTTGCCATGCTTCAAAGACTGAGAGACAGCTTTTCAATCTTCCAATATGGACTGAAGTCTCATGCCTCTCCAAAAATCCTCCAAACCTTCAGTGACAGATGGGAGACTGCTGAGACATCCAACTTGTGGACTGAGCTACAGGTGGGGTTTCAGCCTCTTCAGATTATAGACTGCCATTGTTAGACTACCCAGGCTATATCACAGAATCCAGTACAGGAAGATCAAGACACTACATGGTGCTTACTGGATCTCATTTGGTGACCATGGGAAGAGAAAACCCCAGTGTGGAACACAAGGGCAGAACTGATGGTGGTATGGGCTTGCCAAGGAAAAACCTTCAAACATGACATCTTTCAACCTAATAAAGAAAAAAAAATCATAAACTGAAGATGCTAAAATCTATGATATATGTGGCATGAATATATGAATTTTGGAGTGATGCATATTGGAAGGAATAACAACACCAACAAAAAACTGGGGCAAAGAACTGACTGAAATGGTGAACTTCTGCTCGAAACAGTAAACTTCTGCATAGAGAATTTTGAGAGAGACTTAGAAAAATATGAAAAAAGATATTTGGCAGAATGCATGAGATTTGGTTGGGCAAAGAGGCAGGGAGGGGGACACATGTCTAGATTTGATTTGAAATTTTGAATGAACTGCACAAAGCTTCAATAAAATTGGCTTAAAAAATACAATTGACTCTTTAAGAGGTATAAACCTTTAAAGTTATAAAATATTAAAATTAAAACATGCATTCACCCAGACATGCACATAGATCAATTTTAAATTGAAACAAGATTATAATTTATGTTGTTAATGAGAATTTTTATTAATAGTTACCAAGAAAAAATTCTCAGAGTCATTGTTCTTTGTTAGAACTGGCTGGCCTGAAAATTACCAGAGAAATCCATCTCTGCCTACCAAATGCTTAAATTAAAGGATTGTGGTATTTTAAGTAAATTTGAAAAGGCAGGCCAGACTAAACTAAAGTATGTGAGGAAGCCATGTGTTCAGTTCAGCGGCTAGAGTGCACACAGCAGGCAGGCAGGCCCATGGCGGCAGGTCACAAGCCCTGTGTAATCAGAAAGTTTTTGAATGAAAACCATTTTTTCTTTCCCCAACAAAATTTTTAAATGTAATAACGTTAGTTTTTGAGTAAAACCTTCAAGGGGAAACATATTTAAAAGACCAAAATGAATTTTAATTCCTAGGACATTTTTGATAAATATTTATTTTATTTTACTTTTTGTGTGTATGAATGTACTGTCTGCAGGCAGGTCTGTGCACTTGTGTCGTTCAATGTCATGGAAGTCAGAAGAGGGTGTCAGATTCCCCTGGAACTGGAGTTAAAGATGGTTCTCAGCCACCATATGGGTGCTGGGGATTGTACCTGGGTCCTCTGCAAGAGCAGTCAGCACTCTTAACCACTATGCCATCTCTCCAGCCCTGCCTAGGACTTTTTAATGAAATGTTAGGGTCTGAGAATCCATACCAGACACACTGAAGGATGGAAAACCAAGACTTTACTTTGGGGAAAAAGTAAACCAGCATGCTGGGGTGGGAGGGAAAAGGCTCCGACCCCGATAAGTTGGCTCCCAGGCCTTTTATACAGGATCTAGGGGAATCTTAGTGGGATTTGGGTAACTTCTAGCCTTATTGGACAATAGAAGAGTTACAGCTCATGGTTAGTTCAGCATACCTACCTCCACATACCGAAGGTTATCTTTAGATAGAGTCTTGGGACAGGAATGCAACCAGGTCTAGGGGAATTGTTCAGACTGGACCTGTTTCCCAAGCCTCGGATATATCTGGTAGACATCAGCTTAGGGGAGAATGAATACCACTGGGCCTGTTTCTCAATACCCTGGATGCATCTAGTGGACTCTAGCCTGGGGTAAAGTGAATGCTTAACCTTTGTCCAGAGTAGAAGTCTGGAATCAACTCTTATCTCTTCAGAATCAATTAGTTAATCAATTGTACACATATTTTTACTTAAAAGATATTTATGCTACACAGAATTTAAGCAAAAATGTTGCAGCTCAATATGACATGCTGAGATGGAATTTAAATTAACATATTTTGTATACAACATTTAAGAGGAGCTTTCAAAAGGCAATAGCTTGAATCATCTCCAGAAAAAAACAGCAGATAAAGACAACACAACCATGTGGCATTTTCTTTCATGGCTAACATTTTAACATCTGATGTGAGATCAGATCATCTCTCAGCAAAACATCCAGCCATGTGCTCACTAATAAGCTGGCCCACTGTCCAACTGAAGGTTGCATAGTCTACAATTACTGACAAAATGAAAGGAACACAAGATAAGGAACCTTGGATCAAGTTAGACAAAGTAGTTGTGTGTGTGTGTGTGTGTGTGTGTGTGTGTGTGTGTGTGCGCCTGCTGCCCATGCACAAAGGCCCAAGAGCTTGTAACTCCTTTCAAGGCCCCACCTGTGCTGGCTGATGGCCTCACAGAATTAGCTCTAAGGACTTATTTGCCCTTTAAAGGCATCACTTACCACAAACCAAAAGTCTGATGGCCTTAAGGCTTGAATTCCAGACTACTGGCTGATATGCCATCTCCAATCTCACCATCTAGCCAACACCCAAGACTAAAGGACTTAACAACTATGCTGGCAAAAAAACATGCCTGGATGAAAAAAGGATCTGGTTTGATAGAGTACTTTATAAACATTTACCCAGGGAACCGATAACAGCCAAGAGTGAACACAATTCCATCCAGAAACAGGATGAAACAAAGATAAAAACCTTTTAGTGAGAAGACTTAGACAGATTCAAAATGTTAGAACATGTTGGAAAGCCCTAAATTTGCATTACAGTAGGCTGGGCTCTGGCCTGACCTAGGCACCAGAGCAAGCCTGTGGGGAGTTTGCATATGAAGAGGTAATCTGGAGCAGCCTCTGGTACAAGCTGGAAAAACTAGTTCTAGAAAGCAGGGGAAAAATCTTTATCCAAGGAAAACTGCTTCCCAACAGGCCAGGAAGTTTTTGACATACATAGCCTGAATGTGAACCAATAGCTCAAAACATGGACCTGTTACCAGCAAAGCCAGGAGATTAACTTAGGCAGGCAGCCTCAAGAGCCAGGCCAAGAATATGCCAGTTTCCTCCATGTGTGCAATTCCAGGTGTCCCTGGTCTCCCATCCCTCCAGCCAAACAGAACAGCCAGCTCCATAGCACAAAGTAGACATTAAGGAGAGAAAAGATTGATAGTAGAACCAGGATTTGGGGTTCGCATACCAAATTGCATCAGGATTTCCTTCATTTCCAGGTTCAGGCACTATTTGTCATCCACCCTGTTTATTCCCATGGCTGCCCATATAGAAAGCATGTTCAGAAAAGCACAGCACAAAGACCCGTGGTAAGGTATGGATCCAAAATGCGGAAACAGCTTTATTCAAAATGGTTGGGGTTAATAGGCAGTGTGACCTCACATCCCAGAGTCCAAGTCCAGACATTTGCATCATCACTTCCCAATTTGTGGGGGTAGTCATTTAGGTCCTGTATTAGTCACTTTTCTGTTGCTGTGATAAAGCACCATGACCAAGGAACTTATAAAAGGAAGAGTTTATTTGAGCTTATGATTGACGGTTCCAGGGAACTAGAGTCCATTGTGGTGGGAGGCATGGCAGCTGGAGACTGGAGCAGCAAGCCGAGGGTCACATCTCACAGAGCACAGGAAGCCAAGAGAGAGAAACTGTAGACCATGAGGCTTGTTAAAACTCACTAAGCCTGCCCCCTGTGACACACTTCCTCCAGCAAGGCCACACACCCCAAGACCTCCAAAAACAGCGCCACCAACTGGAGGCAAATGTCTGAATACTTAGAGCCTATGGGGGACACTCATTCAAACCACCACATTCCACTCCCTGGCCCCCATAAGCTCCTGACCATATAAAATGCAAAATGCATTTAGTCCAACCATAAAAGTCCCCATAGTCTTTAGCAGTTTCAATGCCATTCAAAAGTCTGCAGTCCAAGTCTCTTCTGAGACTCAGGCCAATCTCCTAACTGTAAGCTCCTGTAAAATCAAAACACAAATTACATACTCCCAATGTACAGTGGAACCGAATACACATTCCCATTCCAAAAGGGAGGAATAGAGGCATAGTGAGGAAATACTCGACCAAAACAAGACCAAAAACCAGCAGGGCAAACACCAAGTCCAATAGCTCCACATGCAACCTCTGGGACTTGACTTCCAATGGGCTTAGATGGCTCAGCTCTTCCAGCTTTGCTTGCAACATACATCTCTTTCTTAGGCCGGTACCCCTCCCTGTATGCAGCTCTCCTTGGCAAATATCTCACAGGTCTGGCATCTCAAATATCTTCTTGGGGTCTCCACTGCCAACCAGGCTTCACATTCACAGCTTCATGCAATGGCCTATCAGGGCCTACTTTATGCAGGGACACCCCTGCTGTGCTCTGCCTGACCTTGGTAGCTCTCTGAAACCGTGGAGGAAGAACTGATGACCCCTTCACTATTGCAAACTTCATACCTCTAAAGCCAGCACCACGTGAATGAAACTGCCGAGTTTGGCTGCAATTTTGGGATGGTCCCTGGCCTATTTCAATCACATTTGCAACTTTTCTCTGCCCTGGACTTGCTGGAGGATTAGCTGGGTGTGGTCTTGCCCTGAAGGTACTGATTCTGTTGTTTACTTGTAAATCTTGAGGCCTCTCCTTAATCACTTTAATCTCCTTATCAAAAGGAACCTCTCCTTCACAAGCCTTGGCCCCACCTTTAATCTTCCTAGTGGGGTTTTCAGATCCAAACTGTACATTCTGCATTTCCTTCTGCCCCATTTGGTCTTTTTCACTGTAGATCTGCATAATATTCAACATTAAAAGTCACGCCACCATTTCTACATTAGGCTGTCTTGAAATATCCTCCGCCAAGGACATTAGTCTGTTGCTTTTCAACTTAGCATCAGGCAAGCATTTGGGCTGTGGGCAAACTGCTGCCAGACTCTTTATCAAAATATCCCAGTTGCTGCCTAAGTCTTTAACTTCTTCTGGAACCACATCTTTTACAGCAATGCTTTCTTCCAGGCCTCCACAAGAATGGCCCTTTAAGCTCTGCTTACAGTAGTCAACAGCCTTTCTAGCCCAAAATTCCAAAGTCTTCCACATTTCTCCAAACATCCACATGGTCAGGTTTTCACAGCAAACACCCCACTTCTGGTACCAAATTACTGTATTAGTCACTTTTCTGTTACTGTGATAAAGCACCATGACCAAGGAACTTATAAAAGGAAGAGTTTATTTGAGCTTATGATTGACGGTTCCAGGGAATTAGAGTCCATTGTGGCAGGAGGCGTGGCGGCTGGAGATTGGAGCAGCAAGCCAAGGGTCACATCTCGCAAAGATCACAGGAAGCCATGAGAGAGTAACTGTAGCCCATGAGGCTTGTTAAAACTCACTAAGCATGCCCCCAGTGACACACTTCCTCCAGCACGGCCACACACCCCAAGACCTCTAAAAAAAGTGCCACCCACTGGAGACAAACGTCTGAATACCTAGAGCCTATAGGGAACACTCATTCAAACCACCACAGGTCCCAGGACTCCCACTTGTGCCTTTGGGAGGTGCTGGCTGGACATGCCAGCTCATTCATACTCAAACTGGCTTAGCCCACAAGAACCGGTTTTTGAAAGTTTTCCTCTGCCCTCCATAACAGTGCATGCTTCAGTCTCCGCAACTCACTATTAAATAAAAGAATGCAATTTTAAAAAGTGCTTCCAAAGTAAGCTAACAGTAAGCTGTGAGAATATCATAAAATCAGTTGTTATATCAAATAATTTGAAAGGATTTGAAAGCAGTTATATATTTGTCATGTTATTTGTTAAGGTAAAATCAATTAAAACTCATGAATTAACAAATGTAGATTAATTTGAAGCCATTGCCATTAGTAAAGGAAAAATTAAAATTTCATTGGTGAAATGATGAAATGGCAATGTCTTCACATTTTACAACTCCACGTTACATACTTAATATCATAGAAAATGATGGAAGCTTGACTTTACATTTAGAACTAGTTTAAAAAGAATGCCCATCATATCTTTGTGTATACATGATGTAATTAAGAATGCAGGTTGGAAAAGCAATATTGTAAATCAATAATTAAATTACTTGTAACAAGATTTATATTAATAAAATTTATTATTACTATAATTATTATTATTATTATTATTATTATTATTATTATTAGTCAGAGTCTCCCTGTAGCCCTAGCTGGCCTGGACTTCCTCTGGAGACCAGGCTGGCCTTGAGCTCACACAGATCAGCCTGTCTTTGCCTCCAAAGTTCTGCGATTAAAGCTGTGGTCCAACACTCCAGGTACCATTGCTTTTGATATAAAAGTTACAATATAAACTTTGGTTTACTTTTGGTTAAAATACAACTGAATTTTCAAGAAGTTGGAATTATGATGAATACTCAAGATGACAGGAATGGAATGTGTGTGTGTGTGTGTGTGTGTGAGTGTGTGAATATGTGTGTTTATGTTTGTGTATGTGTGGTATAGATGTGTGTATATGTGTATGTATGTGTATTTGTGTATATGTGTATGCATGTGTGTATGTGTATGTGTGTATATGTGTGTATGTGTGTATGTGTGTATGTGTATACATATGTGTATGTGTAAGAAAGGCTCCATTTTGAGTATAGCCACCATTTTAAGCAATTACTGGAACCTGCCCAATTCAGAGAAAAGGTTGATTGCTCAAAGACAGTTGCTCAAGGCTTCAAGAACAGCTAACTTAAACTTGTTAAACATAACTGTTGATATATGAAGGCAGATGGACTGACCCATTTCCTCATTTCAGTTGCAGGATTGTGTCTAAAGATAACTGTTGGTATGTGGGGTGCCATTGGGCTGACCTAACCATGAGCCGTAAGCCTGTTATTATCTAATAAGGCTAGAAGTTAGCCAAACCCCACTAAAATTCCCCTAGACCCTGTATAAAAGGCCTGTGAGCCACGTTATCAGGGTCGGGGCCTTTTCCCTCCCACCCCAGCATGCTGGTTTACTTTTTTATCCCCGAAATAAAGTCTTGGTGTATTAGTCAGGGTTCTCTAAAGAAACAGAGGCAACAGGACGAATATATAGCTATATACAATTTATTGATTTGCTTACGTGACAGAGTTCAAGGAGTCCAACAGTAGCTGCACCACACTGGAAAGGCTGAGAATCCAGGGAACTGCTCAGTCCGCAAGGCTGGATGTCTCAGTAGTCCCAATCTAGTGCTGAAGGCCCAAATGGATTCCAGTAGATCTGCCGGTCTCAGTACACGCTGGGATCCGAAAGGTTGATCCCAGCAGCAAGACAAACTCACCAGATGAGAGAGGCAAGCCGCAGGAGAAAAAGGGACCAGCTCCTTCTGCCATGGCCTTAAATACTGCCTGCCAGCAGAAGGTAACGCCCACATTTGGGGTCGGCCATCCGGGTTGAGGTGGTCCAATCAGAAGACCCTTTTCTCTTATTTGTTCCTTAGTCCAGTCAAGTTGACACCAGGATTAACCATCACACTTGGTTTTCCATCCTTCAGTGTGTCTGGTGTGGATTCTCGAACCCTAGCATACATATGTGTGTATATGTATGTATATTCGTGTGTATGTGCATGTGTGTGTGTACAGCTATATTTAAAAACGGCTTTCATTTTGGATTCTGTAAATGTGTCTTTACTCATTAGGCATTAGCTGATTCTGTTTTTCTTTTATTTTTTTTAATATTTTCGTTATCATTTTTATTTTTTTTTAATTTTTTTATTATTATTTATCTTTATATGTGTATGAATGTACTGTCTGCATGCAGGTCTGTGCACCCGTGTCGTACAATGCCACGGAGGTCAGAAGAGGGTCTCGGATTCCCCTGGAACTGGAGTTCTCCCGGAATTGGAGTTACAGACGGTTCTTAGCCGCCATGTGGGTGCTGGGGATCGAACCCGGGTCCTCTGCAAGAGCGTCGGTGTTCTTAACCGCTAGGCTATCTCTCCAGTCCCTGATTCTGTTTTTCTAAATTTTCTGAATATCATTCTGTGTATTTTGCAAATGTCTAATTTAAGTGGCCAACATGTTGAAGTGTAGACTTTAGATAGAAAATGTTAGAATGTGAAAGAAAGATATTGATATAATACATTTGCAATTTTTATCATATGTAGTATAATATACTATTATATTGACAGATAAGAATAAATATGCTAAGAAATATTTGTGCCTAATTTTATAATTTTTAACAAGAAATACTTCATGTTACGGAAAAAAAATCAAACTATTTTCCCACATGTAGATTATTGCTTTTTTAACTTTTTGACTATTTGTTGGGTCATGGTTTTGTGTGACCATGAGCAAAATCAACTCATCTCCATTTCTTGAGCTTTTAATTACATGCAACACATTAAATCAAGTCCAATTGGGGAAAGATCACATCATTAATTAATTTAATTAACAGTGTGAGAGAAGAGAAGATAGGTTATTATATGATAATCACTCCTTTGGGAAATTTCTGTGCCACAAAATTCTCCATATTGAGTGGTAAGAGAACAGTAACTCTTTATAAGCTTAATTAGATTGTATTTAGCACAACCCCAAAATGCAAAATGTGAGATTTGCACTTAAAGTCAGACAAAGAGAAATTTATACTATTTCAAAATGTCTGACTCTTTCAGGTTTCATATCGTGATATTTGTGAGCTTGTGAAAAGAATAATAATGCTTCCTCTTGCTTTCTGATAAAGGTTTCATCATGTGAGACACTTGCTTAAGTCTGAATACACATAATCACCCAAGTCCCAACATGCAAATACTACTATTCAGGATAGAGGTTAACCTAGAAAAAAATACCACAGTTTTATTTTTTGAACTTTCTTTATATTCTGAAATGGGTACACAATCTGTCTTATATAGACTGGAAGTTTTGGGAGGTCGGCTAATAAAATAGATGTTTATATAAAATATGCAGGGAACTGTGATAAGTTGATTTTTCTTTATTGCATCAAAATGTAGATGCTATAAAATTGACTATATTTTTCATATTAAGTATTTTGAAGGATTGATAGCATTCTAATAAGTTAAGAATATGCATATTTTATATCTATCACCATATGCCTTCCATTTCTATAACTCCCAAATTACAACTCTGTACTCATCATTTATTTCCTTGATTTTCTCATTCTGTCCGTGTCAATCATTCCCTTTCTGTCTCAGTTTGTCTCATCCATGCACTTGATTTAATTGGGATCATGCAACATTTGTTGTTTTGTGGCTACTTTTTTCAATTAACATAATTTCAGTGTTTATCTATGCTGTAGAATTTTTCAAGATGACATTTATCTCAAGTTACAACAGTTGCCTACAGTATGTTTACTGTATTTCCTTTACTATTTCCTAGATGAACAGCTGGGTAGCTCCTTGTTTTGATTATTGTTCATAATGATAGTACAAACAATGACTGAATTGCTGGCTGACACTGAGATTCAATTTCTAAGTTTAAAATATCATTCCCAATTCTATTCACAATATTGGTAATATTTTGTGTTCTAAGGAGCAAAGTGTAAGAGATGCAGTTTCTAGACATATGTGTCATACATTGCTATTTCATTTTTTCCTTCCTTTCTCCCTCGTTCCCTCCCTCCCCTCCTCTAGCCTACTCTCTTCCCTCATCATCTTCTTGATCCGCCCTTCCCTTTCTCTCATTCTCTGTCTTCATCTTTCCTTATTCCCTACTCTCTCTCTCTATTCTAATGTTTATGGGAGTCAGTGCTAGCTCGCTTTTTTCCCCTTTGAATTAACTTAATGACTGGGCCTATGAAATAGCTTTTCATATGCTCATCTGGCATTTTTCTACATTCTTTGGACAACTTTCTATTCAGTTGCTTCTCTTTACGTGTTTAAATGAGGTCATTAGCTTGTTTTGTTGCATTGTTGTAGGCAGTCTTTATATGTATTGGAAATTAACTCCTTATCAGGGACATCATCTGCAAATAGTTTATACTATCATGGGTTGTTTTTATATAAAGACCTTTGCTTAGATGAATATGATTTTAATCTGGTATCTCAAATTTCTCTATTTTTCTTACCTGTATTATGTAAGAAACCACTGCCAATAGGATATGTTTTTCTCTTGATTTGTTGTATTTAGCTTTACCTGTTATGCTTTAAACTTTGATCTTTGAAACTCTTTTTATGCTATGTAGTGCTAGAACTTCATTCTTTTTTAACCTGAATTTATAATTTCCCAACAATGTTTATGAATTTTCTATTGAATGATCTTGGTTACACTGTCAAAAAATTATTTTATCATATATGCAAATACTTATTTATTAGAATCTCAATTCAAGATCAATATTCATGATATTTAACTTATGGATGAAGAGATGGTTCATTAGGTAAAGTGTTTGCAGATTAAGGATGAGGACCTGAGTTCTCCAATAATATCTCCAACACTCACATAAAATCCTGAGTTCAGCAGCACATGCCTCCTGTGATCACTAATCTCAGCTGTCAACTAAATTTCCACGAAGAAAACTTGATTTAAGAATTGTTTCCTTTAATATCTTTGGTTAGGCTTATTCTTAAATATTTTCTTATTTGTCTGTGAATGAGAGGGATTCATTGAATGCCTTTTCTGAGCATTGGTTTTTACTCTAAAGAAAGGCTACTTAATTTTGTACGTTGATTTTGTAAACTGACAGTTTACTGAAGGTATTAATAATTTTTAGCAATTTCCTGGTGAAATTTTTGGATCTCTTATGTATAATATCATATCATCTGCAAATAGAAATAATTGGACTTCTTTTCTAATCCAGTCCAATTACACCTGTTCCTTTAGAATTCTACCTCCTACAACAATGTTTGACCTTGTATGTACACATGTCTATCTTGATAACATTGTTCACTCTGTCCATATTCTCTAGACTAAGGAAAACCTATTGTAAATGAGATTGTTTCTCTAATTACTTTCTCCGTTAGTATTTAGGAAGACTACTTATTCTGGGGTGTTAGTTTTATATCCTGTTATATTGCTGCATGCATTTCTCAGCCCTAAGAGCTTTCTTGTGGATACTTTATGGCCTTTTATGTATAGAATCATATAATCTACAAATGGGGGAACTCTGACATCTTTTTTCCAATTTCTATCTGCTTTATCTCTTCCATTTCTCTTTTTGCTCTAGCTAAGCCTTCAAGTAATATATTGACTCGAATTGGATAGAGTGGGCATCCATGTCTTGTACTTGATGTTATTAGCAATTCTTTGTGTACAGAAGAAACATTTATTATGAACTTGGATATGAGTTGTATATGTGCCTTTATTATGTTGAGAATTATCTCTGTATCTTTATATTCTATTTAACTTTTATCATGGATAGATGCTGGATTTTGTCAAAGCCTTTTATATATCTAATGAGATGGTCATATGGTTTCTGTACAATGGATCATTTCTGCATCCCTGAGATGAAGCTAACTTGAACACGGTGGGTAATCTTGAATGTTCTTCCATTTGACTTGTTAGGACTTTAATGAGAAGTGTTTATGTTCACCATAGTGATTCATCTATAATTTTCCTTTTTTATTATCAACTTCACAAAATGGACATTGATATCTAGTTCCACATGCCTCAGTCTAAATATCCCATAGGTCATGGCAATAAGACTAATAGAAATATTATGCTAAATTGATATAGTATGAAACCGATTTCTTTTTTTTAATAAAAATAAAATATTGTATTTATTTACTTTTTAAAATTTCAATTAACTTTCTTTTTTCACAAAATCATTTTTTATCGTTATTACACCTTTTCCGTAAGTCTTACATCATTTTTCAATCGAATCTAGAGTTACTTCCCTTTCCATACCTGAGTCCCAGTACTCTGCCATATATGTCCTGCATCTTTTTCTGAGTCTTTCCAGAATTTTTTTCCAGTTTTTTGTTGTTATTGTTCTCTCCTACTTGTATTGCTTCAGTACATATACATAGTTTATATATATATGATATATGTATGTATATATTGTATACACATATATATATATGTATATATACACATATCACTTGAATTGGAGGACTTCTTTTTCCTAAAAGATGCCATATTTTCCTTAAGGAAGTGCTCAAAGGCTCCTCCTTGGCAAGCCCAAACAACCACCAATCCTGCACTTGTGATCCATATTGGGGTCTTTCTCTCCCATACTCCCCCAAATGAAATCCAGGAAGCACGCATCCTGTCTTGATTTCCCTGCACTGGCCTCCATGATACAGCCGAGGTAGTCCAACAATGGCAGTCCATATTCTGATGAGGCTGAATTCCTATTAGCTGCTTAGTTCACAAGGTGGATATTTCAGCAGTCCTCAGTCCACATTGGAAGGTTAAAAAGCTGTATCTCATGTCCTTGAGGAGTGCCAAAAGCAGTGACATCCACAGAGCAGATGCACCTGCCTGTAAGAATTGAAGACAGGCCAAACAACAGTGCTCTGTTTTTTATTTTTGTCTTTTTACTTAGATCTCAAGTTTTATGTCTGCATTACAGTTTCTCTGGTCTTACTGGTTATTTATTTCTGGTTGTACTTTCCTTGTGGATGCTTAAGACCACACAGTTAGCCCAGATTAATAAAGGTTTTCTTTTGTTGAGTTCAGTTATGGATCTGGTCCTCAGGGGTCTCTCAGGGTTTTTTTTGGGGGGGTGGGAGCCCCTTGCTCCCTTCAGCTCCTCATCTACCAGTTCCATCCACTTGAGGACAAAGGCTTCCTTTTCTGAAGCATGAGCAGACTTTCCTCTTTATAGACTGGACACTGACTGAAGTCCCCTTAGTGGCTCTCCAAGACCTCCCTGAACAGGAAGACTGGTGACCCACCTCTGCAGGACTTTTCAAGAGATGCCCCATGCACAATCCCCTAAGGCTTGGTTGATATCTGAGGGCAAGGAACAAAGTTATCCTCCAGGTCCCTTGGACAAATTGGTATGGACCTCAGGTATGGTGGTTAAGCACCCAGAAAGGCTAAGATGCACCAACCTGTTACATTGCACCTATATTAACATTGTATCCTTTGGAAACAAACTGATTTATAATACCATTATACCCAAAGTTTACTGCATCTCTCAACACAAAACAAAACAAAATAACTTCTGAAGCTGATGGAGATTAACACAGAGAATCACACCTGGACAATGCGCAGAGACTAAGATGCTTTAGCATGCTTATCCCTGAATAGGACATTGCCATCAAGCTTCTGCCTCCCGAAGTTCAGGGATTATTGCAGAAGAGGGGATGGAAACTACTGGGAAGGAGGATTTAGTTTTGCTTAAGGATTAGACTCTGGGTAGGTTGACCAGGCTCCATTGGATAAGCATACACTGAAGGGAATTGACAGCATAAACGTGACTTTATAGAATATAGAATATATATATATATATATATAGTTTTTTTTTTTTTTTTTTTTTAAATTAAATAAAATATATTTATAGAACATATAATAATATTAGAGTTCAGAAATTTAGTGGTGGGATTATACAGACAAAAGAGGGGATCTACATATGATCAAGGTGAATTTCTCAAGCATTTATTTAAAATTAAGCTTAAAAGAAAAAATAATAATCATGTGCTGTTAAATGAAAATAAACCTCTTAATAATACCACTCTTGGACATATTCCTCACAAATGTATATTCTACTGCAGATGTACTAGCACATTCATGTTCATTTCTGCCCTATTCACAATAGCTAGGATTTTAAATGACCTTAGATGTCCATCACTCAATGGATGAATAAATAATAAATTATGGTATATACACACAATGGATTGTATTCATTATTAATAAAAATGAAATTATGAAATTTATGGATAAAAGGTTGAAATTTGAAAAAAAATAAATTGGCTTATTGTTTGGGATAATTTAACTGTATCAGTCAGGTCTTTGACCCATCCTCTTAGGTTGTTGTTGTTCCCTCCCCTTTTGTATTGCTCCAAAAAATATGGCCTGTATATAACATCACATATGTATCAAAATTATGACCTCTGAGAAAAACTGTATGTAATTCCAAAAAAAAAAAAAAAATTTTCTTTATTTTTTATATTATTCTAAAATATTGAAACATACTTCCACCCATAGCTGGTAATTAGTCTGAAAATAAGTGGTAGGTCAATTCTAGTTACAATGACTAAAAATAAGTGGTAGGTCAATTCTAGAGCATGTAAAGTGAATCACATTATAACAGCACAGTTGCCTTCAGATAAAAAGAAGAATAACAACATTGCTCAGCTTGCATTTCAACTGGGGATTTGGTGTTAACATCCACAAATGAGGGAAACCACCCCCCCCCCGCTGGGACTGTATTACTTCACTTAGCATAATGGTTTCCAGTTCCATCCATTTACCACAGAGTTTCAGAAATCATCTTCTTTTTTTTTTTTTTCTTGTGACATTTCTTTTTTTTATTTATTGATGCTGTGTGTATTTCATACATCATTTTCCAATTCAGTTCAGGCAGGTATCCCCTTCCTTCCCCCCACCCACCCCTACCCATCCCAGATGAATGCTTCTGCCGTAACTTTTTTGCATTTTCGCTGTTTTTTTTGTTTTTTTTTTTTTGTTTTCATTTTTTTTAACAATAAGTGATAATTTGTGAGTACAAGCATCCTTCATGTAAAACCAGTTTGCAAGCAGTTGTGCAAAACCCACACAGCTCATGGGTCCCACCATCCGCAGGGGGGGCTTGTATGTTCAATTAAGTTGATCAAATGAGTGTCCCGTCTATATTGTTGTAGTTTCATCACCATTCACCCCAATCGCAGCCCTTACATTCTACCATGCCCCCTCTTCCGCAGATGTTCCCTAGCTGTAGAAAAAGGGGCAAAGGTAGATGAGAAGCAAAGCATTCTACTTTCTCTTGGAGATGTTTTTGTCTTTTTTGTTTTTTTTCTGTTTTTTTCTTTCATGGGCTGAGTTGTCCAGGAATAATTTCGATCCTACTAATGAAGACACATGCACTTAGATATATAAGGTATTTAAACAAGTATAATATTAGCCTTTCTATCTACAAATGAAGCACAGGCAATTAGATTAGGTATTAACAGTACTAATTGTTATGGTAGGTTACTTTGGTATAGACACAGATGTTTGGATGGTATGTTAATCCATGAATACATTTTTCTTTTTTAAGTATGACAGGGTCTTTCATGTGGTTTATAACATCTCCTAACCATTAGAGGATGTAACTTGTGGCATCAGCCGTGGGTTACTTCCTACAAGGAGAAGCTAAAGCTAAGCTAGATTTGGGATATACAGAATATGGCTGCTACTGCTGCAACATTATTTCCAGGCAGGCGAGGTGTAGCGGGTGCTGATGGAGGACGCTTGCTTGACTCAAGGAACCTATATTTGCTTTATTGGTTTAGGTGGCCTTGGTAACACTCTCTGGCATTCCAGAGACCATCTGTGTACGGCAAGTCGTCTCCATGCATCTTTCCCATTTTTATCAGTTCTTCAACAGAGGGCCTTATTGCCTCTCTTCCTGCAGATATCCCAGTTTGGAGGCAAGGAGCCTTTACCTTTTGTGGAGGACTTGGATCCCATGGCCAACATCTCCTTGGTAGAATAATCCATTATTGATATCAATTGTACCAGAAAGTGCCAGCAGAAGATGACTCCTCTGGGCATTGAAGGGAAGAAATGCTCAGATTGCTGCAGACACAGGCCCCTCTGTGGACCTACTAGTAACAAACGATTAAGGAATCCTACGAAGCAACCTTCAGGGTGCACAAAGGGTTAAACAAGAGACTTTCCCTAACTCCCCCCATAGAATAAGGAGAAATATGATGGAGATGAGGGTTTGTCTCCCAGCGTGAGATGGAGCCAAGCGGGTAGAGGGGATGCCGCGGGAAAAGTGGTAAAACTGCCTTCTTTAATTGACTAATGGACATATAAACTGTGAAAAGGATTATTCTCTATTCAGAACCAAATATAATGCTAAAGTCTCCTTAAGCTATGCACTTAAGCAAAATATATTAATACAGGAGCTCTGACATCAACAATGGATTATAAAATCATCTTTCTTTACCACTGCATAGAACTCCATTGTGTAGATGTACTACATTTTTGGTATTCACTCCTCTGTTGAGGGGCATTTGGGTTGGTTCCAGCTATTTGCTATTGTGAAAAGAGCTGCAATAAACATGGATGTGCATGTATCTTTGCAGTAGGATGAGTCTTGTGGGTATTAACAAGGAGTGGTATGGCTGGGTCAAGTAGTAGGCTCATTTTGAGTCTTCCAAGGGTTTTCCACACTGCTTTCCATAGTGGTTGCAAGTGTTTACATTCCCACCAGCAGTGGATGAGTGTTCTCCTTTCCCCACAACCTCTCCACATTTGGTATCTTTTGTTTTCTTGGTCTTAGCCAGTTTATCAGAGAGAGATGATATCTTAGAGTGGTTTTTGTTAGCATTTCCTTAATTATTAATGATGGTGAACACTTTTTAAGATGTTTCTTAGCCATCTTTAATTCCTCACTGGTGAAGTTTCTGTCCAGCTCTTTACTCCATCTTTTGAGTAGGTCATTTGTTTTCTTACCTCTTTGTCTTTTGAGTGGTCTGTATATTCTGGATGTTAATGCTCTATCAGATGTATCACTGGTTAAGGCTTCCTCCCAGTCTGTGGGTTTTCTCTTCACTTCCTTGATTGTTTCTGTCTCTATACAGAAACTTTTGAGTTTGATGAGGTTCCCATTTGTCAACTGATGACATTGTTTACAGCAATGCTACTGTTTGATTTAGAGAGTCTTTTCCTACACCTATGCTTGTAGATTGCTAGCAACTGTTTCTTCTATCATCTTCAGGGCTTTAGGTATCACTTTGGGGTCTTTGAGCCACTTGGATTTGATTTTTGTGCAGGGTGAAATGTAGTTTAAATTTGTTCTTCTACAAATGGTGATCCAGTTTTGCTAACACTATCTGCAGAAGATTCTATCTTTTTTCCATTTAGTTTTTTTGCTCCCTTTGTCAAATATGAGGTGGCTGAAATTGTATGAGCTCAAGTTTGGATCTTCAATTTTATTCCATTGGTCAGTGAGTCTGTTTTTGTGCCAGAACCAGGCTGTCTTTATGACTATAGCTTTGTAATATAGCTTGAAATCTGGTAAAGTAATCCCCCCACCCCCCGTATTGCACTTTTCACTCAGGATTGCTTTAGCTATTCAGGGTCCTTTTTGTTTTTCCATATGAATTTAAAGATTTTTTTTCAAGTCTGTGAAGAAGCTCACGGGGATACTGACTGGGCTTGAATTGAATTTGTATATTAATTTTGGTAGAACACACATCTTTACTATATCAAATTTTCCAATCCAAATGCATGAAAGATCTTTCCATCTTTTGATATCATCTTCAATCTCCTTCTTCAGGGGTTTAAATTTTTTTTTGTAGAGGTCTTTATTGTCTTTTGTTAGGTTTGTTCCCAGGTATTTTATTTATTTGTTCATTTTTTCTAGGCTACTGCAATTGGGAAGGTCTCCTTATATTCCTTCTCTAGTTGCTTATTTTGGGGGTAAAGAAAGGCTACTGATTTTTCTAGGTTAATTTTGCATCCCAACACTCTACTAAAACTTTTGTTACTCAGAATTTTCTGGTGGAGTTTTTAAGATTCCTTAGGTAAACTATCATATCATCTGCATAAAAGGTATAGTTTTACTTCCTTTTTTGCTAATTAGTACTCCTTTAATTTCTCTTTCTTGACTTATTGCCCTAGCAAGCATTTTAAGCACTACATTGAAGAGGAGTGGTGATAAGGAACATCTCTGTTGGGTCCCTACCTTTAAGGGAAATGCTTCTAATTTATTTTTCTCCATTTAAGATGATGTTGGCAGTGGGTTTGTTGTACATGGCTTTGATTATCTTGAGGAATATTCCCTCCAGTGCAGTTCCCTTTAGGACTTTAAGTATGCGAGGGATGCAGGATTTTGTGGAAGGATTTTCTGTATCAATTGAAATGATCACGTGGTTTTTGTCTTTCAGTCCATTTATGTGTTTTATGATATTTATTGATTTACATATGTTGACACATCCCTGCATCTCTGGTGTGAATCCAACTTGATCATGATGGATGATCTTTTTTATGTTGGTCTGTATGTGATTTGCATGTACTTTGTTGAGAATTTTTGCATCTATGTTCATTAATGAGATGTGTCTATATATTTTTTTGGTTGTATCTTTGCCTCATTTTGGTATTAGAGTGATGCTGGCTTCTTAGGAATTCACAAGATTTCCCTCTGTATCTTTCTGAACAGTTTGAGTAGTAATGGTTGTAAGATCTCTTTCATTGTTTTATGGAATTCTGCTGTGAAACCATATGGGCCTGGGAATGTTTTTTTAGTTGGGTGGTTTTTTATTATATCTTCAGTTTCCTTAAGTATTATGGGCCTGTTTAAACTGTCAAACTCTTCTTGGTTAAGCTTTGTTGATTCCCAGGATTTCAGATGTTCATCCATTTCTCTTAGGTTTTCAAAGTTAGTAGAGTATAGGCTTTTGAAGAATTCTTGCATGGTTGTCTGGATCTTTTCTTTGTCTATTGTGATGTTTTCCCATTCATCACCAGTGTTACTAATTTGGAGTTGGCCTTTCTTTCTTTTGGTTAACTGGGCTACATGTGTATCTATTTTGTTTATCTTTTCAAAGAACCAACTTTTGGATTCATTGATTCATTTTGTCACTTTCTTTATTTCTATTTCACTGATTTATGTTCTGAGTTTTGTTCTTTCTTCCTGTCTGTTCGGTTTATGGTTCATTTGTTGTTGTCTCTCAAGCATTTTTGGCTGCAGTGTTAGATCATTTATTTGTTTGCTTTAATATGGGCACTTAGGGCTATAAATTCCCCTGTTAGGACTGCGGTTAATGTATCCCCCAGGTTTTTTCATATTGTATTGTCTTTTTCATTCAGTTCCATGAATAATTTTATTTCTTCCCTGATCCATTAATTACTCAGGATTGTGGTGTTTGGTTTCCATGTTTACTTGAAGCTAGTAGGGCTTATTCTAGTGTTCATATTGAGCTTTATAGCACTGTGGTCTGATAGAATGCATTGAATAATTTCAATCCTTTTGTATTTGTTGCCATTTTTCTTTTGTGTGTGTGCCAGTATGTGGTCAGTTTTGGAGTATGTTCTGTTAGGCATTGAATAGAAAGTATATTCTCTGTTGTTTGGTGGAATATTCTGCAGATGTCTGTGAGGTCCATTTGGTGTATTGTATCATTTGGTTCTGAGGTCTTTCTGTTTATTTTTTGTCCAGTTGATCTATCCAAGAGGCTAAGTGGGCTATTGATGCCTCCCACTATTAGTGTTCTGGGATTAATTCGTGTCTTGAGGTCCTGCAGAATTGTGTTTATAAAATTTAGTGCACCAGAATTTGGTGCATAATTCTTTAAAACTGTGAAAAGTTCCTGGTTAATTGTTCCTTTAATAAGGATGTAATCTCCCTCTTTTCTCTTCTGATTAATTTTACTCTGGGTATATTTTGTCTGATATTAGTATAGCAACTCCTGCTTGCTTTTTGGTACCTTTTGCTTGGAATATATTTTTTCATTCTTTTACTCTAAGGTGGTGTCTGTCCTTGACCATGAGATGGGGTTCTTGTAGGCAGCATATAGATGGATTCTGTTTCCTAATCCATTCTTCAAGTCTATATCTTTTGATTGGGGAGTTTAAACCATTAATATTTCATGTTATTTCAGGCTATCAATGTGGGATGTGTTGCTTCCTTTCTATTTATTTATTTATTTATTTATTTATTTATTTATTTATTTATATTTATTTATTTTTGTGAGGCAGGGTGTCCCTGTACCCCAAGCTGGCCTAGAATTTGTTTTCTAGAGTAGGCTGGCCTGAAACTCACAGAGATCCTCCTGCCTCTGCCTCCCTAGTGCTGGGATTAAAGGCATGTGCCATCATGCCTAACTCTTTCACTTTATTTTTTGTTTGCATTCTTGGTTTAGGTTTGTATTTACTCTGTTATGTTTTGTTAATTTCTCTCTTGGGTTGCTTCACGATAGTTGCTCCTCTCCTCTGTTCTTTGAATTGCTTCAAGTATTTTCTGCAGTATTTTTTTTTGCCATGTGTTCTTTCATTTTTTTTTATATCATGAAATATTTTTCTTTCTCCTTCAACTATAATTGGCATTTTTGCTAGATATAGTAATCTGTGTTAGCTTCTAAAGTCGTTTAGCACTGGAAATACTTTGGCCCATGTTCTTCTTGCTTTCATCGTTTGCATTGAGAAGTCAGCTGCAATTCTGATGAGTTTTCCCTTATATGTAACTTGTGTTTTTTTCTCTTGTGGCTTTCAGTATTTTGTCTTTGTATTGAGCACCTAGTGTTTTAACTATGATATAGTGTGGGGAATTTCTTTTCTGATCTTATCTATTTGGTGTTCTGTCTGCTTCTTGTATTTGTATGGGTTTGTCTTTTTTCAGTTTACAGAAATTTTCTTCTATTATCCTGTTGAGGATCTGATCAATACCATTGTCCTGGGATTCTTCTCCTTTCTCTATCCCTATAATGCAGAGATTTGGTCTTTTCATAGAATCCCATATTTCCTGGTTCTTCCACTCTTGTGCTTTTTAAAACTTTTTCATAATCTTTACCTTAGGATTCTAGTTTCACCATGTTATCCTGCAGGTCTGATATTATTTTCTTCTTCTTCATGCATTCTGCTTCTGATGCTTTTCCTCATTCTTTCCAGTTGATTCCATGAATGTTCAATTTCCTTTTTGATTTTTATTCTGTGATTTCTTCAGTATTTCTACTTCCTTTTGGAGCTTGTTATTCTATTCTTGTAGCTCCTTGCTTTGCTGGTTATTTTCTTTTTTTCATTTCAACCTGAGATCTTTTCAGTGCTTCTACTTCCTTCTGGATTTTATCATTCTCTCCCTCTAGTTCTTTCTGGAGTTTATCATTCTTTCTTTCTAGTTCCTTCCTGAGTTTTTCATTCTCTTTCTTTAGTTCTCTGATTTGCATTTTATAATCCTTGATTTCTTTGAATATATCTGCAATTTTTCTCCTAAGGTCCATGTCTTGGTTTCCTTCCAGGGAGATCTCCTTTTAAGAATGTTGTATAGGACTGGTAGACTTCAGTGTGGATTTATAATAAGCTTTTTCCCATGTTGCTTTTTTTTGTTGTGTTTTTGGCATGTGGGTTTGTTTGTTTGTTTGTATTCTGGTGCTAATCTCAGGTGTTAATATGGAGGACTGGTTGGTCACTCACAGTACTTCCTGCTGGCTTGTTTCTCTAAATTGGCTGTGCAGCCCAGAATCACTAGCACTGTACCTGCTGGATCATCCCCACCACAGCACCAATGGGTGGGAGATAAGACATACTTCAGACACAAGTCTTGGAGCAATGTGACTGGAACTGGCCTGAAAGCCTCCTCCCAGCAGTGTAGCTCTCATAGTTTCAGAGTACATTATCTAAGCTAAGGGGAAAATGAATGAATTTTCCAAGCCCATGTTTAAAGCTTTATAACCATAACAAGGACCATCATACCAACATATATTAGGTCATTTGGGAATAATCAACAGCTACATAATTCTACTTAAAGCCTACAAAGTAGGAGAGAACTCATGTGTAGCACTATAAGCGTAGCCACATACTCAAGGCTGAAGAGGTCATAGATCTTAAACCACCAAGTCTGTCACATCCCTAGATAAACAAAATTTACAATATGCCAATATTTACAGATTAGTATGCAATTCACCACTCATCAAAGAAGCTTCTTTTGAAATTGAGACTTTTCCAGATTTCCACAACTGGTCCCACACAAAGAAAACATGTCTGTGAGATGCTCATCCCTAAATTACACATGGAACCTCTACAACTAAGGCTCATGGAACTTTAGTGGAACAAAGGGGTAGATAAAAATTAATGCATCTTTCAGCAAAGCTCCTTCATGCAACAGATGATAATGAATACCAAAACGGCCTTAACTGGCCACAACGTAGATAATAAGAGACTGCAGGCTGTTGGTGTCTGGATAGGATTTCTATTTTAAAATTCCCCCAACCAGGGCTCAGTTTCCACTGTAGAAAATATGGTGGTATGATTGTAAGACCCAGAGGAGTAGGTGTATAATTATAAGGAAACAGAGCCTTATAGGTTCCTGGACCTTAGTTATATGAAATTACAGCAATGGTGACAGCATGAAAAAGACCTATGCAAATCAGACAAAACCAACACAGAACAGGGGAAATGGGTAGGAGGCCACAATTGTGGTGAGGAGCAGTTGGCAGCTGACCACTGCTTCTTTGAGGAAGGGAGAGTTGACCTTCTTTAAGGGAGTGACACTAGTCAGGCTGAACTGGCTCCAGTGTATGAACTCATACCAAGGGACAGCTGGGTACTCAAACTTCACCTGATGGGCTTTTGCATCCCTGAAATCCTATGGGAGGGCTCTGGGGGTGCTGATAGAAAAGTGATGGCTATATATGATTAAGATGCATTGTATGAAATCCACAAAAATTCAGCTAAAATATTTCTCAAAATAAAATAAAATCCTTGCTGAAAATTCATTTGAGGTCATAGGGGAGAAAAGAAAAATAACAGTAAATGGTTTAATTTATTTAAAAATGACAGAAAACCCAATGGCCAGATGTACTGTGTAGGGCTTTAAACCTTATACTATGAAGGCAAAAGACATCTCTTGAAATATCCTGCAATCGTGTGCCACCAGTCCTCCTAAGCAAGGAGGTTATGGAGACCCACTAATGGGACTCTAGCCAGTGTCCAGTCTGTAGAGGAAAGTCATCAAAAAAGGAAGCCTGGTCTAGAAAGACCTGACTTTGTCCTCATATGGATGGACTTTGTCCTCGTGTGGATGGAACTGGTAAATGAAAAGCTAAGAGGAGCCAAAGGCCTCTCCCCCCAAAAGTCAGAGTGGCCCTGAGGACTAGATCCTCAACTTACTCGTGAGACAAGTCTCTCCAGACATAAGTGCTAAAGTTCACTTCACCCAGCATATTTTCTTTCTTTCTTTCTTTCTTTCCTTTTTTTTTTTTTTTTTTTTTTTTTTTTTTTTGGCCTTTTCAAGACATGGTCTCTATGTAGCCCCAGCTGTCCTGGAACTCGCTCTGTAGACCAGGTTCGCCTTGAACTCATAAAGATCAGCCTGCCTCTGCATCCCAGGTGCTAGGATTTTTTTTTTTAATTTTATTTATTTCTGTGTGAATGTACTGTCTGCATGCAGGTTTGTGCACCCGTGTCGTGCAATGCTGCTGAGGTCAGAAGAGAGTTTTGGATTCCCCTGGAACTGGAGTTCTCCTTGAATTGGAGTTTCAGATGGTTCTCGGCCGCCATGTGGGTGCTGGGGATCGAACCCAGGTCCTCTGTAAGAGGGGTCGGCGCTCTTAACCACTAGGCCATCTCTATGCCACCATGCCCAGCCACCACCAAGTATGTTTTCAAAGCAATAGGAACACTATTTCACAGTCCCTGCATTGGATGCCAGACTACTTTTCTCCCTAGAGAAACTATTTTCCCTTTAACCCTTATGCTTTCTCTTCCTAAAATTCTCATCAACATTAAAGCCAGGAATCTTGTTTTGACTTGAGTAGAAGTCTCTAAACTAGGAAGAGCTCCCCAGGCTCCTGGAGATGGCCACATGACACCCATGTTCTAAATAGAACATGTCTGCCCAGAGACCCATTTAAACACCCTCAGACTCATCCATATTCTGTCATCTGGTCAGACACAGTAATTCATGACTTCTCCTGGGGTCCATTATAAGAGCTAAACCCCAAGATGCCCTGTATTGTCTTGCCCCCAAGAGGACAACCTAAAACAAAATAAAACAATTAGAGCATGCTCAACATAACTAACTTTAAACTTTATTATGTTAATTTTTTTTATAAAAAATACTATGTACTTTTTGTATACACCATGCAACCTCTAGACATCTCGGAAAATTATGTCAAAACTGGTCTTAAAGCGTGTCTTCTTAGGTGCTGGGGTGTAATGTCATTCTATGTCTGCTTCCTTCACTGTCTTACCCCACCCTTCTGACTCACAGGAAACAAATTGCCTCCCTGGACCTAAACTACTACTGTCACAGACTGCCAACCCCACCAAGGGAGGCAGGCCCCCTCTACTCTTGTGGCAGTATGCCTGTGTTTTTCTCTCACATTCTATCTATGTTCCTACATACTACTATGGTAAAAATTAACTGTAAGCTGTAAAGTTGTAGCCCACCTAAGTTAGGGACTTCAGAAGGCCAATTGAGGCAGAAGTTTAAGAAATAATTATCCTGGAATGCATTCCTGCAACCCAAGAAATATTGTTGCAACATCTTGTAATCATACCTCCCCAGAGACCAGAACCAGGCCTCAGATGCTCTTGAGATGCTCCTACTGATACCAGTCACAGACCCACCTATACCTATTCCCTAATCTCCTTGTCCTCACTTCCTTGAAAACTCACTTCCTTGTGTGCCTTGGTATAAAACTGTCATTTGGGGTACATTCGAATACTGGTCCCCTAATCCTGACATAGGCAGGACAGCCACCATGCCTGAAATAAACCAGACTTCTTTGTCATCAGAGTCCTGACATTTTCTTCTCTCTGTACCAAGCCTCCACTCAAAATGAACCTAACATAAACAACGGTAGTTAAATCATACTCATAAAATTGATTTTCTTATACTCAATTGTATGCTTTCATTAATATTGATCTTTGAATAATCTTTAATAATAGATCCATTTTGTACTGAATTATTATCCAAATATTTCTTGCCATCCTATTCCTTACCCCCGCCTTTAATGAAATTGTCTTTAATCCAAACCTTTTAAACATCACCTTATTTTAATCATACTTTTACTGTTGGTTATAATCACCTTTAAATACAAATAAAATATACAAAACATTAAACCTAGATTTTCCCCCTGGATCCAGATAGAACAAACAAAACAAACAAACAAACAAAACCCAAACAAAAACAAAAACAAAAAATGTGTGTGATATAAACCCCTTCCTTCTAAAAACTATAACTTAGAATCTGGTGGTCAGGACAAGAGAAAAAAAACTGCATGTGTTTGTAGTAAAGAAACCTTCTTTTGAGACAGACCTAAAAAATTATATAAGTTCTGTTCCAAGACTATGCCTACTTAAGCTATAATGTTAAATCTCTTTTATACTGACTCAGGCCCACTTTATCTGCACTTCCTAACAAGCCCTTTATGTACCTGAATCTTAAAATAAAACAAAACAAAATCTATGTTGTGCTGGATAGCTTTAGTGTCAACTTGACACACCTGGGTTGAGGGAGCCTCAATTGGGGAATTGGCTCCATTGGACTGGCCTGTGGCCACGTCTGTGGAGTATTGTCCTGATTGTTGAGCAGTGTGGTAGGGCCCAGCCTACTATGGGTGGTGCCACCCTCGGAAGGTTGTTGTGTATGGCAGAAGAGGGCAGGCTGGGCTTGGGCCAGGGGAGCAAGTCAGTAAGCAGCATTCCTCCATGGCCTGTGCCTCAGCTCCTGCCTCCATGTTTCTGCCCTGAGTTCCTATGGTGGGCTCCCTCAGTGATGAACTATGACCCACGTAAGCCGAATAAACCCTTTCCTCCCCAAGTTGGAATTGGTCTGAGTGTTTTGTCCCATCAATGGAAGACAAACTAGAACATATGTCTAGTCAATATTTCTTAAAAAATGTTTGGATTTTGGTGGAAATTTTATTTACATATTATATAAACACCAAACAAATACATCTGCCTTTCTTGGAACTTAAACAACTATACTTAAATGGCCCTACTAATCTTGTCAAAATGAACACAAAGGAACACTTTTGGTTCCTTGCACTCCCAGAGGACTTGGGGTATCTCAAGATATCCTGTAACTGTGATGAATTGCCAATCCACTTATTCAGGGATGTCGTGGACACCCCACAAAAGCAACTCAAGCCAGTGCCAAGTGTACAAAGAAGGGGGCCTGTACATAGGAAAAAGTTTCACCCATGCTTCCAAGCAAAGCCACTGTCATCAGGAACTTCTGAGTTATCTTCATATAGCAGGAACTGGTAAGAAAAGTCAATGGAGCCAGGGCTTCCCACAAACCCAAATGGTCTCTGAGAACCAGGTCCTCATCCAACCTTAAAAGTGCAAAGAAATGAATTTATATAGGCTTACTTTATGGCCTGAAGCACCCAAACAGAAAAGCATGACCAAAAAATAAAATAATTCGTACATTTGTTTGAGAGTCCAAAAAAAAATCACACTTTCTCAACAAAGACTTAAATTCATATGAAGTGTAATATGTAAAACTCAGCTCAATTCCCTGGCTGTAATGGCATCATGGAACAGAGGAGAGTTGGACCTTATCACTGCCGGGAAATAAAGAATCTGTGCCAGGCTGGGGAAGGAATGCTGCTTCCAAGTCAAACTGTCAGGGGCAGTAGCGAAAAACACCACACAGCTATGGGAAGGGCTAGACCCCCAGGACAGAGTCCAATCTTATGGATGGAAAGGCTTTGGGGACTTCTCGGGGCTCTTATCTAATGGCCCAGGCAGGGCTCATTTTCATAGTTTTTTGGCTCTTATTTTGAGGACCTGCATTTTAAAACTTCTTTGCACTTTGACAGGCCCTCACCTCCTCCACTCTCATCTGAAGAATGCCAACCCCCCTGAGCCTCAGAAATGGAGGAATCCGGGAGAGAGTTCCTCGGCCCTGAACATAGGTTACTTGATGGGCTCAGATACTGACATCCCTAAAAGATCGCTTTTCCCCTTATTTTCAACCCATCTCAGCAGGAATTAGCAAAGAGAATAATACATTCCCACTGTGCTCAGTAGAACCAAACCTTCCACCTTTCTTCATTCTTTATCATTCACATGATGGAGCATCTGTCCTCACTGTATACTTTCAATAAAAGTATAAATTCCTTGCCTGTTGCATGTCTGGCTCTGGTTCTTATTTCTTTTTCATCTTTTTAATTTTTGTTGAATGCATTTCATACAACATTTCTTAATCAAATTTAGACTCATTCCCCCATCCATGAACACCCCTCATGCCCCCCCCCAATCCCTGCCAGAGCTCATGGATTCTGTCATACATGTTAAGTCCTGTCTTGCATCTTTTTCTCAGTCTTTTATAACCTTTTCGATGCACAAGTTTACTGTTTTGGTCAGTTGGTTGAATAGGTTTTTCTCTCTTTTTTTGTTCTCTTTGATTTTATATTATTCCAAAATATGCATATATACACTCCACACATAAATCAAAGTTAGAAAATCTGAAAATAAAGTATAGGTTAATTCCAAAGCATATTCAGAGATTCACATTTTATCAGTAAAGTTGCATGCAGGTAAAAATAAGTATAACTTTACATTTTCTTTTTTTTTAGAATATGAATATTAATATTCCTATATGATAGCATAATTGGTTCTTATTTCTTAACTTTAAACTCCTTTTTTCCTTACTGAAAATCTAACAGACATTCATGAAGTTTATGGAAATGAATTAACCACTTTTTATTGGGTTTAAGGCTTTCTTCACAGGATGAAATCCATACCTGTCAGTTTTCAGGAACACACACACAGAAATACACACACACACACACACACACACACACACACACACACACACACAGAACTTCAGTTGTTGGGAAGAACCTACTACAATTATTCCCCTAAATAAAAACAGTATTAAAGCCTAGTGGTTAAGAGCGCTGACTACTCTTGCAGAGAACCTAGGTTTGATCCCCAGCACCCACATGGCAGCTGAAAACCGTCTTTAACTCCAATTCCAGGGGATTCCGATGCCCTCTTCTGACCTCCGCGGCATTGCACGACATGGGTGCATAAACTTACATTCATACACATACAAAAATATATTTAAAAAATAAGATATAAAAACAGTATTAAAACAATTCCAGTGATTTATATTTATACCACAGTTTAATGTATCTCTGAGGCTCCATCTGTAGTGCTCTCCAGCACTTGGAGAAGCAAACTGCACCTGATGGATTAAAGGGAAAAGGAGGAGGAGATGCTAGCAGCTTCTCCTCGGAGCTGGCACAAAAATGCAGCACTTCCAGCTGGCTGGGCACTTCGGCCAGGCTATCTGCCAGACGCAGACCCTTGTCCTCGAGGAGCTGACCACCACCCCATTATGGCCACATTAATTCCACCTGCTGGGGACTGACAAAACTCAGAGTCAAAACCCCTCAGACCGGTGGCCTGGTGTAAGCCCTTTTCCAGTCAAAATCCAGCCAGCGACTTGATACTCTCTTCCCAGGTTGGTAATTTGACAGAAAGACCTTTTTCCAACCAATTCCCACTAACTCTCAGCACTCAGTCTTAAGCCCCGCCCCCCATGGTCTTAAAGTTACACATGAATGGAAAACTGGAAAATAACAGATCTGGAAATCTCATCAGGTGGTAATGGAGATTCGATTTATTGTTTACAGCCCATCCTTTATATAAACAGAATGATGTCACTTCTCTCAGTCAACCTTAGACCTCTGCATCAGACCCCTTGTATTCATCAATTGATATTGCTCCATCTCATATCATGTGCTTGGCTCACAAGTGAGTCAAGAAGTGATATAGGGGCAGAGTCAGGCAGGCAAGTTAAGACAATGCAGCCACAGGTGGCTTGCCTCTACCTACATTCATCAGAGAAGTTTCTTTTGGCAGTAGATTGTCATTAATAAAGAGACCAATACTTGCTCAATGTATAGAGAATAAGAGACCAAGGAATGCCCAGCCTCAAATGGAATACCTTTATCCCACCATCTCCTTCTGTGGCTCAAGGATCATTATGGCAGAGGGTAAGAATGATGCTAAGAGATCTGGGGCAGTGGAGCATTACAAAGAAGTGTGCCACTTGTCACAACAGGACAGGGGCACATATGAATTCTCAAGAGTTGTGAAAGGATGTACAAGACATGCACAAGGTAAAGGCAGACAAAAATCACAGCATGGAGAGAGGAAGTGGTCCCCCAGCTCAGGATCTACTTGCAACTGATAGCTTCTGAGAGAGGTATAGTCTTCTTTAAGAATGTTGCCATGGTCACCACCATCCTTCTCAAGGACCAGGTTCATGCTGCCAGAGCACTCTCCACAAAACTGACAAGTGGACTGGTCACCACTCATTAAAGAAGCTTAATTTTCATTTTATTTATTTTTGTATGTGTAAGAATGTACTGTCTGCATGTAGGTTTGTGCACCCATGCCATGCAATGCCATAGAGGTCAGAATAGGGCATCGGTTTTCCCTGGAACTAGAGTTAAAGACGGTTCTCAGCCGCCATGTGGGTGCTGGGGATTGAAGCTGGGCCCTCTGCAAGAGCAGTCGGGCCTCTTAACAGCTAGGCCATCTCTCCAGCCCCATGTAAAATAGCTTTTAACTGTGATATTTTGTTAGCAGAAGCATGTTGTATTCCACTGGAAAGCATTCCTGGATATGTGCTGCACTGTATATCATATATGTGGTTTTGTGTGTGTGTGTGTGTGTGTGTGTGCGTGTAAACAGTAACATGAGACAAGACACCAAGTGACACATTGCTTTTTGTTTTCCAAGATGATTTGAACTTTGGGGCTGTCTATACTGGTTATGCTTAGAACTTTGACAATTTTCTAGTTAAGCATACTATAAATTTCTTAATCATTGGCAGACCATACTTTACCATTGGAATTTTGATTTTTTAAGGTACCAACTTTTATTTTAAAAGCAGATATTTCTTATTATTAAAGATATTTTAAAATTAAAATTTCTAAGCCATCAGTTCATTTCGTATGATTAAAATGCTTTATAAATTTCTATTTTTTGTGCAGCTGCTGTCTGATTTAGGAAGTCTTTTCCTACACCTATGTCTTGTAGTCTGCTGCCAAGCTTCTCTTCTATCACCTCCAGAGTTTGGGGTTTCACGTTGAGGTCTTTGGTCCATCTGGAGTTGACCTTTGTACAAGGTGAGAGGTAGGGGTTTAATTTCATTCTTCTACAAGTGGTGATCCAGTTTTGCCAGCACCACTTGCTGAAGATGCTGTCTTTCTTCCATTGTGTCTTCTTGGCCCCCTTGTCAAATATGAGGTGGCTGAAATTGTATGAGCTCAGGTTTGGATCTTCAGTTTTATTCCATTGGTCAACTGGTCTGTTTTTGTGCCAGTACCAGGCTGTCTTTATGACTATAGCCCTATAGTATAGTTTGATGTCTGGTATAGCGATCCCCCCTGTATTGCTCTTTTCACTCAGGGTTGCTTTGGCTATTCGGGGTCTTTTGTTTTTCCAAATGAAATTGAGGATTTTTTTTTCCAGGCCTGTGAAGAAACTCTTGGGGATTCTGATTGGGATCGCATTAAATCTGTACACTAGTTTGGGTAGGATGGACATTTTTACTATATTTATTTTCCCAATCCATGAGCATGGGAGGTTTGTCCATCTTCTGATGTCTTCCTCAATTTCCTTTTTCAGGGGTTTAAAATTTTTGTTGTAGAGATCCTTGGTGTCTTTGGTTAGGTTTGTTCCTAGGTATTTTATTGTTTTTGAGGCTATTGTGAGTGGGAAGGTCTCCTTGTAGTCCTTCTTCAATTGCTTGTTGTTGGTGTACAGAAAGGCTACTGATTTTTCTAGGTTTATTTTGTATCCTGCCACTTTACCAAAGCTCTTAATCGTTTCTAGGAGTTTTCTGGTGGAGTTCTTAGCATCCCTTAGGTAGACAATCATATCATCAGCAAAAAGGGATAGCTTGACTTCCTCTTTTCCAATTAGAACTCCTTTAATTTCCTTTTCTTGCCTTATTGCCCTAGCTAGGGTTTCTAGCACTATATTGAAGAGGAGTGGTGACAGGGGGCAGCCTTGCCGAGTTCCTACCTTTAAGGGGAATGCTTCTGTCATTTCCCCATTTAGGATGATATTGGCTGTGGGTTTTCTGTATATGGCTTTGATTACATTGAGGAATGATCCCTCCAGACCAATTCCCTCCAGGACTTTAAACATGAAAGGGTGCTGGATTTTGTCAAAGGCTTTCTCCGCATC
>VZQC01014549.1:631981-693806 GCA_009823505.1 Rhizomys pruinosus
CACACACACACACACACACACTGAAGCAAGAATGAGTATTTCACTGTGTTTATTGTAGTCATTTTAGTCTGCATAGTTGAAAAAGCATCAGTTTTATTTGTCTTTTACTTTATTTAATGTGTGTTTATGTAATGTATTATTTATTTAATACATTATTTAATGTAATGATGAATTGCCTGCATGGATATAAGTGTGGCCATGTTGTGGAATGAAGACGGAGGTCAGAAGAGGGCCTCAGAGCTCCTGAATTTGTAGTTATGAACGTTGGTTAGTTACCACATGGGTGCTGGGAATAGAACCCCATTCCCCTGTAAAATGGCACAGTGCTAATTGCTCAGTCATCTTTCCAGCCCCAAGGCATTCATTTTCTAGCAGAATAATGTATAACTTACAATTTTATTAAAAACAGTGGATATTAAAAAAAAATTTCTATTTTTTAGCTTTTCCATAGGTGGTGAGAAAAAAATGATTGATTGTTTTTATTATTTTTTTATTTTTTTATTATTTGATTAATCAAACTACCCTAAGGCAATTAAGGATACACAACAATAACTACTGTATGTTATGGTTTACATGTCTGCTCCTTTTAAAATGAGTATTAAATTTCATCAAGTATTTTAGGTTTTACATAGATTGTGAGAAAATGATTTTTTTGAAAGTTATCAATCAATTAATCACACTAAATTAAGACAATTAAACATATATTACACTAATTACTCTCTGTTATGATTTTAGTTTCTGTTCACTTTCAAATGAGTTTGAAAATTTAATTGCCAATGTAGCATTATTAAGTAATGACTCTATAGAGGTAATCAGGCTCTTGGAGATGGTAGGTAGGATTAACAGCATTATAAAAGTCCATATTCATCCTTCAGACTCTTGGATGAATATGTGGGGCCACACACTTCCTTCCCTAAAGAAATGAGTAAGAAAAGACAGTTTTTCCAATTTCCACATCACATTCAAGGTTCCTTTATGTCAGAATAGCGATCCATGAGTATATTTAAACACTGGACATTCCAGCTGTCCTAAAGTGTGAAGCAAGAGTTTGTTTGTTTATGGCTGATGACATCAGGAAATTGAAAGTTATAATAAAGAAACCAACTTCTCACCCAGCCTAGAAATCAATTTTTGTTAAATATGTAATATGTCATCCAAATTATTTATAACCTGTGTAAATATTTCCCCTGTGTCACTATGAGAATGAAACCAACTAGTTTTAGAAACAAGAGGACTCAGTATTTGTGTGCAAGTCAGAAATATTGGAGGTGGGAACTGTAAGAGAAACAGTGAGACCTAACACTGAGTGTCCTCAGGTAAAATAGGAAAGACAAATCTTCCTTCAAGGGACTCTGGGGAAAAGAAAAAAGAAAAGTCCTCTAAATGCTGTGAAACAGAGAATTTTCAACTTGGTAAAATACAGTGTGATTGGACTGGAGCTGGCGCAGCAGTTTTGAGCACTTGCTGCTCTTCCAGTGGACCAAAGTATAGTTTCTGCAAATATGTATGTAGTTGTGTTATAAATAGCGAGACAATTTTATTATAAAGAACGGCAACAGAGGCTGGAGAGATGGCCTAGCGGTTAAGAGTGCTGACTGCTCTTGCAGAGGACCTGGGTTCTGTCCCCAGCACCCACATGGCGGCTGAGAACGGTCTGTAACTCCAATTCCAGGAGAACTCCAGTTCCAGGGGCATCCGATGCCCTCTTCTGACCTCCGCAGCATTGCATGACACGGGTGCACAAACCTGCATGCAGACAGTACATTCATACACATAAATAAATACAAATAAAAATAAATAAAAAAATAGAACGGCAACAATAAAACAAACAAGCAAACAAGCAAACAAGAGAAGCAATGGATTACAGGCAGAAATGTGAGTGACTCTGTTAATAGCGTTCAGAGACACTTTAAAACTATGTCTTGATACATTCAAGGATATACAGTTCCAACTTGAATACCACAGTATATTTAAATTTTTAAAACTGTAAATTTTATTAATGGTTTTAAGCCAAATAATAAGAACTAAGTTAAATATTCCATTTTTCAAATATGAATATATTCAAAATCTACAGTTGTTGATGCATTTACTATTTAGAACTTTAATGTGGTTTTCCTAAATATTAAAATCAGAACACATTTTATACTTATATCAAATATAGCAATATAAATTTATTTAATGAATATATTCATCTACCTATCAAATGTACTAATTTATTCATCCATCTATTTAACTGACCTGGGGTGTGGATAGAATTTAAAGTGCATGGTATGTATTTCATGAATGCGTATTTCTGGATACACTGGATGATATTGTAATTTCCCCTACAGTCTAATCAATGACTTGAAAATGACACTTTGATACATTTCACAAAATCAGATTTCATAAATGGGAGGCAATATTCATTAAAGCAAACTAAAATCTTGAAATAAAGATTGTGAAATTTTTGAGAAGAGATTTACTCTTCTATTTCTTTTTTTTTTTTTTTTTTTTGAGACAGGGTCTCCCTGTAGCCTCAGCTGTCCTGGAACTCACTCTGTAGACCAGGCTGGCCTCGAACTCACAGAGATCCGCGTGCCTCTGCCTCCCAAGTGCTAGGATTAAAGGCGTGCGCCACCACGCCCGGCATTTATTTATTTCCGTATGTGTATCAGTGTACTGTCTGCATGCAAGTCTGTGCACCCGTGTCGTACAATGCCGCGGAGGACAGAAGAGGGTGTTGGATTCCCCTGGAACTGGAGTTCTCCTGGAATTGGAGTTTCAGACGGTTCTCAGCCGCCATGTGAGTGCTGGGGATCGAACCCGGGTCCTCTGTAAGAGCGGTCGGCACTCTTAACCGCTAAGCCATCTCTCCAGCCCCTACTCTTCTATTTCTAAAGGAATAGTTCACTCGTACTTTCTGTGATTTAGAGAAATGACTTTTAAAACTTTATATACGTTTAACATCATGCAGCTTTAAAAAGTCAATTTCTCTGTTGAAGTATGCATGGGTTTTAAAACTTGAATGGAAGTGGAAGGCCTAGGCTGGGGAAGAAGTTGGTTTCCTTATTATAACTTTTAATTTCCTGATGTCATCAGCAAATAGCTATTCAGGCACCTTCTTAATCCCTTTAGAACATTTTTCTGATTATCTGGGTGACCAAAAATTTAGCCTGGAAATGTTCATTTGAATCATTATGTAAATTGCTTTATGAGAGAATATAACCTTATGTCCTTCTGATGAAAACAGAAATTGAAAGAGGTGATCTGGAATTAACGATTCACCCCATGAACAGTTTCAAGTGGGAAGAAGCAAGGGAAGGAGTAGCATGGGTTTTACTCTGCTCGTGTCTTCCTTTGACTGTAAACTCGTGTAAAATGAGTGTTACCTGAGAATGATTTGTGTCTTTGTTCCCTGCGTTGTCCTTGTCTGTGAAATGATGCACAAATGTGGTTGAGATTAATCTATTCATTAAAACCATTGATAAGAAGTGGAAATATGTGTTTCAAAATAGTTCTGCATTTTCATTAAAACGCCAAACTCTTACCATGATATATAGAGAATTTAATAGACAATTTCTGACAATGAGAACTGTAACCTGGAATGTTCAGGCATAAGGAGATGTGCTAAGGTATTCACACCACTCTCAGAGATACAGTTTATGATTCTGTTTCCTACATCTGTTTCCAAAAGACTTATAGTAGATATCTCTGAGATGAAGAGAAAACGGTTAAATAAAATAAGGTATTTTGGCTGGATTCTAATACTAACTATAGAAAAGACATTTATGTATTCTATATTTCTGCTTAAAGTAAGCCCATTGCAGTTGACCTTCAAATCTACAACAGAGTCATTCTCTAAATGCTGGTATTCTTACTGGTATGATATTCTCATGTTGTTAAGAGAAGATTATAGTGGCCTGGCTGGGTATCCCAGTGGTGAATCACTTAACTAATACATAAAGACCCTGGAATTTATTCACAGTACTCAATGCTGTCCCAAAGTGAAATTATTAGGAACTGATCAACATGTTCACTTTTACTTACATTATCTGTGATACAAACTAATTAATAATTACAGCTCCCTGGTCTTTTGCTTATTAGACATTATACTCCAGAAGATCTTGATGAATCTAATTACTGAGCTCCAAGAAAGACTAAATAATAAACTTTGCAGACAAATGGATGGAACCAGAAAATAAATTGTGCTGAGTAAGAGAATTCAAGGCTGTAAAGACAAACACCACATCTTCCCTCTCATATGTGGGATCCTAGCGTTAAATCTCTTGCTTTGTTCTTTGGAGTGGGGTACATGTTAAATACAGAGTCTTTTGTGGGAGAGGATCACGGAAGAGGAAGGGAATAGTAGTTTACAAGTACAACGTAGCGAGGTGGAATATTGGAGGTGAGGCTTACGTAGGGAGATGCATGGAAGCTTGGTGAAAACCCGGGCAAGATCAAACCAGGTAAAATTATGGGAAAGACAAAGTAGAGGAACACCAGGAACTACCCCTTACTAATGAGCTATTGGCAGTGGATAGCTGTTGCAGAGGTCAGATCATTCCTTTTTGAATGTGTGACCAATGATACATATGCCCTGCACTAGTGGATGCTCCCAAACATTTGTATCTATGGGTAGCACTAACTGGATTTAGTGAACCATAAAAAAACAAGAATTTGGAACGACAATGTGTTGAGGATAACATAGAGAGAGTTGGATAGAGGCTATGATCAGTAGGCATGGTCATACTTCATTGTCTATAAGTATGAAATTCTCCAAAAAATAAGAAATTTAAAAAGCAAAAACCAGTCCAGTCTCTCATATTTCAAACATGAATTCAAAATGGCAATAAGCTCTGGTTTTCCTAATGTTTAAATGTATTCAATCTGATTTATATGAGAAAATCAAATCGTGCAGACTTTGGTTAGCTTTCTGTACTACAGAACTGTGAAAGAAAAAAAAAAAAACATGTTCTGATTACAAATTTGTGGGTAGCTTGGGCAAACCCTATCTCAAAACAAAATTAAAGATTACCTAGTGAAGTTTGGTCTATTGAGTTCCTGTATAGTAACATATTATGAAGTGTTAGAAAATGAATCTTATACTGTACCATTGCCTTGCATTTCTGTGTATGACTCCTTTTAACTGTTGTTTGTCAGATAGCATTATTTATGCTCCACTATTCTTAAGGAATGTCATCGCTGTAGCTTAGTTGAGTTTGTCACTTAATTCCTTTGTGTCACTCCAGGACATTCCATGAGTTTATAGCTTCCACTATTTGTGTTAAGAATTAGTCTCCAAGTCCCTTTGCTACGTTCCTTGAAAGCATTGCGTTTTCTTCAAATACCGTAAAATTTTCTTTCTTTCCATCTTACAGCAGCATGGTCTAATTACTTTGGCTGTATGTTTTATTGTAATGGCAGATTCATATTGTTTCTGGATATTGTATCCCAATCTCATTTATTAAATTTGGGAAACTCTCAGACATTATCACTCTGTACTTTTCTCCTATTTTCTCTCAGATCTTTCAGTGGGTCCCGTCTTAAATAAAGGTAGGACGTCGCCTCACATTCTATATAATTATGACATTCTTTTAACTACTTTCTGTTTTCCTCCCTGTGCTTGTAGGTGATATAATTTTTATGTAACTTCGATTGTATAGATTGATTATGAAACTGATATTTGGAGCTCATACTACAATTTACTATATTTGTAAAGTCCGGAAACTTCATTTGCATTTTCAACACTCTCCAATTGGATCCAACATCTGACTAATCATATTTAGTTTAAAACGACTGTTCCAAAACCACCAATGTTTGCAACCATTCTGTTGTGTTCTGTTCTGTTCTGTCTGCCATGTTCATTCAACCCTATACTACTCTAAGCTATTATGTACATATTTTTATTATGTATATTATATATTATACTTGTATTATGTATATATTTGTATTATTATGTATATGTGTGTATTATTATGTATACACTTGTACTATTTTTCCTCATATTTAAGGCATGTCAACCTGTGTATCTGATTATTTTGTTTTTATGTAAAACTTGTAGAAATGATTCAAGTTTGTGAATGATCTCCCTCTGCTGGTATTTGCGTTTCCGGCTGGGAAGGTACAGAGAGTACACACTGGCATATGAACACATTTGTGCCAGGCTTGAATATGATTATGTTTACATTTTCCTGGTTTATCTTTTACTGTCATGGAGACTTTCCTATTGCCTCTCACTTTAAAATTGTGTATTAATATCTGTATTCTTTGATGAATTCTAATCTCCAAATATTTGTCCACTGCTGCCTAAAAAACTGGCACAGATTCACCTCAGACCACTGTTACATAGCCAAAAGAAGTTTCAAACAGCTTCTCAGCCTCTCAAGGATGATTTTTCTTTTTATACTTTCTTGACAAATATGTAACTTAATTAAGAAAAGATGATGTTGAGAATCAAGCTTCTTTCCTTTTCTTCAGGGAATATTGTGTGTTCATAATATTAATACATCCTGGAGCTGGACTTAAGAGCAAGGAACACTCTTTTGGAGGACTCTGTCTTCCCAGCACCAACGTGGCAGCTAACAGCACCATAAATCCTGTTCCAGGGGATCTGATGCCCTTTTCTCATCTCCTGTGGGCATTGCATCACATGTGTGTACTTACCAACATGAAGGTAATATACTCATGCCCATAAAATAAAAGCAATAAAATATTTAATTTTTTTTTATTTATTTCTGTATTAATGTACTGTCTGCATGCAGGTCGGTGCACCCGTGTCGTGCAATGCCACGGAGGTCAGAAGAGGGTCTCGGATTCCCCTGGAGCTGGAGTTCTCCTGGAATTGGAGTTTCAAACGGCTCTTGGCCGCCATGTGGGTGCTGGGGATCGAACCCGGGTCCTCTGTAAGAGCGGTCGGCGCTCTTAACCGCTAGGCCATCTCTCCAGCCCCAGCAATAAAATATTTTAAAAATAATAATATTAACATATCCTGTTCAATTTCATCAAGTAGGTTTCTAGCTATTAGTGAGAAAAAGAGAAAAAAGAAAGGTAAATTTTTCAGTGCAATGTCAGTTATCAGTAATAAAGTGGCAACATGCTTTAATATAGCATGTGATCAAAGAGTTGCTTTAGCATGTTTAATCTGTCGATACAAGGGAAAAAGAAGAATAAATTTAATTTAAAAAATTATGTGCATATGTTTTGGAGGATGTGAAAGGCATATGCCCAAGAGGGAGGGTGGCTGAGGAACCAGAAGAGGGAAATCTGTGGTAACAGGTGGTTATCAGCCTTTTGCTATTGGTACTGGCCACCAAACTCAGATCTCGGGCCCTCTATGAGGGTAGTACACACTCTTAATTATTGAGCAAGCTCTTCGCAATTACCTTCACATGAAAATACTATAAGAAATTCAAACTTTAAAATACATATCCATAAAGCCTTAAAGTATCATGAGCACATTCATTCTAACACTTTTTCTGTGGATGTTCTTAACATTATGGTGGCAAAGTTGAGTAATTGTAACAGAAACCATACATCTCTGTAATCCTAAAGTACTTACTATATTTTTCCTAATAGAAAATATTTCCTGACCCAATATTTGACTATTGGTTCTTGTTTGGATTTGCCCAGACTAACACTCACTGCAATTGACATTTCATTTACTTGTTTAGTATAAAAAAATAAAACCTTATATGAATGCCCTATTTCAGAAGAACTTTTTGTTTTGAATTTTCTTGCTAGCAAAATTAAGAAGGGATCTAAGCTTTAGGTTTTCTTTGAGTATGTATTCACAATATGCTTTACAGACTCACACTTGCCAAATAATAGCTAAATTTGATTTATTGTAAAAATTCTTCCCAGAATCTTGTGAACAATCCTTCCAATTTATTTTCTTAGATTCTGAATTATTGTAAATATTATAGAAACTATATGGTTTACTTTTCCATATAACATGTCATACCTATTGATTGAATACATTACCTTGTGCACTTTTATTCTTGAAAATAAGACATACCAGAGAAAAAAAAAGGTTTGACAACTTCCAGAAATATATACAAGTGCAAATAGCTCAAGTTTGTTTGCTTAAAAGAAAACTAGACATAAATTTTACTTTGTATGTATAAATCTGTTTATAAAAGGGTTTTTTTTGTAATCTACATTTCTCAGGTGTGGCAAACATATAAAAATAAATTTGCTGGGCAACTTAGATAATTTCAAGTAAATGATTTGTGAATAGGGTCCAAGTGTTAATCCAAGATTTAATATTTCTAATTAATTAACTTCAGCTATAGCAGCCATAAGCTGCAAAGCAAGGGATTACTGAATGACTTATCTGAGAATAAAACAAATCCATTATTTAAACAAAATATCATTAAAATGGTTGCCTAAACCTACTAAAGCTTTGAAGCACATTGATATAAAAATCATCCTCAAAAGCCATTTAATTCTCTTAAGGTACTAAAACCCACTCAGCTTTAAAAAACAAACTTAAACTTTAAATACTCAGAGATTAAGTCCCTTGTCTTAAACACAAAACCGTCCATTCTAGTGTTTGAACACCTATTGAAGTAAAATACTTTTGCAAACCCTAATAGAATGAACACTTTAATGTTGATTTGGTTGGGACATATATTTTTTTTTGACTAAATCTTGAATTAGGTAATGGAATACCTTTATATGCAAAAGATTTACTTGATGAAAGGAAAAGTCTAGAGAAGTTTGCCATAGCAAAACTGGGCACATAGATAAATTCATTAATCATGTCATCTTGTATTAAGTTAAAATATAAATGTGTATGTTTACTTTATATAAAATAATAACAAACTTTTATTGAACAAATATAAAATCTATTTTGTGTTCACTTTTAATGATTTCTCATACATGAAAATTTTAGTTCTTTTTATGTGGATGAATGTGTTACCTGCATGTTTGTAAGTGTCATGCACACAGAGGTCAGAAAAGGGCATCAGATCCTTTGAAACTGAAGTCACACTCAGATGGCTATTAGCCACCAAGTGGATTCTGGGAATCATACCTATTGGATCTTCTGCAAGACTAGCCAGTGCTCCTTACTTCTGAGCCATTTCTCCAGCCCCAGTTTTTCATATACTTTAGTCTTTGTGGATTGTAAACTTAGTAGAAAGGAATCCAAATTCTCACTCCACATTACTGTCACTTTAACACAGTTAATTGTAATACATTGTTGACATTGTAATCATTATTTCACAAATATAGAGAACTTTGCATAATAGTTCCTTCACCTTTTATATTAATCATAGACAGTAATTAACTGAAAAGTGGGATTGAAATTTTTCATAAACGTGAAAAGTTTTTAATTTCAAACACTTTGTGAGCAAATATTTTTGAAAGAATATTAAAAATTGATAAAGTCAGTAAGCATAGATCTCTGGGATGATTGATCAAGCAGTATGAAATTCTTAGCCAGGAATTTCATATAGGGCAGAGACCAAACTCCTTGTCAACAAATCAGAAATGACTAAAATTAGAAATATCCCAACTCTTACTCTAATCTAAGATTCTCTGAAATTCAATTTTCCTAACACGGGATCCAAATTTTTCCTGGAAACGAAACAGCACCTAGAAAAACATAACGACAAAAAGTTGCTAATAAGTGCATCCCCACCCGCTTTCAACCTTACCTTCTGAGACAGAGCCACTCTTTGAAGCCGGAGCTCACCATTTACTGAGACTGTCATGTTAGCAAGACTCAAAGCTCGTCCACTCCTGGCACCGGGATCCCTGGTTCCTGCAGTGATGCTGAACGTTTTTATGTGTTCTCTAAGGATATGAGCCAAGATCCTCAAGCCTGTGTGGCAAGCACTTCATCAGGCAAAACTATTTCACATCCCCGACTTACAAAATTTTATAACATTAATGCAAACTATATATTTTGAGTGTCTCATATTCTTGGCTAAACAAAGAGTTAAAGACTAGCAAAAATATACATGTGCTTTTATCTGAATGTGAAAATTATAAAGAGTAAACTATATAATTACACAGGTTCCATTAAATCTCTGCTCACGTTACTGATATTTTTGAAAGTTTTTTAAATATTTTATTTATTAATTTTATTGTTTATGTATGAGTGTAATGCCTGCACCTGTGTGGTGCAATGCCTGCCGAGGTCAGGAGAGGGCGACGGAGCCCCTGGAGCTGGAATTGCAGTTAATTGTCAACTGCCATCTAGGTGCTGGGGATTGAACACAGGTCCTCTGCAAGAGCAACCAGTGCTAATCTTTCCAGCCCCCAAACATTACTGATTAAAACAACAACAACAACACAACACAAACAAACAAACAAACAAACAAAACACCTCGATATATTTCAATCCACATTGTCTTTTTCTCCAAGTGTTCAGCTTTTCTAGCAACATCTCATTAACAAAAATCGCTGTTATAGCATTGCAGAATTTGAAGGTTCAGTTTCTCATTTAAAGATAGGCTTAAATGAGTTTCCAGTCTATATTGTTGTAGTTTCACCATTAACCCCAATCGCAGCCCTTACATTCTACCACGCCCCCTATCCCGCAGATTGTTCCCTAGGCTTAGAAAAGGGGCACAGGTGGATGAGAAGCAAAACAGTCTACTTTCTTTGGAGCTGATGTCTTGGTCTCTAGTCAATTCTGGCTGTTTTCTTTCATGGGCTGCCAGCTTGTCCAGGCATAACCTTTCAATCCTACTAATGAAGCACATGCAATTAGATATGTAGGTATTTAAACAGTATAATATATAGCCTTTCGATCCTACTAATGAAGAACACGCAGTTAGATATATAGGTATTTAAACAGTACTAATTGTTATGGTAGGTTACACATGAGCTGTGTGGGTTTGGGCACAACTGCTTGCAATTTGGTTTTACATGAAGGATGCTTGTACTCACAAATTATCACTTATTGTTAAAAAAATGAAAACAAAACAAAACAAAAAAGCAGAGAAAGATGCAGAAAACTTATGGCAGAATGCATGATCTGGGATGGGTAGGGGTGGGGTGGGGGGAAGGGAAGGGGATATATGCCTGAACTGAATTGGAAAATTATGTATGAAATACACAAAGCATCAATAAAAAAAGTCTTAAGAAAAACAATAAAAAAAGAAAAAAAAAGATAGGCTTAAATGCTGTCAAACGATATAACATAAAGCTATTTGTGAATTCATTCAATTCAGATAAGAAACAGTTTCGCAAATTTTTGAAACTCCTGTGGTGAACGGGAAACTGAAATCAGGTAAAGTACTGGCATAATTTGGATCTGAAATGAGCCTCCAAAACCATGTGCCATTTCCTTTGTGTGACCTGTGATAGGTGACCCTTGGTGGAAAGAAGTTCTATAACTGAGATTCTGTTCAAAAGGACTGAGACCATGGGGTCCCATATACTTTCTCATATTTGAGTCCTGGTCAAGATTTTAGTGACTTTGATCACGACGTCCGTTATGATTTTTCTGACCACACCAGCGCACTGGGACGCGTGGATCTGTAGCAGCTAACTTGGAGGGAATGTAAATTTTTTCTACATATAGAATTATCTCTGGTAGTTTTCATAGTAATAGAAAGATAACCAACTTCTTATCTCTGTCTTTGAGAGTTCATGTTTGGCTTTTTGTCATTTTCAAATTCAGAAAAGAAAGACATCCTACTATTTTCAAAACCTTATGTTTTTCTAATTTTTTTCTGTCCGGCTTTTCTTCTGGGTGACATATATAGAATTTTCAAAAAGCCCGAAACTATGATGTGCTCCGGAGGGATGCTCAGAGGGCAAGAGCACTGACTACTCTTGCAGAAGACTGGGGTTCAGTATTCAACATCCGCCTGGTGCCTAAGGACAGCCTGCAGCTCCAGTTCCAAGGGAACCAGCACCCTCTTCTGACCTCCACAGGCTTTGCACAGCATACATGCACACAGCATACATGCAAACAAAACTTTCATACACATAAATTAACAATCTAGTTTTAAAATTAAAGTTAAAAACATGATGACAATAATTAACTGATTCATAAAACTGCTGAATTTACAGTTATAGTACAGTCATTAGGTTAAAAAGAAGCAAGCCCAGCCACAATTTATTAATGTTATGTTAAGATTTAATGGTACTTCATCTTTAACATTTTTATTTTATTTTATTTTATTTTTGGTCCTTTTATCCTACATTTAAAAATTTATTATTGTTATTAAACTATTTCCATATATCATATATCATTTCTCAATCGAATTTAGAGTCACTTCCCTTTCCATGCCCCCCACCCCACCTGAGTTCCTGCACTCTACCATACATGTCTTGCATCTTTTTCTGAGTTTTTCCGGAGTTTTTTTGTTTTTTTTTCAAAGCAGACGCTTATTGTTTTGGGAGAACTTCACTGTTTAAGTCTTTTTTCTCCCAGTTTTTTGTTGTTATTGTTGTTGTTCTCTCTAACTTGTATTGCTTCAATACACACACACACACACACACACACACACACACACACACACACACATCACCTGAGTTGGAGGATATTCTTTTCTTTTTATTTGCTAAAAGATGTCATGTTTTCCTTAGGAAAGTGTTTGAAGGTTCCTCCTTGGCATGCCCAAACAAGAATCAATCTTGCCCCTGTGCTCCACACTGGGGTCTTTTCCTCCCATGGTTCCCCAAATGAAGTCCAGTAAGCACACGTCCTGTCTTGATCCTCCTGTACTGGCCTCCATGATACAGCCTGGGTAGTCCAACAATGGCAGACTATACTCTGAAGAGGCTGAAATCCCAGTAACTGCTCAGTCCACAAGCTGGATATCTCAGTAGTCCCCATTTGGCATTGAAGGTTTGGAGGATTCTTGGAAAGACATGAGTCTTCAGTCCATATTGGAGGATTAAAAAGTTGTGTCTCATGTCTTTGAAGAATGGCAAAAGCAGTGGCAGCCATATAGTAGATGCACTTGCCAGAAAGAATTGAAGACAGGCAAAATAACAATTCTCTCTCTCTCTCTCTCTCTCTCTCTTTCTCTCTCTCTCTCTCTCTCTCTTGTCTTTTTACTAAGATCTCAAGTTTTATATCTGAAGTACAATTTATCAGGCCTTACTGATTATTTCTGGTTATACTTTCCTTTTGGATGCTTAAGGCCACATAGCCCAGATTAACCAAGGTTTTTGTTTTCTCAAGGTCAGTTGAGGATCTGGTTGTCAGGGGTCACTCGTTTTTTTTTTTGGGGGGGGGTGGGTTGGCAGTCCCTGGCTCCTTTCAGCTTTTCATTTACCAGTTCCATCCACTCGAGGACAAAATCAGGTCTTGCTATACCAGGCTTCCCTTTATAGATTGGGCACTGGCTGAAGTCCCATTAGTGGATCTCCAAGACCTCCCTGAACAGGAAGACTAGTGATATTTGCAGTACATTTCAAGAGATGCCCCCATTCATAGTCCCCTGAGACTTAGTTGACCTCTGAGGGCAAGGAACAAAGTTATCCCTTTGGTCCCTTGGCCAAATTGATATGGGGATTGTGTGGTGGTCGTTAAGTCACCAGAAAGGCTAATTACACTAGCCTGATACATCGCACTATATTAAATTGTATCTTCTGAAAAACAAACTGCATGTAATTTGCATATCATATATTTCTTTTTTTTATTAGTTTTTATTGATGCTTTGTGCATTTCATACATTTTTTCCAATTCAGTTCAGGCTTATTTCCCTTTCCCTCCCCCCCACCCCCACCCCATCCCAGACATGATTCTGCCCATAACTGTCCTGATCTTTCTCTCAGTTTTTTTTTTTTTCATTTTAGGCTATAAGTGATAATCCATGAGTACAAGCATCCTTCATGCAAAACCTATCTGCAGGCTGTTGTGCCCAAACACCTACAGCCCCACCATCCAGTGGGGGGTGACAGGTTGTTTGTTCAATCAAGTTGATCAAATGAGTGTCCAGACTACATTGCTGTAGTTTCACCATTCACCCCAATCGCAGCCCTTACATTCTACCACGCCCCCTCTTCCGCAGGTTGTTCCCTAGGCTTAGAAAAGGGGCACAGGTGGATGAGAGGTAAAACAGTCCACTCTCTCTGGAGCTGTTGACTTGGACTCTGGTCAATTCTGGCTGTTTCCTTTCATGGGCTGACAGTTTGTCCAGGAATAACCTTTCGATCCTACTAATGAAGAACAAGCAATTAGATATATAGGTATTTAAGCAGCACTAATAGTTATGGTAGGTTACTTTAGCATAGACACATGTTTGGATATGTTAATCCATGAATTACAATTTTCCCCCCTGTTAAATATGACAGGGTCTTACTGTGGCTTATAACATCTCCAGGTCAGGAGATGTTATAAGCATATCATATTTCTTGATTCACATTTTTTTCTTTTTAATTTTATGTTACTCTAACATTTTTTTAAAAAAAATTAATGACTAATGGACTCCAATTATTGTTTTCTATGTGTTTCTGGGTGTAGTTCCATCCACAGAGGCATATGAATTAACAAGTCTTCATAGGGCTTTTTCAAACATTGTAATGTTAATTAGCCCTCCAACAAACCTTTCCATTGTCCTAACTTCCCACGTGTTTAGGGCTGTGCACATGAATACAATATCCTCCTAGAGCTGAAGAGGGTTGTGCATCCCTTAGAGCTGGAGTTATAGACTGCTGTAAGAGTCCAGTGTGGCTAATTGGAACCTAAAAAGGTTCTTTGCGAGAACAGTCCATGTTTTTAAAGGTTTAGCCATTTCTACAGTCCTTCAGTGTTCTATTCTTAACTTCCATTGTGATTTCCTCCTTTCTTCCGCAACATGTCTTGTCTTCAAATTCTTACAATGTCAATTTCCTTTACTGTCTCAATTCACATGTTAGGTTCCATTCTAAGTGCATATCTATCTCCCATACACTACATTATTTAAGGGCATCAAATGCAGATTTTTCATAATAGATAATTAGCATAAGACCCTGAATAGCACAGAACAAAATAAGAATGTGTGAGAAAAGAGCTTGTTGAAGGAAACAAAAATAGCAGATTTTATCCTTGTTTACAAGAATAATCACAGTGTCCTTTTCTGAAGTATTTATCTTTGAACCATAGAAATATGACATAAAATGAAAATTTAGAAAATTGATTTGCTGGACTGAAGCTGAGTGCTTTTTCTCTGCCATGTGATTGAGCAATGTTCACACCCCAAATACTATAAAAAAATCCTTCAGCAGCATAGTCTGTGTTTCAATATGTTTCCAAGTATGAACAAACTATTGATATTCAGTGCCTTTTATTTAAATACACATCTTGATTCTTATTAAATGTGTTACTAGAGACCTTAAACTACCTAACTATACTAAATGTTTTCAAGAAAGCTAAAACTCTAAATGTTGTGGGTAGCACATTGGCAAGGATAATCTCATAACCAGGTGCACATACTTTGTCTTAATGGGAAATAACACAAAACTATTCAATTTCTGCATATTTTATCCAAGTTTTGTTATTTAATTTTTTCTTCCTAAACCATATTTTTTGGAAGAGTCAACTTTCACTATAAGGTATCATATTTAAAGCAGAAATTATGAACTAGATCAAAGTCATATCCAATATTGTTTTCAAAAATTGTGGGTAAGATTTTGAGGCAAATATTTGAATGATTTTTCTTTATTTTCTGCAGAAAATATTTTTATCATGCTTTTATTGATGGTTTATGTATTTCAGACATCATTTCTCAATTCAGTTTAGACATATTCCCCTTTCCCATGCCCCCACCCCACCTCAGATCAGGTACTCTGCCATAACTATCCCTCATCTTTCTCTCAGAATTTTTTATGTTTAGGAATTCATATTTTGTCCTTTAATTTTATATTACTCTAAAATATGCATACATACTTTCCACTCATATACAGTAATTACAGAGTCTGAAAGTGAGTGATGGATGAATTCTAGAGCCCTTTGAGAGATTTACATTATAACAACATAGTTGCTTTCAGATAAACAGAAATATAATAATAATGTTGTTCGGCTTGCCTTTCATCTGGGAATTTGCTGTTAGCATCCAAAAATGAGGGAAACCATTCACCATTCTTTCTGGTACTGTGTTACTTCACTTAGCATAATGGCTTTGAGTTCCATCCATTTACCTGCAATCATTTTTCTTTACCTCTGAATAGTACTCCATTGTGTAGATGTACCACAATTTTGCCATCCACTCCTCAGTTGAGGGGAATTTTGGTTGGTTCCAGCTCTAAACATGGATGTGCATGTATCTTTGCAGTAGGTAGGATGAGTCTTGTGGGTATATACCCAGGAGTGGTATGGCTGGGTCAGGTGCTAGGCTCATTTTGCATCATTTTAATGTACTTTCTTTATTTAATTTTTAATTTATTTTTCATGTGTATGAATGTACTGTCTGCATGTAGTTTTGTGTACCCGTGTTGTGCAATGCCGTGGAGGTCAGAAAAGGGTGTCGGATTCCCCTGGAACTGGAGTTAAAGATGATTCTCAGCTGCCATCTGGGTGTTGGGGATAGAACCTGGGTCCTCTGCAAGAGCAGTTGTCACTCTTAACTGCTAGGCCATCTCTCCAGACCTCATTTTGAGTCTTTTAAGGGTTCTCCACACTGCTTTCTATAATGGTTGTACAAGTTTACATTTACACCAGCAGTGGATGAATGTTCCCCTTTCGCCACAACCTCTCCAGCATTTGGTATCTTTGTGTTCTTGATCTTAGCCAGCTGTATCAGAGTGAGATGATATCTGAGAGTAGGATTAATTTGCATTTCCTTACATATTAAGGATGTTGAACACTTTTTAAGATGTTTCTTAGCTACCTTCACTTCCTCACTGGTGAAGTATCTGTTCAGCTCTTTACTCCATCTATTGAGTAGGTCATTTGTTTTCTTAATTCTTTGTTTTTGGAGTAGTCTATATGTTCTTGACATTAAGGCTCTGTCAGATGAATCACTGGTGAAGATTTCCTCCCATTATGTGGGTTTTCTCTTCACTTTCTTGATTGTTTCTTGCACTGTACAGTAGCTTTTGAGTTTGATGAGGTCCCATTTGTCAACTGTTGACCTTATTTCCTGTGCAGTTGCTGTCTGATTTAGAAAGTCTTTTCCTACACCTATGTCACGTAGGTTGTTGCCAACTTTTTTTTCTATCACATTCAGGGTTTCAGGTTTTACATTGAGATCTTTGATCCACTTGGAGTTGATTTTTGTACAGGGTGAGAGAAGTAAGGGTTTAATTTTGTTCTTCTACAGATGGTGACCCAGTTTTGCCAGGACCATTTGCTGAAGATGCTATCCTTCCTCCACTGAAGTCTTGCCCCTTTGTCAAACATGAGGTGGCTGAAATTGTATGAGCTCAAGTTTGGATCTTCAATTTTGTTTCATTGGTAAATGGGGCTGTTTATGTGCCAGTACCAGGCTTTCTTTATTACTATGGTCCTTTAATATACCTTGAAGTCCAGTAGTGCAATTCCCCCTAGATTGCATTTTTTACTCAGGGTTGCTTTAGCTATTTGGGGTCTTTTGTTTTTCCATATGAATTTAAGTTTTTTTCCAAGTCTGTGAAGAAGCTCATGGGGATTTTGATTAGGATTGCATTGAATCTATGTATCAATTTGGGTAAAATTGACATTTTTACTATATTAATTTTTCAAATCCATGAGCATGGGAGAACTTTCTATATTTTTTAAAAATTTATTTTTTATGTGTACGAATGTACTTTCTGCATGTAGGTTTGTGCACTCATGTCCTGCAATGCCTCAGAAGTGAGAAGAGGGTGTAGGATTCCCCTGGAATTGGAGTTAAAGATGGTTCTCAGCTGCCATGTGGTTACTGGGGATCAAACCCAGGTCATCTGTAAGAGCAATTGGTGTTCTTAACTGCTAGGCCATCTCTCCAGCCCCAATCTTTCCATATTTTGATATCATTTTCAATCTCCTTCTACAGGGGTTTAAAATTTTTGTTGTATTTCCTTAATTTGCATTTCCTTAATTATTAATGATTTTGAACACTAATTAAGATGTTTCTCAGATGTTTTTAATTCCTCACTGATGAAGTCTCTGTTCAGCTATTTACTCCATCTTTTGAATAGGTCATTTGTCTTCTTACTTCATTGTTTTTTGAGTAGTTTATCTATTCTTTTTTTTTAATTTTTTTATTATTATTTATTTCTGTATGTGTATGAATGTACTGTCTGCATGCAAGTTTGTGCACCCGTGTCGTGCAATGCCGCGGAGGTCAGAAGAGGGTCTCGGATTCCCCTGGAGCTGGAGTTCTCCTGGAACTGGAGTTTCAGACGGTTCTCGGCCGCCATGTGGGTGCTGGGGATCGACGGGTCCTCTGCAAGAGCGGTCGGCGCTCTTAACCACCGCTAGGCCATCTCTCCAGCCCCAGTTTACTATTCTGACTAATCGTTATTGTAGATTTTCACGGTAAAAGATTTCCTACCATTCTGTGGGTTTTCTCTTCACGTCCTTCATTGTTTCTTTCGCTGTACAGACCCTTTTGAGTTTTATGAGGTCCAATTTGTATACTGTTGACCTTACATCCTGTGCAACTGCTGTCTGATTTAGAAAGTCTTTTCCTATGCCTATGTCTTGTAGGTTGTTGCCAAATTTTTCTTCTATCACCTCCAGGGTTTCAGGATTCTCATTGAGTTCTTTGATCCACTTGGAGTTGATTTTTGTACAGGGCCAGAAATAAGAATTTAATTTTGTTCTTCTACAAATGCAAATTAAAACCACTCTCAGATATCAACACTCATTCAAATATGGCTAGCTAAGATCAAGAAAACAACAGACAACAGATGCTAGAGAGGTTGTGGGGAAAGGGGAACACTCATCCAATGCTCTTGGGAGTGTAAACTTGTACAACCATTATGGAAAACAGTATGGAGAATCCTTAAGAGACTCAGAATGAGCCTAACACCTGACTCAGTCATACCACTGGGTCAGGGTATATAGCCCAAAGACTCATCCTACTACAAAGGTACATGCACATCCATGTTTACTGCAGCTCTCTTCACAAAAATGAAGAGCTAGAACCAACCCAAATGCCCCTCAACAGACGAGTGGATGACAAAAATATGGTACACGATGGAGTACTATTCATCAGTCAAAAAAAAGATGGCATTATGAACTTTGCAGGTAAATGGATGGAGCTCGAAGCCATTATGCTGAGTGAAGTAACACAGTCCCAGATAGACAAATGGAGAAGGGTTTCCCTCATTTTGTGGATGCTAACACCAGATCCCCCATATTTCTATTTATCTGAAAGCAACTATGTTGTTATAATGTGAATCTCTCAACGGGCTCTAGAATCCACCCACCAACTATTTTCAGACTCTGTAATCACTATATATGAGTAGAGAGAATATATCCATATTTAAGAGTAATATAAAATTAATGGAAGAAAATATGAATTCCTAAGCATAAAAAAAAACTGAGAGAAAGAAGCAGGACAGTTATGGCATAATTCATGATCTGGGGTGGGGTGGGGTGGGATGGGGAGAAGGGAAAGGGGAATATGCCTGAACTGAATTGAAAAATGGTGCCTGGAATACATAAAACATCAATAAAAAAGTGTTGTAGAGATCGTTGGTATCTTTGGTTAGTTTTGTTCCCATATATTTTATAATTTTTGAGGCTATTGTGAGTGGGAAGGTCTTCTGATATTCCTTCTCCACTTGTTTATTGTTGGTGTAAAAAAGGCTACTGATTTTTGCAGGTTAATTTTGTATCCACCACTTTACTGAAACTCTTAATCATTTCTAGAAGTTTTCTGGTGGAGTTTTTACTATCCCATAGGTAAGTTATCATATCATCTGCAAAAAGGGATAGCTTAACTTCTTCTTTTCTGATTAGTAGTCCTTTAATTTCCTTATCTTGTCTTATTGCCCTAGCAAGCATGTGAAGAACTATGTTAAAGAGGAGTGGCAATAAGGGTCAGCCTTGTCTTGTTCCTGCCTTTAAGAGAAATGGTTCCAATTTTTCTCCATTTAGGATAATGTTGTCCGTGGGTTTGCTATATATGGTTTGATCATGTTGAGGAATGTTCCCTTCAGTCTGATTCCCTCTAGGACTTTAAAAGAAGGGATGCTGGATCTTGTCAAAGGCTTTTTCTGCATCAATTGTGATGGTTTTTGTCTTTCAGTCCATTTATGTGTTTTATGATATTAATTGATTTACGTGTGTTGAACCATCCCTGGTATGAATCCATCTTGGTCATGATGGATGATCTTTTTGATGTGTGTCTGTATGCTATTTGCAAGTATTTTGTTGAGAATTTTTGGACCTATTTTCATTGATGAGATGGGTCTATAGCTTTCTTTTTTGGTTGTATCTTTGCCTGGTTTTGGTATTAGGGTGAAACTGGCTTCATAGAAAGAATTTTGGAGAATTCCCTGTTTGTGTCCTTCTGAACAGACTGAGTTGTAATGGTTGTAGGACCTCTTTAAATGTTTTATAGAATTCTGCTGTGCATCCGTCTGGTCCCTGGATTTTTTAGTTGGGTATTTTTTTTTATTACATCCTCAATGTCCTCAAATATTATGGGTCTGTTTATACTGCAAATCTCTTCTTGGTTCCATGAGGTATGAGTAGAAAATATATTCTCTGGTGTTTGAGTGGAATATTCTGTACATGTCTGTGAGGTCATTTGATGTACCGTGTTGTTCAGTTCTTATGTCTCTCTGTTTGTTTTTTGTCCAGCTGCTCTATCCCATGGGTTCAGTGGGATGTTGAAGTCTCCCACTATTAGTGGGTTAGGATTAATCTGTGTCTTGAGGACCTTCAGAGTAGAGTTTATAATGTTAGTTGCACCTGTGTTTGGTGCATAGTCAGTTAGGATTGTGAAGTCTTCATAGTTAATTGTTCCTTTGTAAGGGGTGTAATGGCCTTATTTGACTCTTCTGATTAGTTTTACTTTGAGATTTATTTTGTCTGATATTAGAATAGCCACTCCAGCTTATTTCTTGGTATCATTCACTTGGAATATTTTTTCCATCCTTTCAATCTAAGGTGGTTTCTGTCTTTGAGGGAAAGATGGATTTCTTGTAGACAGCATATAGAAGGATTCTTTCTTTTTTTAAAATAAATAATTTTTTATTGATGCTTTGTGTATTTCATACAACATTTTCCAATTCAGTTCAGGCATATATCCCCTTCCCTTCCCCCCACCCCACCCCTACCCATCCCAGATCATGTTTCTTAATCCATTCTGTCAGTCTATGTCTTTTGATTGGGGAGTTTAGACCACTAGTATTTAAGGTTATTATTGAGCAATATGTGTTACTTCCTTTCACCTTATTTTTTTGTTTGCATTCTTGTGCTACATTTGTATTTATTATGCTTTTGTGGATTTCTCTCTTCAGTTGCTTAGGGATAGTTGCTCCTTTCCTCTGTTCTTTCAATTTTCTGAAGTGTTGGTTTCTTAGACATGTATTTTTTCATCTTATTCAAGTTGTGAAAGATTTTTCTTTCTCCTTCAACTATAACTGACATTTTTGCTGGATATAGTAGTCTGGGTTGACATCTAAAGTCCTTTAGCACAGGGAAAACTTTGCCACGTTCTTCAAGCTTTCACAGTTTGGACTGAGAAGTCAGCTTTGATTCTGATGGGTTTTCCCTTATATGTAACTTGTTTTCTCCTGTGGATTTCAGTATTTTGTCTTTGTTTTGAGCATCTAGTGTTTTAACAATTATATGGCGTGGAGTGTTTATTTTCTGTTCCTGTCTATTTGGTGTTCTATGAACTTCTTGTATTTGTATGGGATTGTCTTTTTTCAGTTTGGGGAAATTTTCTTCAATTATCCTGTTGAAGTTCTGGTCAATAGTGTCATCTTGGGATTCTTCTCCTTCCTCTGTCCCTATGATGTGGAGGTTTGGACTTTTCATAGTGTCCCACATTTCCTGGTTGTCCCACTCTTGTGTGTTTTTAAATTTTTCATAATCTTTACTTGAGCTTTATAGTTGCTTCCTATTATCCTGCAGGTCTGATATTCTTTTTTCTGCTTCTTCCATTTTGCTTCTGAGGCTTTTTCCCATCCTTTGCTGGTGATTGGATTCAATATCCTTTTTCATTTCATCCTGTGATTTCTTTAGATTTTCCACTTCCCTCTGGAGCCTGTCATTCTCATCTTGTAGTTCCTTGGTTTGTTGGTCATTTTCTGTTTTCATTTCAGCCTGGGATATTTTTCAATGTTCTCACTTCCTTCCGGAATTTGTCATTTTTTTCCCTTTAGTTCTTTCCAATGTTTGTCATTATCCCCCTCTAGCTCCTTCTTGAGTTTTTCCTTCTCTTCCTTTAGTTCTCTAATTTCCTTGACTATGTCTACAGTTGTTCTTCTAAGGTCAGCGTCTTGGCTTCTTTCCTTGGAGATCTCATTGTAGGGATCTTCTGTAGGGTTGGTAGAGTTTGGTGTGGATTTATTATGAGCTTTTCCCATGTTGCTTTTTTCTTTGTGTCTTTGGCATGTGGATTTGTCTGTTTATTTATTTGGATTCTGGCACCACAAAGTTGGCTGCACAGACTATAATCACTAACGATGCACCTCTTAGGTCCTCTGCACCACAGCTCCATCAGGTTGATGGGGGGGGGTATTGTGTATTGTGTTGTGTTGCTACTTTGCCCTGCAGGGTCAAGGCAGTTCCTTCCACCTTGCCTTCCTGGCACCTCACTAAGTCCGTGCACATGTCTGGAGCCTAAATTGGGACTTCTGGGGGTGGGTGTCGAGTCCCCCAAAAGTCAAGGCAGTTCTTCCTTACCTTCCAGGCACCTCACTGAGTTCATGTGCCTGTCTGGAGCCCAAGCTGGGACTTCAGGGAGCGAGTGTCGAATCCCCCAAGAGTCAAAGCAGTTCTGCTTTGCCTTTCTGGCACCTCACTTAGTCAGTGCACCTGTCTGGAGCCCAAGCTGGGACTTCAGGGGGCGGGTGTTGAGCCCCCCCAAGAGTCAAAGCAATTTCACCTTGCCTTCCCAGCACCTCATTCTGACTTTTCATTTTCCATTGTCCCATGGCTAAGATCTTCACTTTAGCTGGTTCCTAAGCATTGATGGCTGCTCTTCAGGGAATTTACCTTAATATGTGCTGTAAGTAACAACCATATGTAGATCATAGCTTGCAAAATTCTGAATTACTAATTATTTTGGTTGATTCTTTCTCAACAAGTGAGTTACTTTAGAACATGGTCTAAAGAAATCAGCAAAATAGAGCCGGGAGGATGTCATACTACATTAACTTCATTTTCTACGTTTGAGTACCAATAACACAGCCTGTTCAATTTTACCTGGGGTTTTAATAATAATCATTCATTCATTTCTAATTCATCTTGGAATTTTTCCCAGGAACTTCATTCAAACGCTAGCTATTTATCTGAGTCAGGATTGCTCACATGCAAATTCTGCCCCCACACTGTTCTGATTTTCAAAATTAATAAAAATAATTTGCTTTTTCATTAAAATAAGATGATGAGTATAAGTAACTTCCAGGTTTTCATCTAAGAACATCAGGCTTCTGAACTTTTTGTGCAAAATTATTTTTACCTTTTCCAGTTGATAGATGAAAAAATCTGTTACAAACTTAAGAAATGTATAGAAGTTCTCCTGGGTGATGGCCATATAGCTCAGTTCCAGGCAGCCATACATCAAAACTGTTTAAAACTATTGTAAGTTGAGGCTTCATTAAATGCCACTAAGCTCACAGTACAAATGGACAAAAGTCTAAGACTATTTTGCACCAGAGATTCAGTTTAGAAACAAAATATACTATAGAAGAAATTAACTTAGAAAAACATTCAGGGGAACTAACCTAGCAGTAAAGCTTTGCCTCACCTGCGTTAGGCCCTGGGTTTTATGCCCATTACTTTCAAAGGAAAAAAAAAAGCTAGTCAAATATTGCTGATTTAATCCTCACATTTTCTATTGATGGTGTGTATATGTAGGTGGGTATTCATGTATGTGTAGGTACACATTTGTCTATGGGCATGTATATAGGTTTGTATGTATATGTAGGTGTGTATTCGTGTTGTGTAGGTACACATGTGTCTATGGGCATGTATACAGTTTTGTATGTATATGTGGCCAGAAGGCTACCTAGGGTACCATTCCTATAGTGCCATCCACCCTTTTTAGAAAGATTTATTTTTATTTCATGTCCTCCGGTGTTTTGCCTTCATATATGTATATGCACTATGAGCTTATAGTGTACAGAGTCCAGAATAAGGGATGAGATTCTCTACAAATAGAATTATTGACAGCTGTGAGATGCCACGTGGCTGCTGAGAACTGAACCTGGGTCCTCTTCAAAAGCAGCAGGTACTATTAACCATGGAGCTATCTTTTCAGCAAATCCACCTTTTTTTTTTTTTTTTTTTGAATTGTATTTATTTCCATATTCAGTCTATATGTTGACTGGTCAGGGAGGCATAGGGTCTTTCTGTTTCTTCATGTACCATGTACCATGTACTATGATGGGCATTTTTATATAGATGTCCCAGAGCTGAATACAAACCAAAATCTAAAGGAAAAACATTATTAAGTACAGCAATTTCTTGACATGAATATCCGAACAAAAGAAGCATGTCAAGGATAGGTAACTGACTCAGAAATTTCTTAGATAGATAGATAGATAGATAGATAGATAGTATAGATGATAGATAGATGATAGATGGTAGATAAAATAGATTAACATAGATTAGATGAAAGAGATGATAGATAGATGAGAGAAAGATAGATGATAAAAGGATAGCTCCATCAGATGATTAGAAACAAATAGCTGCTAGAAAGTCAGATAGCATTGATAGATATAATAAGCTAAGTATAAAATTTATATATATAATATATATGATAGATGTATAGAAAGTGTTTTAATTTTCTTCTATACATGATGTTTACCAATTAATTAAAAACTACACAAAACATTCCCCAATAAAATAATCTTTTGGAAGTGTAGAGAAATCAGTTGAATTAAATTTGATAATTATATAGGTGCTGTAATTTCTAAGTGGGGATAGATAGGTTAAATAGGGTTATGTGGTGATGGTGAGGAAGGCATACAGGAACAGCTTCATAATTTCAGGAAAGAGATGGAGTGTAGGAAAGAACCCAACAACAAGGATAAGAAAAGGGATTGAATAGAATTCACCACAAACTTTAAAATGATTAAACTAAGAAGAGTGAAAACAAGGAAAACAGAATACTTCTCAATTACAAGAGCTAAGTCAACATGACAATAATTTTGGGAGCTGGAATATTTCAAAATTGCAAAGTTGGCTGAACTATATGGTGATAAAACTATTTTTCCAGCAAATTTTGTGGTAAAAACATTATTATCTATATGCAAAACTAATCTTCTATCTGCATAACTCAACACATACAAACATTAATTTAAAACAAATTAGAGACCAAAATATGACTGGAACTATGAATTTTTTAAATACATAGGGGGAAGAATTTTTTATATTTCTATTTTAAATTTTTAGGTCCATGTGGGTGTACATTGGATCAAACTTAATTTTTCTCCAGATAGTTATCAATTGTAACATTTTCTTTACTGATTTGAGATGTTTCTTTCATTACCTGATCAAATCTGCATGTATATTTGGGTCTCCTACATTCATTAATTTTTAAAATTTCATTTTAACACTTTTTTGTAAACTTTTACTGGTTTTCTGTGTATTTCCCACAGAACATCTTATCTCATACCCCTTCCTGGGGGCCCTCCCATAGACGCCGCCGCACTGATTCAATGCATTCTGGCATTTGTGTTAAAGAGCTATCTAATAAAATGAGTGTGTCCAGACTTTCCTCACTGAAGTTTCTTCCACTGAAGTCGAGTAAGCCTATCTAGACCACTTTTTCAAGATCAGCTCTTCCTCATCCAGAAGCAACCAGCTGCCCAATAGTTCTTTAGCTAAACTTGGGCCTGCTGTCCATTTCCACAGTTCTATGCTGAATTTTTGTCTGCTTGAGTTTGTATGGGTCTTGTGCATGATGACACTATTGCTGTAGATCCATATGAGCAAGGTCCCAGGACTCTGTAGTCCCCTGTAGTCCATATAGACATTCACCTCCTCCCTGGTTCTTAATGAATGGTTCCTGAGAAATGGGTGGGCTGAGTTTAATATAGGAGTCTTGTCCAATGACCCACACCCTGCATACTCTTATTCTCCACACTTTGGACTTTGTATCCTTTTGTGTTCCTGGCCCTCTGTGGCATGAAGAGAGCTTCATTGGTGAGAGTTGAGAGATGCATTAGTGTTCTCTCTACCACTTGTTATATCATGTTTCATGAATCTTATTTGTGGATGTTGCATTCTAGTTGTGTCACTTAGGATTGGTGAGAAATTCAGAGATGATCTCTGTGGATGACCAGTTATAGAAATATGTAATAATATTTGTCTGTTGCAAAAGAAGCTTCTTTGATGAGTGGTGACTAAGATACCTATCTGTAAATATAGGGATACATATTTTGTACATAGTAAGAACTTACATTAGTCTAGGGATGTGACAGCTTTGAGGTTTTGTTTGAGATCTATGACCTCTCCAGCCATGTGTATTTGGCTTTGTTTACAGTACCACACATGAATTTCCTCCCATAATTGTAAAGCTCAATTATGTAACAGTTGATTATCCCCAAGATGTAAGTTGGTGCACTAGTCATTGTTGTGGTTATTAGGCTTTACAGCTGGGGTTGAACCATTGATTGATAGTATCCCTTAGCAGCTTGCATACTTCTCTCTAAAGCTATGTGTAATTTTGGAAGTCTGTTGGACTAGCCTGGTCAACAGAGAAAGGGAGATTTCTCCTGTCTTCATTGTTTCTTGTTTTGAAGCCTTCAGCTATGCACATGTGTTATTGTTCAGCACATATTTGGACTAATATGATTCCCTCTGGTTATTTATACTAGTTAGAATTATTTATCTCTCCTCTCTTCCTGTCTAAGCCTCCCTCCACACCTGACCCAAAGTTAAAGAATCCACATTTTTCCCATTTCTCCCCTGAATACCTGTTTCCTATTCACAGGGGTCAGCAGAGGGAGTTAGATTTTGCTAGATCTGGAGTTACAGTTTTTAACTGCTATGTGGGTGCTGGGAATTGAAAGGAGCCCTGGTTCTCTGTAAGAGAAGCTACTGCTCTTAACTGCCGAGTCATCTCTTGAGCCCCAGAAAAAATATTTTCTTACTAGATTTTTCAAAACTTTCCTACACATGTTATTAAATATACAATTCATTAATATATTATGTTTCACTAAAATTATAATATTGTGATATTTAAAGCAGATTATTAAAACAAGAAAAAGATAAGCAAAAGGGTAAAGCAAATGTTTGGGAATCAACACATGTCTGGTATCCAGAGATTTCAGGGAAGATATATATGACACCTTATATATGATTATCATGTCTATGTTAATTTGTATAGATAGTGTTATGCCTTCAAATTCAATGCTACATTGTCTTTTGTAGAATGGGTGGTAATTCTTTCCTTCTTGAACTTGGAAAATGCAGATACAGGATTCGTTGTATCTTTCTACCTTTGCTTCAGGGTCTATTCTATGTTTCTTTGATTATACTATGCCTTCTCTGTGCTTAAGGTGGCACAGATTATGATATCCAGCATTACCATCCTTTGTCTAATACAGAAGTTTACATTCAGATGAAGTCTGCTATTTTATTGAATGAATATATTTGAAGTGATGAACACAGATTTAAGGTTTTATGTCAATAGATCTATTGAGATAAAAAAGTGAATGACTTTTGTGTGAGAACTCACACATTTGTGTATTGTTCTTCATCATTTGTGTTATTTTAAGCAGCCTGAATGAAATGTCAGTAAAATAACTGGATGTTTCGAAGCTTTTGCAATTCTTTAATATAAATGATTTTTGCTGGAAAGCTAATCCTTAAAAGACATTGATCAATAAAGCATGTCTGTATCACACACCTTGCTCTGTTCAACATTGATTCAAAATAATGAAGACAGATGAGAACAGGATATTGTGAAATGAAGGCATCAAATACCACCAGAAACATTTCAATAAAGATATTATACCTGAAGTTTCCTTTATAATCATTAAATTACTATTTTCAATTAGTCATGCAGAGTGAAATCCATGTGTGTGTTCTACATATACCTACTGTACTGAACTATTGAAGTCAATGCATGAAAGTTGATGAAATCCTTATTAAGCATGTACATAACCGAGTCAAGACCTCTATAATCACCTCATAAACAAGACATTCACCAGTTTCTGTCTGTTGGTATGTGCACATAAGTGCAGGTGCCAGATGAGAACAGAGAAGGACTCAGTTCCACTGGAGCTGGAGTAAAAGTTATCTATAGACACTTTATATGGGATCTGGGAACTGAACTCAGGTCCTCAGCAAGAGCACTAAACCAATGAGCCATCTCCAGCCACTTACTCAAGGTCTTTATAGACTTCTTCTTTTAAATTGTATTTATTTTTTTATGTGTATGAACGTACTGTCTGCATGTAGGTTTGTGCACCCGTGTCGTGCAATGCTGCGGAGGTCAGAGGACATCAGATTCCCCTGGAACTGGAGTTAAAGAAGGTTCTCAGCCGCCATGTGGTTGCTGGGGATCAAACACGGGTCCTCTACAAGAGCAGTTGGCGCGGTTAACCACTAGGCCATCTCTCCAGCCCTCAAGAACTTTAATATTAAATAATTTACTAAGTTTATAATTATTTAACACAGAGTTAATGAATAATAAGTGCATAGAAAATTTTATATGAGCACTATTTTTCCAGACGTTTGTAACTGAACATTTGTTATGCCACTATTTAAAGTCTTAGGTTTCTCAAATCATCAAAACAATATGATTATATTGGGAGTGGAGAGATGACTCAGCAGTTAAGAGCACTGGCTACTGTTGCAAAGAACTGGGTTCAATTCCCAGCATCACATGGCAGCTAACAACTGTCCTTAATCCCAGTGCCAAGAGATTCAACAACTTCTGACTCTGTGGGCATGGGCAAGTACAGGTGTAAATACACACATGCAGACAATGCACTCATACACATAAAAATAAAAATTCTAGATTATAAAACTTCTAAAATTTAAACAGGCTTTTAAAATGTATAAGTATGTTGGTCTATGCTTTAACCTGAAAGTTCAAAATTATAAAGAAAATAAGGCAGACTGATAAAAATTAATAACATTTGTAATAGATAATTATTTAATAAGATATTACATATTTTGATCTTGAAATAAATTAAGGTTTTAAAAATATTTTATGTATTCTTTTATTTCACATGTATGAGTGACTGCCTGTATGTGTGTAGGCATACCTGTGCTATATGATGATGCCCAGGGAGGAGAAAAGAGGGCATCAAATCCCCTGGAACTGGAATTAGAGATGGTTGTTACTGCCATATGGGAGGTGGGAATCAAATCAAGAGCAGCCAATGCTCTTACACACTAAGCCCTCTCTCCAGTCCACTGAAATAAATATTATATATTAGAAATTTAATTAAATATTCTGGGGAAAGCACTGCAACCTATACTTCAACTTTTCTACAGAATGAATAAGATAGAAAGATAAACCTGTAAAATATCAAATTTTTGAGAAGATATGTTTTTGAATTAAGACATATCTCATTAGTTTCAGAAAACTAAAACAATCTAAATTATAATTCCCTCTATACCCCAGATCCTAAGAAATGAGTAAGTATAAAAGACATCAATATTATTTGAAGAAATGCTACTTGACTATTAGCTTGAATTAGAAAATTCTAGTTGAATTTAAATATTTTGTTGTGATATTATTATCCTTCTTTTAATTCTTTGATATATTTACTCTAATGACTCTTTGCAAAGATAATTCACAGTATTAAAATGGACTTTACAAGGCTCATAAAGATAATTAGGTCTGATATCCTCTTGGTTATATTAGTCTAAGTTATCACCTAATTTATTCAATTTGTGAAACTGTAAAGTAAGTGTATTACACAATTAGCAGATTTGGAAGTGTGCACATAAATAGAAATTTCTCAAATTTCAAAATTTCTCATTTATTAACAAATACAGTACTTAAGGCTATAAATTTCCCTCTTAAGAATGCTTTTAAAGTATCCCACAGGTTTTGTGGTGTTGTATTGTCTTTTTAGTTCAGTTCCATGAACACTTTTATTTCACTCTTTATTTCTTCCCTGAACTATTCATTATTCAGGATTACGTTGTTTAGTCTCCATGTGTTCTTGTAGGTAGTAGGGTTTATTCTGGTCTTCATATTGAGCTTAATTGTACTGTATTCTGATAGAATGCATGAAATGATTTCAATCCTTTTGTATTTGTTGAGATTTCTTTTGTGTCCCAGGAAATTTATATCCCCTAAGTGCCCACATCAAAGAAACAGAAAGGGAACAAATAAAAGATCTAACACTGAATCTAAAAACACTTGAGAGACAATAACAAATGAACCCTAAATCTAACAATAGGAGGAAATAACAAAAATCTGAGCAGAAATCAATAGATTAGAAACAAAGAAAACAATACAAAGAACCAACAAATCCAAAAGCTGGTTCTTTGAAAAGATAAACAAAATAGAGAGACCTCCAGCCCAGTTAACCAAAAGAAAGAAAGAGAAACTCCAAATCAATAGTATTTGTGATAAAAGATGAAACATCACAACAAAGAAAAGATCCAGTCATATGAGAATATTTCAAAAATATATACTCTATTAAATTTGAAAACCTAAGAGAAGTGGATGAATACCTGAAATCCTGGGAACCAAAAAAGATTAACCAAGAAGAGGTTGACAGATTAAACAGACCCATAGTATTTGAGGAAATTGAAGATGTAATAAAAAAAAAAAAAACCTCCAAACTGAAAAAAAAAAAAAGCTTCCCAACTAAAAAAAGCCCAGGTCCAGATAGTTTCACAACAGAATTCTATAAAACATTTAAAGAGGTGTTACAGCCATTACTACTCAAACTGTTCAGAAGGGTATACACAGAGGGAATTTTCCCAAATTCCTTCTATGAAGCCAGCATCACTCTAATACCCAAACCAGGCAAAGATACAACAACAAAAAAGAAAACAATGAACATAGATGCAAAAATTCTCAACAAAAAATGCAAATCACATAAGACCCACATCAAAAAAGATCATTCATCGTGATCAGGTTGGATTCATACTGGAGATGCAGGGATGGTTCAACATACATAAATCAATTGATATCATAAAACACATAAATGGACTGAAGACAAAAAACATGATCATCTTAATTGATGCAGAAAAAAAAAACACATGATCATCTCAATTGATGGAGAAAAAGCCTTTGACAAGATCCAGCATCCCTTCATGTTTAAAGTTCTAGAGGGAATCAGACTGAAGGGAACATTCCTCAACACAAAGCCATATATAGCAAACCCATAGCCAACATCATCTTAAATGGAGAAGAATTAGAACCATTCACCTTAAAGGCATAAACCTGGGAAGGCTGAACCTTATCACCACTCCTCTTCCGCACAGTGCTTGAAACAATTGCTGTGGCAATAAGAAAAAAGAAGGAAATTATAGGACTACTAATTGGAAATGAGGAAGTTAAACTATCCCTTTTTGCAGATGATATGATAGTTTACCTAAAGGATGCTAAAAGCTCAACCAGAAAACTCCTAGACATGATTAAGAATTTCAGTAAAATGGAAGGATACAAAATTAACCTCGAAAAATCATTAGCCTTTCTTTACACCAAGAATAAACAACTGGAGAAGGAATATAAGAAGACCTTCCCACTCACAATAGCTTTAAAAACATAAAATTCCTCAGAGCAAACCTAACCAAAGACACAAAATATCTCTACAACAAAAGTTTTAAACCTCTGAAGAAGGAAATTGAAGATGACATCAAAAGATGGAAAGACCTCCCATGCTCATGGATTGGAAAAATTAATATAGTAAAAATTTCCAATTTACCCAAATTGATGCACAGATTCAACACACTCCCAATCAAAATCCCCATGAGTTTCTTCACAGACTTGAAAAAAATCCTTAAATTCATATGGAAAAACAAAAGACCCAGAATAGAAAAAGCAACCCTGAGTGAAAAGGGCAAAAGGCCGGGGGCGGAGGGTGTCGCTTTACCAGATTTCAAACTATATTGCAGGGCTATAGTGATAAAGATTAAAGGTAGCCTGGTACTGGCACAAAAACAGACCCACTGACCAATCGAACAAAATTGAAGATCCAAACTTGAACTCATACAATTTCAGCAACCTTATATTTGACAAAGGGGAATACAAACAAACAAACAAACAAACAAACAAACAAACAAAAAACAAAACCTCAGAGGAAGGATATACCATCTTCAGCAAATGGTGCTGGCAAAACTGGATCACCATTTGTAGAACAAAATTAAACCCCTACCTCTGACCCTGTACAAAAATCAACTCCAAGTGGATCAAAGATCTCAACATGAAATTTGAAACCCTGAATGTGATAGAAGAAAAAGTTGACAGCAACTTAGTAGACACTAGACATAGGTGTAGGAAAAACTTTCTAAATCAGACAGCAGCTGCACAGGAAATATGATCAACAGTTGACAAATGGGACTTTATCAAACTCAAAAGCTTCTGTATAGGTAAAGAAACAATCACAGAAATGAAGATAAACCCACAGAGTGGGAGGAAATCTTCACCAGTGTTACATCTGAGAGAGCATTAACATCCAGAATATATAAACTACTCAAAAAACAAAGAAGAAAACAAATGACTCGCTCAAATGATGGAGTAAAGAGCTAAACAGAGACTTCATCAATGAGGAATTATAGATGGCTGAGAAACATCTTAAAAATTGTTCAACATCATTAATAATTAAGGAACTGTGAATTAAAACTAATCTCAGATATCATCTCACTCCAATACAACTGACTAAGATCAAGAAAACAAAATACACCAAATGCTGCCGAGGTTGTGCGGAAAGGGGAACACTCATCCACTGCCGGTGGGAATGTAAACTTGTACAACCATTATGGAAAGCAGTGTGGAGAACCCTTCAAAAAGCTTAAAATGAGCCTACCACTAAACCCAGTCATATCACTCCTGGGTATATATCCACAAGACTTGTCCTACTGCAAAGATACATGCACATCTCTGTTTATTGCAGCACTCTTCACAGTAGTGAAGAGCTGGAACCAAGCCAAAACCCCCTCAACAGATGAGTTTGTAACAAAAATGTAGTACATCTACAAAATGGAGTTCTACTCATCTGTAAAGAAAAATAACATCATGAACTTTCCAGGTAAATGGATGGAACTTGAAGCCATTTTGGTAAGTGAAGTAACACAGTTACAGAAAAACAAAAGGGAAATGGTTTCCTTCATTTGTGGATGATAACGCCAAATCTCCAGTTGAAAGGCAAGCTGAACAACATTATTGTTATATTTCTTTTTATATGAAAGCAACTGTGTTGTTATAATGTAAATCTTGTAACTGGCTCTAGAACCAACGTACCACTATTTTCATTATTCAGTAATTACTGTATATGGGTGGAAGGCATGTATTCATATTTTAGAGTAATAAAAAATTAAAGAGGGAAATGTGAATTCCTAAACATAATTTGCAATTAACATACAGTTTTCTCAGAGGTCATAATTTTGATGCATATACAATGGTTATATTGGCATATGTTGGAAAAATACAAAGGGGAGGGAAAAATCTTTGGAAAAACTGAGAGAAAGATGCAAGATATGTATGGCAGAAGGCATGAACAGGGGTGGGGACAGGGAAAGGGGAATGTGTCTATTGGACTGAAAGATAATGAATGAAATATACAATCCATCGATAAAGTATTTAAAAAATAAATATACTTTAAAATTATATAGAATACAAATACAACTATAAGCTGTACATTAATATATTTAACACTATGTGCTTCACAATTTTTGATCATATAAGGAGGTCCCATTACAGTGGGCAATGGAGTGACATTATCTTCTAAAGTTTCATTTTAGAAACTTTTCTCTTTGGTATTTATCCATCTGTGTTTTCTTTGTACCAGTGATAATTATTGTTGGCAGCACTTTAAATGAAGGATTGTATTTCCTATTGAGTCAAATCTTCACTTTGCTTGTGCATTTGTTAAAGGTTGCCTCTAGATTTACTGCTTCAATGGGGTTGCTGAGGCTAAACACCACTTTTCCGTTAGGCAACAATACAGATCCTTTTCTCACATGAGTTGACACCATCCTCTTTTAGTTTTTGTTATTTGAGGATTTCGTATCTGTTCCTACAACCCTTTTCCACCTTCACCTGAAAAGGGCATCCTGCTTTTGTGAAAGAAATATAACTTGGAGAATTAGTGATGCTGTACTGCCTCAGAGCACTGTAAATACCCAACATCTTCTTTTTAATCCTTTGGCACATGTTCTTTAGTTATTTATGAGTTTATATTTCCATAAGGTTACTGTTATCCCAGAGGTATTTGCCAATTATTTCAATAAATTTTATCGATGTGTCAAATTACACTTTTCATTTTAACTCAGTTTAGACAGATACTGAGAAGGTAGTAAATACGCCCAGCTCATTCTCCTGTGGATGTAGACTATAAAAGGATCTTACAGACAGAAAGTAACTGTGGGGGCAATGACTGGATTCCTACACTGTTTCTCTTTAACTCTACCATATCAGAGACATGACCTACGGCCAGCTCTAGCTTTACATGCTTCATTTCAGATAAACTCGTATGTGTTAGATTGATACTGACCTTGCAAAGCTTTTTCCTTAAAAGTAAAACTGATATAAATAAGCAAATATGGAGCAGTTTCATTTACTTTACTAAATTGTAAGGTTAAAAATTGAGTGATTGAGATAATTAAATAACAAATCAGAATATTATCATCTATCTATCTATCTATCTATCTATCATCTATCTATCTATCTATCTATCTATCTATCTATCTATCTATCTATCATCTATCATCTATCTATCTGAAAAATCCTGTTTCAAAACTTGAATCTTGTTAATGGTCTTAGATGAATTCATTGCCATCATTTTACCAATATCTGAAATAAACAACCAGTAAACCTTTCCTAATAATTCAAGATGTATGGATGCTTATTTTTTCATTTGTCTGCCCTTTACTAATTAGATTTAGACATGAACTACTGATGGATTAATAAGATACTTTATTACTATGGAGACAATCTTTCTACACAAAGAGTTTTAGTGCATAATTATGGTACAGAGACCAGTCATTTGCATTGATTCTCAGGCAAATATTCTCAAAGAGAAATAGAGTCATATATCTATATTACTGCTATTACAATTTAACCTTTCATAGAATGCAAATAGCTTCTTTAAAGTTATGAAGTATGGAGTCTGATATTTGTTGGTATAGAATAGTATACATTTATTAATAGCACTGTCCCTTTCTTCACTCTGGGTCAATAAACTCTGATTATATATCAGATTATATATCAATTATATAGCACTAAGTTCAACATAAGCATTTCATGGTCACTATTACCAATATTAAGTCTATGAGTTCTAATAAGTTAGCAAATGTCCTGCTCACTATACATGTTGTTGAATAATGCCTTTAAATATTATTTATTATTATTATTATTATTATTATTATTATTATTATTTGGTCTTTTTGAGACAGAGACAGGGTCTCCCTGTAGCCTCAGCATCCTGGAACTCACTCTGTAGACCAGGCTGGCCTTGAACTCACAAAGATCCGGCTGCCTCTGCCTTCTGAGTGCTAGGATTAAAGGCGTGTGCCACCACGCCAGGATTAAATATTACTTTGATTGATACTAATTTATTTCCATCAGAAAAGTAGATATGATTCAAGTTAGCCAATGCAATAAATTGAACTTGAACCCTTATGGTTCATAAAATATTTAACATGTTCCAAAATGTCAAAATATTTTTGCCTATTGTTTTTAACAACAATGATTTATGAAGTTATCAGAAAAGAAAAAAAACACATTCCTGGCTTGAAGCATATAAAAAAAAAAAGTAATATTTTAAATTCATGATTTAATACACCCATACTGAATTTCATCAATATTTTCTGTTCCTTCAGTAACAATTGTACTAAAAAGATTTATATTTAATATAATTATTCCTCAAGATAAATTAAAACAGTTAAATTATGGCACTTTGCTTAGAAAGATACAGTTCAATCTGAATTCATACACACACACACACACACACACACACACATGCACAAAATCCTCACGTTTAATGACAACTCTTCAACGCATAGTATAGAATAAATTTTACCATTTAATCCACCAGAATTTCTTATATTTTTTTATTAGGAGCTGTGACAGAGGCTGTGTATAATGGTCCACTAATTTTAGAAGAGATAAGGAGTGGGAGTTATTTCATGTTTAACAAAGAAACATCAGTGATCGTGGGTCCTCTTTTTGGAAGTATGTATGCAACTCTGATTTATGATCTTTTTAATAAGGAATTAGGCTGTACTTCAGGAAACAATCTCTTGAATTACTGTGGAAGACACAAAGTAATATTTTTCCAGAGTTTCCCTTCAAACGAAGAAGTTATTTTAAAGAGGACAAATGATAAATTGCCATAATACTATGAATGACACTTGGCCAAATTATTATGCATTAATTTCAACGAATCGTAAGTATTGAATTTATTGGATATCCTGTAATTGTCCTGGAGGCGAAAACAGAACCTGGCTTGGCGACACACACCTGTAATCCCAGCACTGTGGAAGGGGAGGCAGGAGGGCCAGGCAGTCTGAGTCCTCCTGAAATATTTAGGGAATGTGAGTGCATTCTGGATTCTCATACCATGTGTCAAACATGCAAGCAAAAGAAAAAAAAATAAAGAAAAGCAAACAAATTTCATTCCTATTATAATTTTTGTAATTAAAAATAATTAAATTTAGCCATACATGGTATTGAAAGTCAGGGATCCCTTGGGGCTGGAGAGATGACCTAGCGGTTAAGAGCACCAACTGCTCTTGCAGAGGACTTGGGTTCGATCCCCAGCACCCACATGACAGCTGAGAACAATCTTTGGCTCCAGTTCCAGGAGAATCTGACACCCTCTTCTGACCTCCACGGCATTGAACGACATGGGTGCACAGACATGCATGCAGGCAGTACATTCATACACAAAAAATAAATAAAAAATTAAAAAAGAAAATAAAGCAGTGTAAAAAAAAGAAAAAAAGAAAGAAAGTCAGGGATCCCAGCTAGTTGGACGTTGAGGTACAAGGACTATGAATTACAGAGCAGCATGGACTATGTACAGACACTTCGCTTCCCACTCACCCCACTCTAGTCTCCCCCGAAAGAATCCAAGGCAAGAAGATGTACAGTGATTGCTTCCCATGTGAAAAGCCTCGTTGATGTCTACCATCCCGGAAACCAAAACAACACAGGAGTTAATATAATAACATGCTTCTGTTTTATGTCTGCATGTATCCTGTGATGAATACAGGAAATTTCAACAAGTTGTAGTTTTATGTAAACACAAAAAGGGTGAATTACTAAAAAATATTCTTGAGGCAGAAATCAAAAGAGATATTAAATATTTTACATTTAACTGTACATCTTAAAGATGTACATAAACTGTACATCTTAAAACTCATGCAGGACTAGAAACAGAGTTTTATTGGTTTATATTTCTTTCTTGTATGGTAAGTTCATTTTAGTAAATTTTCAATGAATAAATTTTAAAAGTTGTCATCAGAATTAGTAGACATATGGCTGAATTTATGCCTCATATTTCAGAAATAATGTACCCTCTCATCGTGTCTGTGAGAGTTTGACGCATGGTAACAGATCTATCAATAACTAACCCACCCACTGTATAATGCATTTAATGTGAGACTCATTTGTCTCAACCATATATGAAATGTGTGGAATGGGAGAAATTGCTCAGTGGCTGAAACACTCGACACACAAGTGGGAGGACATGACAGTGGTGTTTATAGGATGAAAAGCAAATATTTTATAATACATAAAAGCAAAACATATTTTTCCATACCAATAAATAATTAGGGTTGCATAGATGTTCCTGGGAATAAATTAAAGTTGATCTCACACTGTGCCCTTTCCAAATGGTATAACCTTAGATAGTAGTGGAGTTGCTTTCTGTTGTTTGTTGGATTTGTTATCAATGTCATTGTTGACTGCAGACTTTAAATGCAGGGATGATTCTAGATTCCATGGCACGTGACCTGGGGCCTATCAGCAACTCATCCACCTTCAATTTCAGAAGGTCAAGTGGGTCCTGCTCATGCCTTTCCTTCTGTCCTATCACCTAAATGCCACTCTCTATTCTAAAAACATGTTATTAATTGGTTCACTTAGATAATCTGGTGTAACTATGTTTTTAGGTTTAAAAGTCATCTAGTTTTCTTAGTTCTCTCTTCAACCTCCCATCTTCTTTGCAATGTAAGGTATTTCATACAGAAGTCCTGGGTGTTCAGCATTGGAAACCTCTGGAAAACTGTCATTTTTCTTATTATTCCAATCAAAATTGTATTTAAAAAAATTTTTAGGTACCTTTGAAGAACATTCTGGACTACAATTAATATATTCTGAAATTAATTTCAGGAAATGAATTTTAAGTTTCATCCATTCGTTTAACTATTAATAGTATTTCTATCATTAAGCTACATATAATGTCTACATATGTAACAATTAAGAACTTGCATCTATGTTCTATAGCTCAAAATGATTCTGTAAAACAATTATAAAATTTTAGGTCATATACAAATACTACATTAATATCATTAATGATGTAAGTTCATTTTAATATTAACATTTCAAACTCAGATATGCACTAGCTGATGAACGTACATACAGGTTGATATGGTGAAAATAACTAATGCCAAATCAGGTTTAGAAGGCATGCAGCAGAGCTTAGGAAACTTTGTTGTGGCAGAAAATAAAGAAGATATTAAAAATAATTTGGTTTTGTCACAAGAACACAGGAAACAACATAAAAGTTATTACTCCAAATCTCAAAATAAATTGGCACTCAGATTGATCTGATTTCAATTTATTTTAAAAAATTTATATAATGAGTTCTTCAGGTTATGAGATACACAAAGAGAGAATGAAGCAAAAATAAATTGGTTCTGTTTAATATAATTGTTTCTTTTAAGGAAAATAACAAAAAAATTCATTTTTTTGTTCTTTATTTGAGAAAGGGTCTCCCTATAGCCCTACCTGGTCTGTAACTCACTATTTATTCATGTATAGACAATATACATACTCCTACATTCAATAGGATATGAAGTTAATGAGAATATCCTACAGAAAGAAATAATAATAAAGTGTGTCTGTAATTAGTATGTTATTTAAGAAATAAACACCAATAAAAGCAAGGATGAGCACAAATAAAGGAAGGGTAGTTACAGATGCCAAGACAGGGTACATAGAACAAGGTGTTCACATCATCAATTTCTTAATTTGGCATCATTATAAAATTCATAAGTAGAAACCGTTCTTCCTTATAGGAAGCTTAAAAGATAGAAATACAGAAAACAATAATACATATTACATATTTAAAAATAGCTGTAAAATTACTATTCAAAGTATGGTTTCGTGGTAAATTAGTGTAAATTATCCAAAAATGTATACTAAGCATAGTGTGAATTGTGATAATTTCTGAGAATTGTGTTAAAATACTATAAAATAATAATTAACTGGGTTCTACACACTTGATGAATTTTGAATATAAGATATAGATATGTGTGGCCTTTGACAAATTACATAGGATTATGCATGTGATATATATATATATATATATATATATATATATGCTATTTATACTATTAATGTGAAAATGTAGGAATGATGAGCCCATATCATTCTAATACATTTGGAAATATATGCGAAAAGAAATGTTTCAAGAAAAGTACTCTCTCAAAAATGACATAAATAGGTAGAAATTCCACATGCCATTCTTACCACAACATTCCCGCAAGGATGAGACTTCCCATGGAGAAAACCAATGCCTAAGTTATTTCCTGGAGAGTTACATAAAACATCCAAGGAAAATGCACAGAAGACAAGGATGTGACTTGCTGACTTTTAGAAAATGAGGTTAGGATCTCCTGAAAGTAAACAAGGCTAGAGGAATATAAGAAATGAAAACCACTAGGCACCGGGAAATAAACTGAGGCAGGGTGACCTTGAGCATGGGTGTCTCTGCACCCCCTAACACACTCAGTCTCTGTAGCAGTTCACTGAGCAGCAGCCTGGCCTCTTCTCTGACAGCAACCTGGACAACCCAGAGTGAATGCAGCCTCTGGCTCTGGAGACAAACGATATCAACAAAAACCAATATTTTATGAAGAACCACCTGAGATCTTAGTAATGGAAGCTGTGCCTTACACCCCACAACTACAAGGGGTGCTACTTGGCCCATACCTTAGAAAAGAAACTTCAGCCTAACTTGGCTTGAGGGTTGCAAAGAAGGTTAAAGAAGCTTCGTTTATCCTGCATGGGAGAAGGCCAAGGAAGATGAAGTTTGTGAAGATCAGGTACCTGGGGTACAAAGTGACCAGGCAGACTGACTCAGAGATGAGTCAGTAAAGCCTGCTGTTCCAAACAACTAACCTGAGATTGCGAACGACATCTTGCCAGCCACTTCTACCTCTCAGCAGGAGATGGAGTTCCTGGACCACCAGGACCACTGGCTGTGCTGTTCAAGTTTGGTTGGCCAAGCCCTGTGGGAAAATTCAGTTAAGGCTAGCATTCTAATGTCCCCTAGTACATGGGTGGGAGTCATAGGACCTCCCTGTCCACGCCCATGGTGTGGGAGGTGGTGAAGCAAGGGTCTAGGATTTGGCCCTGGGAGATGAGTCACACTCGTTATAAAACACGTCATTTTGTTTGACTCCAGGAGACCTATATTTGCTTTATTGGCTTAGTGGCCTTTGGTAACACTCTCTGGATTTCCAGAGACCAACTGTACACTTGCAAGTGTGTTCTCAATACATCTTTCCTATGATTGAACATACAAGCACCCCCTGCTGGATGGTGGGACCCATGGGCAGTGTGGGTTTGGGCACAGCTGCTTGCAAATTGGTTTTACATGAAGGATGCTTGTACCCATAAATTATTACTTATTGCTAAAAAATGAAAAAAAAAACTGAAAGAAAGATGCAGGACAGTTATGGCAGAATGCATGATCTAGGATGGGGTGGGGAGGTGGGGAAGGGAAAGGGAAATATGCCTGAACTGAATTGGAAAATGATGTATGAAACACACAAAGCATCAATAAAAAATGAAAACTAAAAAAATAAAATGCCATTTTTTGAATCAAGCTTTCTCTGTATTTGGATACCTTACAGTGCATCTGTGTGCTGTACTTTCCCATGCATGTTTGTTTGTTTGTAACTTTTCTAAAATTGATCATTTCAGGGCTATTGATTGTAATATGTTAAATCATGTTAGTATAGAAAATAGCAATTCAAGTTTTCTTTCTTTCTTTTCTTTCTTTCTTTCTTTCTTTCTTTCTTTCTTTCTTTCTTTCTTTCTTTCTCTTTCTCTCTTTCTTTCTTTCTTTCTTTCTTTCTTTCTTTCTCTTTCTCTTTCTCTTTCTCTCTTTCTCTCTCTCTCTTTCTTTCTTTCTTTCTTTCTTTCCTTCTTTCTTTCTTTTTTCTTTTCTTTCTTTTTGGAGTTAGCATCTAATTCACTAAATAGACCAGGTTGGCCTCAACCACAAGAGGTCTGCTCTCTTCTGCTTCCCATTCAGTTTCTGGGATTAAAGGCTCAGCATTTCTTTCTTAAGATAGAAAAACATAAATTATAGAAGACTCCTCAGTTTATCTAAATTTAAATAATTTCATTATTATCCTCAAAATTTATCATAAATGTAATGAAAACATTCCTTAGGAAATTCATCTAAATACCTGAAAGTGGTATTAGTTCCTAAAATCTGCACGGTAACACCAAAACTCAAACATCAGCTGGACACTGTGGTGCATGTCTTTAATGCATGTTGGGAGGTAAAGGAAGAAAGATCTCTGTGAGGTCAAGGCCAACTTGGTGTACAGAGTGAGTTCCAGACCAGCTGAGGCTACAGGGAGACCCTGTCTGAAAAAAGGTGGAAAAAAAGAACATTAAAAAAAAATGGGCAGAATGCTTGAATAAACCATTCAGTAAAGAGGAATGACATTGAAAGTAAATATATAAAAAAGTATCAATTTCAATAAAATATCTATCTGTCTATCTATCTATCTATCTATCTATCTATCTATCTATCTATCTATCTATGTCTTTTGTTGTTTTTTGAGAAACTTATAAAAGTGCTTCAATTAAGGCCAGACCTGGTGGGGCAGGATTTAGTCCCAGCACTTGGGAGGTTTGTCTCCTAGCAGCTGTCAGTTGAAAATAGATCTCCAATTTTTACTGGGACTTCTTGCCCAACTTCCACATCAATGCTGGGCTTTCGTTTGTCTTCAGCTTGCTTAAATCTTATGAACACTGTCACATGCTATGTTAGGTCATATTTTCAGCTTCCCTGTTTGTCCAGAAAACAAAGTTTATTTATATTTATTGACCACCTGTCCATGACTTTCTTACAATGATCTCTGAGCCTTATATATTTCAGTTATGGTTTTGTCTCTAGCAGTTTCCTATTTTCTCCATGTTGACCAGGTGTGGGTCTCTGCTATGCTACACAAAGTTACTATGATGGTAGTTGAGAACTGCATTAATCCATGGGTATAATAATATTTTTTAGGATTGAGTTTAGTTCTGTATCTCTTGATCAGAACTGTAATAGTATTGTACTTGCTTGTGTTCTGTGATCTGTCAAGCCGCAGTTTCTCGACCCTGTTAACAATGACAGGTATGAGTTCCATCTTGTAAAGCAGGCCTTAAGGCCGATCATAATGTGGTTGGTTGTTTCCATAACATCCTTGGCACTATTTTTCCAGTGGGTATAATTAGGGGTCACAGTCAACGTTGATGGTTACTTTTCCAGTAGCAAGCATAGCACCTTGCAGCATTTGAAAGATAGCCATTAGGGATGAAATTACGAGGTCATGACCAGTTTGACTTCTCTCTCTTTTTCTTTTTCTACAAATTATATGTGTAGTGTCTTCAGCAATAGGGTGTCAGTGTAAAGTTCTGGTTGGTAAACAAAAGCAATGGCGTTAGCCAGTATTGTTTGAGGGCCTATGGACACCCCTGGTCAAAAACTACAAAGGAGTCCATCCATTCCTGTCACTGAGGTTTTTTTTTTTTTTTATTTGCTAACCCAGGATGTCTCACAGGGCCATTTTCCCCAGTTACATGGTAATTCCGTTCAAACTCTTTTAGAGTAAAAGTCCTGGTTCACTTTAGTTGTAATCTTGATACTCTGGGAATAGGAAACATCAATTGGAAATCATGACAACGGATTGGCTTGCGGATAGGTCTGAGAGGCATTTTGTTGATTTTTGAGTGATATGGGAGGGTTCGGTCCACTCTGGATTATGGTACCCCCTGGTAGAGAGTCCTGACTTGTATAAGAAAGCACACTAAGTGTAGGCCAGAGTAGCAAGCTAGTGAGATGTATTTCTCTTCAGTCTATGCTTTAGTTACAACCTCACATATCCATGCTTACCTGTAGTGAATGAAATTCCGTTTTACTATAGCTAAAGTAACCTTCAACCCTTTTATAGGAAGATTATATTGTTGAATATTTGAAGATGTTACTTGAGGGATATGAAGTAGTGTCCATCCTTTGATGCAAGAAGTGGTGACTGTCAGAGTGTGGGTGACTAATTAGACTCTGAAAGTGCTATCTTTTCTACATTAATGTATGACATTGATCTCATTTCTGATCATTATCTTTCTGTATGTTTTCTAGTAACAGCTAGATGTTTGTATGGTTTTCAGATTTTAAGAACTTAATGTCCATTGCATACAGTTTCATTCTTCATGTAAATAATATAATTAACCGATTTACTTATAAAATAGAGTTTTTAGAGTCAGAAATTTTTAGCTGAATCTCAACTCATTTAAATTAAATTTTTTCACATATCTTAAAACATGATCCTTATAGAGGCTGTCAATAATAATTATCATACAGATCCTGTGAACTAGTTTACTTTGTATATAAAAACTTATGGGCTGGAGAGATGGCCTAGCGGTTAAGAGCGCCGACCGCTCTTACAGAGGACCCGGGTTCGATCCCCAGCACCCACATGGTGGCCGAAAACCGTCTGAAACTCCAATTCCAGGAGAACTCCAGTTCCAGGGGAATCCGAGACCCTCATCTGACCTCCGCGGCATTGCACGACACGGGTGCACAGACCTGCATGCAGACAGTACATTCATACACATACAGAAATAAATAAAATTAAATAAAAAAATTTAAAAAAAAACTTATAAAAATATTGTTAAGCACTACTAAATAAACATAAGTATGAATTTTTTCTAATTAAACAAAATAGTATAATTTGTTTCTTTTTTGAGATTAGTAGCAAGAATTACATGTTAATAATAATGCATAAATAGGGACTGGTGAGATAGCTCAGGTGTTAAGAGCACTGAATATTATTGCAGAAGACCGAGGTTCGAATACTACCACCCACATGGTGTCAAGCAACAATCTGTAACTCCAGTACAAGAAGATCTAATTCCCTCTTCTGTCCTCTATGGGGAATGCATGACACAGGTTCACAAGTGAGCAATAAACGCATGCACATAAAAATAAAATATTTAAAAATAATGCACAGATTATTTCTGCTTTAATTTCACCTAAACTTTGTGAAAATAATGTTCTCATAGTTAACAAGTTTCAATAGTTTGTGATAGCTTTAGGAAAATTTCTTTACTTACGTGGAACAGCATTTATTTAAAAAGAAGAAGACAATTTAATGAGTGAGATTTAACTCCAGTATTTCTTAGACTTAATTGTCTACCTTGATAGTTCTCTCACAATAAATTCATAGGAAAGTTAGCCTCCTTGATCTCTGATGTAAATATATTGTGCTATAAAGAGAATGGTTGTGTAGAGACTGAAAATAGCAGCTGACCTATGAAAGCTATTGTTCTTTTCCTATGAACATCTAACGTGCACCAAAAGATGAAAGCCAGAATGCTTTGCTCTCCCACATGAGCTATATGCCATTCATTTTGATATGAAAAATAAACCTTTCTGTGGTTTCAAACAATGTCTTCTGGGATATGTTCTATGTAAAATATCTTGCAGATGCTTTATTCCTTTAACATTTGCAAAATTTGGACTTCATCCTCAAGAGTCTTCTGTTTTGTTTAGGGCCAGATAGGGTAAATGTTGGTGCAATCTCATTAGCATCAAAAATACCAAGTTGATGAGATAGTAATTCAAAAGCAAACATACATGTTCTTATTACAGGGTTACCTAGAATTTCCTCTGATGTTCAACACATGCAAAGTGTGCTCTGTGATTATGGGTTCAAGTAAGCTTTCCTTTCTCATAAAAAATCACAATTTCTCTCATTTTAATAAAGCTCACATAAAAATAATTTCACACATTCCCTTTATATGTATTAAAATGAAGAATGTTCTCTGGTTTCTGATTTCTAAGGAAAAAAATTGTTTTACTCTGAAGTACACGAAGCACGTTATCTAACTGTTTTCATATGCTAATTAACTACATATTTCTGCAAGTAAGTTTGTATTTTCATTATGCTAATTTTATTAATATTAACTTGTGGAAAGGACAAGAATTACACAGTCTTTTGTGTCAATATGAATATTAGAACAGCCTCTCCTTGATCTTTTTGCCTCCTGTGACCATGTTTTACTTGGCACTAAAAACAAAAAACAAAATAAATCAAATACTTCTCATTTACACTGCTAATTCCACAAATCATCTAAAAAGAAAGTGCAGACAATCCAAGCTGAAATGTGTGACCACTTTGTTTTTGAAGACTGATTTTTCACTTGTATCTGCAGACACATCTTGATGGAAGATAAAGATTTGAAACATTTTAGCTGTTCTGTGTAATGGTAAAGAACCATAAGTCCCTCAATTCTGTCGGTCGCCAGCACAGAAATTGCACATAGCCCCATAATCTCATTTGGAAAAAAAGCAGTAATTTTGTATCTCAATATCTTTAAGCTTAATTGTGAGGAAAACAGCCCTAATTGACAAATCTATGATGTGGGCTCTACACCTAAGGCACAGGGAAATCTATTACTGCACTTTTCAACTTTCTCCATTCAAGCTTCTTCATGGAAGAGATTGTGATTACCCCAGAAAACCACAGCTGGCCAAAGTGCACAGAAAAAGGAAATTCACAGTGCTTATTCCTGAATTGGACACCTATATCAAAACAACCTCCAAAGGCTCAGGGACCCTGGGGAAAGCCGGATAGATAGTAAGAGCCAGAGGTAGCAGACACTGGAGAGTTCTTCATATGAATTCACAGCAGTAGTGACAGCATGCGTAAGGCCCATGCAAGCTCAAGTCAGATAAAATCCCAGCATGGAAGTGGGGAATTGGGGAAGAGGCATCAAACTTACATGAGTTTTCTATTGGCAAATCATAACTACAGGGAGAGGGGGAGTTGTTTTTCTTTAAACCTGTGATGGTAGAGAAGTTACTCAGGGTCAAGTTTGGCAGAACTCTAAAAGGATATTTTGGGAAGCAAACTTGATTCAAGAGGCCTTACTGTATATGACAGAGAAAACTTTATAGAGCCAGGCTGCTATAAGAGCAGTGCAGATGGGAGAAGGGGTACAAAGATAGTTGAAATACATTGTATAAATTTGCAAAAATTCCATTAACATTTAATTTATTAAAAAGAAACATATTAATGTTAATAAAAATTAACCCTTTAATTTAGGAAGTCAAAATTATAGACATTTTAACACTAGAGTGACTGAGAACCCTTATTTGAAACTTTAAATGAGGTAGAATTTGAGAATGATTCTCATTTGTGTCTCACCAGGAGCAGAGCCACTGTCGAGGAAAGCCCACTGTCCTCATACCTCACAGACCTCACCAGCAGATCTCTACCTATCTGCAACTGAATGAACAATTTCCAACATGCTAGAAATGTCTAATACTATGGCCTCTTGGTATATGCTGATCCATATCTGTACACAGCAACAACTGTGTTTAGAAGTATAGTCCTCAACAAAGCAGATGCCACAAACTCAGAAAGCAATCAGGACAGAAGCTTCCTGAAATGAACTCTCAAACGAATTTGAATGCCAAACCATGGAAATATCAATGCTTCCATTGTCTAGCATGGTACATGAAAACGTAAGTTTGTTTTTCTTTTCTCAAAGTTTAAAGCAGAATCCACAAATAATTTATAAATTTCTGACCAAGAAAATCCTCTATTCCACAGCAACGATAAGAAAGTAAACACTAGATCCCTAAAAATAAAAAAAGTAAATGGAATAAGTAAAGCAACTGAAGAGCATAAGTGCACTTTACAGAGCAATAGAGTCAATCTCCCAGCTTAGAGCCCACCACAGAGTTTGTGATTGTTTAACTGGAGAATTCTTTGATAATTTACTATAATTTGGATGGCAATTCAGAGCATTTAGATAAATATATAGATATAAATATTATAATTCTTTTACTTATTTTTTATTTTCTCTTCATAAAAAAACAAGAGCAATACAGAATGACAATAACAAAAGAAAGAGAAGAAAAAGGGGGGATTTCCACTTCTCTTTGGGTGAAATGAGTCGATCTATAGGGCTTGGTACATAATTTTTTTTTTCTCTTTCCTCCCTTTTTTGTTTCTTCTCTTTCAAGGGTACTAGAAGGATAAGTATGTATTAGCTGATCCAGGAAGCCTTGAGTTCTCAGCTGAGAAAAAAATCTGGTTATTTACACTGTACAAACACTGAAGAAAAGCACCCAAAGTTCACAGTACATTACAATGTATTTACTTTAACAATATATTCCTTTATATAAGGTTTGTAGACCATTGGCATGTTGATATGTGACAAAGCTCTCAAAGTTTGTCACCAATCGTGATAGCAAGAATTCTTTCAAGTACTGTCAGTTAAATAATCACAGGTCACCCTTTGAGTTTTAAGTACATACAAGGTTTTAAATAAAAAAAAAATGAATTCTACAGTGGAAAGTCTTGAGGCAATACTTATTAGTTCATTAACATATATACTTCCATGGACATGTTTGTCATAATTATCCACAAAAATCAAACACTTGGCCCAATGACACATTCAACAAGCTCTGCAGTCCAGAAATGCTTGTCTTACTGTCTACTTCTTGGCTGGTTCCCCTGGTTCAACTTTGTGCTTTTTAGAAGCATGCTCACCTTTTTCATTATCTGATTCCACTGTCTCCTCCCCTTCCGGTGGAAGCCTGGCTTTCTTAGCGTTTTGTGGGGGCATCATCACCATTGTCCTTATATATGTTGGACCATTTTATTGCCATGTCCAGCTCTTGAGGCAGCGGTTTCTTCTCAGTAGTGTAGGTCTCTGGAGGTGGCACGTAGTTGGACTCCCAGATTTTGAATTCCTTTGGAGGCAAAGAAGAATCCAGTCTCAGAGACTACGATAAGGCTGACCCCTCCAGGAGGCTGCAGCAGACACTGTCTTGGAGGCAGCACTGCAGGCACTTCGGTGTCAAAGGGCAGGGGTGCCAGGGAGCACCCACGTGCCTCTCCCAGTAGATCTGCTTGTTGAGCGTCATGTTCAGGAACAGCTCATCCGGGCCTGGCAGCTGCTTCTCCGCCGGCTTCCTGAGGCCACCAGAGGATGGCGCTGGACCCATGGACCTGCACCACATCTCTTCCGGCTCGCTGGTCTCGTCCTCACCCATGAGTGGGAGCTACTGTTCCAGTAGGCTGCGAAGTAGCTCAACGGGTCCTTCTCCTCAGCTAGGAGCAGTGGTGGTTTGAATAAGAGTGTCCCCCATAGGCTTTAAATTCAGACATTTTGTCTCCAGTTGGTGGCACTGTTTTTGGAGGTCTTAGAAGGTGTGGCCGTGCTGAAGGAAGTATGTCATTAGGGGTGGGTTTAGAGACTTTAACAAGCCTTGTGGTCTTCAGTCTCTCTCTCTGCTTCCTATGCTCATTGAGAGATGTAACCCTCAGCTTGCTGCTCCAGCCCCACCCACCATGCCTCCCATCACAATGGACTCGTTTCCCTGGAACCAACAATAGAAAGCTCAAATAAACTCTTCCTTTTATAAGTTCCCTTGTTCTTGGTGGTTTATCACAGCAACAGGAAAGTGAGTAATACAAGCACATTTACTATAATCACACAAAATCCCAGTACAGTCATTAATACACATTAATCACAATGAAATGATGCATAATTACATGCATAAATATTGTCATGTTTAAAAACACATGCTTACTGTGATTAGAATGGGATTAAATGAATAACAACTTCAGTGTAAAAACAGATTGAAAGATGAAGGCTAGCCTTGGTGTCATAGCCAATTGAAGGCTACCCTGGAGTACATAAGACCAAATTTTTAAAAAGTACATAAGTTTAAAAATCAAGAGGGTTGAGAGATGGCACAGTGGTTAACAGCACTGGCTGTTCTTGCTGAGGACCCGAGTTCAGTTCATAGCAACTGCATGGTGGCTAACAACCATTACTAACTCCTGTACCAGGGGATGTGACACCCTCTTCTGATCGCTGTGGGAATTGCATGACATGGGTGCATGTATATTCAAGCAGAAAATGCATTCATACATGTAAAATAAAAATAACAAATGAAATATTAAAAAATAATCCTATTGCAAGGTGGGCTGTGAATGAGGGAATGTGAATTTTTAGGGTGTGTCTTATGTGATAAAAACAAATCCCTGTGAATAAAATGAAAACTCTTTTAGCTTCTGGTATGAAATTAGTAAATGCTTAGTTTTCTCCCGTGTTAAAAATGCCGCTTACTTTCAGTATGGATAGCTCTTCCTTTTGTCTTTCTAAATCTCATTAAGTTTGGTGGACATGGGTTTTCTTATGTGTACTCTCTAATGTGGTGATTTACTTTGGGCAAGACTAAGTAAGATTCATTTATCAGGAGAGATATTAGGTATTAGCAAAAATAACTTCAAAGGCACATGTAAATATGTCTACAGGTAAAAATTTAACTTTAAATGTTTTTCATCCTTTTCTTTGAAATAGTGGAAATGATTCTCTCCCTTAAATCTATTCTGTAAGGAAGATTTTTATTGTCTATCCTGAAAATTTACAATTTAGAAGATGTGTAGATTGGCCCCTGAGGAAATGCTTTTCTCTGCAATTACCCTTGTTTATCATCCCTTTGATTTTATTTAACACATTATCTGACAACAAGAAAAGATCCATGGTCTTAATCTTGCTGATCCTCCTGTGTCCATTAAGGAAATGCCTAATTTGACAAATTAGTCTTCTGCTTTGCCCTAAAACCAGAAAACTCATTTTTCCTCAAACAAATCAATGAAACTGGTTTAGAGAATCTATTTTTGTTGTGTGTTGTCTTGTTGTTTTTTTTTTTTTTTTTGAAGGAGGATATTGTAAATAAAGACAGGAAAAAAAATAAAACAGCCCTTAAAAGTCACACTATGTAACCATGTATATCCAAAGTAATTATTTCTGAACATACTGAGAATTTATTTCATTTCTCTCTCTCTTGCTTTTCTCTCTCTCTCTCTCCCTCTCTCTCTCTCTCTCTCGTTTAGATGCTCATGTTCAGATGCAAGCTACTGATGAAGATATTCTCCCCACCTTCTTTCATACCTTAATGAATCACTTTGAGTCTTTCCTTAAGAAGGAATGTGAGGAGCATGTATTTTACTGATACACATCAGTGATAAATAAGAACTTATATGGCAAGGCTAATCTTTCCTGAATATTAAAAACAAACAAACAAAAAAAAAACAAAAAAACAGAGAACAGACCTAATTCTAAAATGAGGCACTGTAATTACCTGGAGTGTTATGGAGATTAAGAATGGAAATTAGGGGGCTAGAGAGATGGCTCAGCAGTTAAGTGTACTGGATCTTGTGCAGAAGACCTGGGTTCAGTTCCTAGTACCCACATGGCAGTTAGCAATGTTCTGTAAGTCTGCTTCAAGGGGATTGAACATCCACATCTGACTTCCACAGGCAGTACATGCATATGATGCAATTACATACGTGTAGGCAAAACACAGTTACATGAAATAAAATATAAAGAATGGAAACCATTTAATGGTGAAAAACAGCTGTCTGTATTAAATTATTGTTTTAATTACATGCTTATCTACAAAAGGAACAAATCCCAAGGAAAAGTATAAATGAGTATGAGTGTCTCCTGTGGAAGTACATCTTGATCTGTATGATCATTTTCTTTCCATTTCCTCTCAAATGAAAATACTTACAAAAAAATTAATCATTTTCGTTTGAATTTCGTGATTGCACTCTACAAAAAATGTCAAATGATTTCTTATTTTCTCATTTAATTTTCTGAGGTCACTGTTGCCTCACCGCAAAGTCTTGGCCAGTCTACTCACTTCTGATCAACAACTGAGATTATGCTGAACAACCATGGAGTGAAATATTATGATGATGGGCAGAAAGGATGCTTCCTGCTAGTGCTTAGCTTTTCACTTGTCACTATACTGTATCTCTGTGAATGCTGATCACATACACAGGATCCCCAAGACTATCACTTTGATCTGTTTCACACAAAACTCCTCATGTAATATGCTTTGATGCACTTCATATTCCCAAATGATCTGGCTCCATTACTAACCATTTAATAATATGTCTATAAATTTTCATTTTTCAGGTCATTGTTTGGGCTTTATTTTCCCAGTGGCCTACAAAGGGAGAAAGGAATGAATTTAAGAATATTTATACCTTATGTATTTATTTCTGACATTTAGCCTGGTTGGTATATATAGCAGTTGCATTTTAAACATGAAAAAGTTAAAATTTATGTTTTAAGAGCAAAAACATTTCAAACGAAATTGTATACAATAAATATTGATTGTGTTTAGTTTAAAATTTTTGCATTTTGTTGATAGTAGGACTCCCTGTCTGTATTCCAGGGTAATTGTTAAGCTGACAACTGCAGCTGCAGAGGGAAGTGACATGGTTCATTCTTTTTCCAATTCTATGAAAATCATATGATAAAGCTAATTGAAATATTGTCTTTTCAGCTTCATGAGTTTCAGAGATTGTACATCTCAAAACAAACTTGTAATAAATATACATTATGATCTTTAATCACGAAAATAAGTATGTTTTGTAAAACTATAGTAACATCTCAATATAAACATACACAGAAACCATAAATTTTTTGAAGGTAAAATATTTATTTCTGTTTATCAAATATTATATCTTATATATGTATTTTTCCAAAAATATAAGCAAAATGAAATATTATTCCTCAAACAATCTAAATCCTCTTAATATGTTTAATATAGTGGTTTTCAGCAGTGTCATATATGCTCATTCTCATTATATATCCTATTCAGTCAAGGTGATTCAGTCAGCATAACAGAATCTTGTGTTTAATACTCAACACTGCTCAAAAAGTTCAGTCTCTTGTGAGACTCAAAGCGATCTCCTAACTGCAAGCCCCTATAAAATCAAAAGCAAATTGCAAACTTCCAACATGTGGTAAAAATACACATTCCCATCATAAAAGGGAGTGATAGAGACTTATTGAAGAAATACCAGACCAAAGCATGACTAAAAACCAGCAAAGAAACACCAAATCCAGTAGCTCCATGTCCAAAGTCTGGGACTTTAGCTCCAAATACCTAGGATGGTTCAGGATATCAGCTTTGATGCATGAAACACACCTCTTTCTCTTGGGCTGGTTCTCCTGTCTATAAGCAGCTCTCTTTGGCAGATATCTCACATTTCTGCCATCTGAACATCTTAGTTATCCATTGCCAACCAACCTTCGCTTTCAAAATTTGACAATCCTATCAGGATCTCTTGGCCTGTTGAGGCTTTCTTTATGCAAGCAATCCCTTACTACATGCTTCCTAGAGTCTGTGGCTTTCTAAAACCACAGAAGAAATCTGATGACACCCTTATCTTTCTATGCCTCTAAAACTAGAACCTTGTAAACTACACTGCCAAGTTCAGCTGAAAGCATGGAATGGAAACTCCTTCATCTTTCAAAGGGAGCTTATCTGGGTGGGGTCTTGCATTGAGGGTACTCTTTCCACTGTTCAAGTACAAATCTGGAGGCCTCTCCTCGATAGCTCTATCTCCTTATCAAAGAGAGCCTGTCCTTTAGGACAAGCTTTGGGTCCAACAATATTGAGGTTTCTAAAGCTCTTTCTCCCTCTAAACTCTAATTCTACATTTCATTCGGTCCCACTTGCTCTTTTTCAGCACCAGAATATTTATCATTAGTAATCACACCATTGACTCAGTGTTAGATTGTGTTGAAATTTCTTCCACCAAAGAAATTAGTTCATTACTTTAGAAGTCAGCTAAAGGCAAGCTATTAGTCTGTGAGCAGAGGGCAGCCTTATGCTTTGTCAAAATGTTTAGGTGGCTGTTTATGTCCTGATTTCTTTCTAGATCCACCTCACCCTCAGCACTATTTCCTTCCAGAATCTTCCTAGCATGACCTCCCATTAAACTGTTTATAGCATTTCAACTGCTCTCTAGTCCAAACTTCTAACATCTTCCACATTTCTCAAAAAACCCTGATATGGCCAGGTTCTTCACAGCAGTGCCCCATTCTTAGCACCGAATTATTCTGCAATCAATATTTTTCTGCTGCTGTCATAAAACGCACTGACCGAGGCAACATATAGAAGGAGCAGGTCATGGGCTGGAGAGATAGCCTAGCGGTTAAGATCTCCGACTGCTCTTGCAGAGGACCCGGGTTCGATCCCCAGCACCCACATGGCGGCTGAGAACCAACCGTCTGTAACTACAATTCCAGGAGAACTCCAGTTCCAGGGGAATCCGACACCCTCTTCTGACCTCCGCAGCATTGCACGACAGGGGTGCACCAACCCACATGCAGACAATACATTCATACACATATGGAAATAAATTTAAAAAGTTTTAAAAAAGAAGGAGCAGGTCATTTGCTTCAGGGTTCCAGAGTGCCAGAGGTCATAATGGTGGGGGAGGCATGTCAGCATAAGGCCCAGAAGGCATGATGAAATCACAAAGTCCCCCCCCCCCAGATACATGGCCACGGTGGTTCTTAATTTTTTCATGACGTTCCCACAACAGCATCAGGAACTGGGAGGGGATGGAGGGGGCTAATGTCAAAATAATTGGAGCCAGTGGGGAATATTTTCATTCAAACCACCATCGGGTGCGTACTTTTCATGTGCTGAGGCCCCGGGATGAGTAGAAAGGAGTAAAGAAGGAAACCAGATGAGAGAAAGCATCCCCTTCTCTCTGACTCATGGTATATTGATGTAAGAAGATGCTTTCTTTTTTATTAATATGTCAATACTTTTATTTTTTATTTTTTTATTTTTTTATTGATGCTTTGTGTATTTCATACATCATTTTCCAATTCAATTCATGCATATTTCCCCTTCCCTTCTCCCCACCCCACCCCACCCCATCCCAGACCATGCATTCTGCCATAACTATCCTGCATCTTTCTCTCAGTTTTTTTTTTCATTTTTTAGCAATAAGTGATAATTTATGAGTACAACCATCCTTCATGTAAAACCAATTTGCAAGCAGTTGTGCCCAAACCCACACAGCCCAAAAACCACCACAGCCCCTCTGGTCCCTCCATCCTCGATAGGGGGGGGCTTGTTATGTTCAATCAAGTTGATCAAATGAGTGTCGGTATATTGCTGTTTTCACATTCACCCAATCGACCTTACATTCTACCATGCCTTCTTCCCCAGATTGTTCCCTAGGTTAGAAAAGGGGACAGGTGGTAAGAAGCAAAACACGTCTACTTCTCTGGAGCTGTTGTCTTCGGACTCTGGTCAATTATGTCTAGTTTCCTTTCATGGGCTTACAAGTTTTCAGGTAACTTCGATCCTACAATGAAGACAAGCATTAGATATAGTGTTTTAAACAGTGCTAATAGCTATGTATGTTACTTTGGTGGTAGAACAGAGCTTGGATGTATGTTAATCCATTGAATAATTTCTTTCTGTGAATTGACGGTCTTACTGTGGTTATACATTTCCTGATTCATTATAAGGTGTACTGCTGTGGCATCAGCCATGGGTTATTCCTCCAGAGAACCAAAGCCATTAGATGTAGATATACAGGCATAGGGTGCCTCGCTACACAGTATTTCCAGCAAGTGAGGTGTAGCTTGCTGATGATGGCGGGAGTCTTTCTGACTCAAGGAGACATATTTGTTTATGGTTTAGTGCTTTGGTTACACTCTCTGTATTCCAGAGACCATCTGTATTGCAATAGAGACTTCAGGGAAGGAATTAGAGATGGCCGAGAACATCTTTAGAAGTGTTCAACATCGTAATAATTAAGGAAATGCAAATTAAAACCATTGAGATATCACTTACTCAATAAGACTGGCTAGGATCAGGAATATGATGATACCAAGTCGGGAATGTTGTGGGAAGGGGACATCATCATTGCTGTGGGAATGTAACTGTCACAGCCACTATGAAAGCAGTGTGGAGAGCCCTTAGAAGACATCAAAATTAGCCTGCCATTGACCAGTATACCACTCTAGGTATTCCTACAAGACACATCTTCGCAGAGATCATGCACGGCTCTGTTTATTGCACTCTTTTCACAATAGCAAAGAGACAACCCAAATTCCCTCAAACAGATGTACTGGAAAACAAAAAATGTTCATCATACAAAAGAGTTCTATGCGGAAAAAAAGGGACAAATCATGAACTTGCAAGTAAATGGATGGAGCTAGAAGACATTGTGTTAAGTGAAATAACACGTCCAGAAAACGACAAAGGTAGTCCTCATATGGGATGCTAGTGCCAATACCAGATTAAATATTTCTCATGGAGAGGTATGCATATTAAAAGAACAACAACAGAAAGACTGCATCAGAAACTGACTGAATGGGAATTGGGGGGAGGGAGGGGGGGGAGAGGGAACGGGTGTATGTTCATTAAGCCTATTTAATTGCGTGGTTTAACAAGTATCCAGTTTGCCAGCACTGTCTAAGGTTACTGGTGTTTTAGGATCTTAGTAAAAGTAATTTTGTATATTAAGAAATTGGTCTTACAAGGCTTGATAAAACGTAATGCATCTGAGTTAAATGGAGATATAAATTGTGTTTCCATGTTTGTTCTACCTAAAATCTGTATAACAATATTTGGATTGGCAATACAAAGGTTCTCTATAATTTTCTGTTGTCCATATCAATTAGCATTCTGATGATTTAACGAAAAAATTAGTTGCTTCCCAAGTAATCAATACAGTTCAACCACAACAGCATGGGGTGAATTGATGGGAAATCTGTGCCTGATTCACCCTATAGTTTATATTAAACAATGCCTTCTGTAGGTCATGGTCAAAAAAACAAAACCTAAAAAAAGGGGGGGGATACATAGATATGAAAACTTTTGTCAAAAACTTGCAAATTCAAATCAAAACTAACTATGGGAAAGAATTGTATGTTCAACAGGTCAAAATGTCACCAATAATGGCTGAGAAAGAAAGACAGCTTTGCAACCAGAAAGTGCCAACATAAAGGTGGGCCAGTCGAACATTGATAAGGAAGAAGAGACAAGAACTAAGACCGCAGCTTGCTTAAACAACATTCAAACCCCTCTGTTGTGATCCTACTTGTAACAACNGCCGGGCGTGGTGGCGCACACCTTTAATCTTAGCACTCAGAAGGCAGAGGCAGGTGGATCTTTGTGACTTCAAGGCCATCCTGGTCTACAGAGTGAGTTCCACGCTAGCCAGAGCGACAGGGAGACCCTGTCTTGAAAAGACCAAAAAAAAATTTTTTTTTCTTTTTTTATTTTATGTGTACAAGTGTATTGCTTGCATGGTGGTAGGTGCACCCATGTACAATACCCACAGAGATCAGAAGAAGGCATTGAATCCTCTGGAACTAGAGTTATGGATGGTTGTTAGCTGCCATGTGGGTGTTGGGATTCAAACCTGGGTTCTCTGCAAGAACAGTCAGTCTTTTTAATCACTGATCCATCTCTCCAGTCCCTTCTGCTGTTTTCTTGGAGCTGGAGTTACAGGCAGTTATAACCCACCCCAACACACATATACACCCCACTATGTGGGTCCCGGGAACAACTCAGGAAGAGCAGCAGATGCTCTTAACCGAGCTTCTTTCCAGCCTCACTTCTGCTGTTTGCCTGGAGAGCTACCCTTGAAATTGACTAAATGTGTCTGAGTGTGCAAGTTAATACCCTGCTACATATTCATCTGAAGAGCTACTTTCCACACCCAGACTCTGGGCCTCACGTTCATTAATGCTTATTTTATTTATTTTTTTGGTCTTTTCCAGACAGGGTCTCCCTGTAGCCCCAGCTGGCCTGGAACTCACTCTGTAGACCAGGCTGGCCTTGAACTCACGAAGATCCGCCTGCCTCTGCCTCCCAAGTGCTAGGATTAAAAACGTGCACCACCATGCCTGGCTCAATGCTTATTTCTGTTACTTACCCAGAGAAAATAATGCCTTGGTCAGGGAGAACACCAAGATGCCCCATAGCTAATGGCTTCCTTTCAAGTTCAACACACTTTAATGAAATCTGGCACCACCTGGTAGTAATCTTAAGGTCTTCTGAATAAATCCCAACTTTGTGCAAATTTTATCTTGAGAGAGAATCCTTCCATCAAAAAAGATTAACTGCGGGGGTTGGATAGATGGCCTAGCAGTTAAGAGCACCGACCGCTCTTACAGAGGACCCGGGTTCGATCCCCAGCACCCACATGGCGGCCGAGAACCGTCTGAAACTCCAATTCCAGAACTCCAGTTCCAGGGGAATCCGACGCCCTCTTCTGACTTCTGCGGCATTGCATGACACAGGTATACAAACTTGCATGCAGACAGTACATTTATACATATACAAAAATAAATAAAATAAAAAAATTTTTTAAATTAACTGCAAATCAAACCCAAAGCAGTTTTGTTTATTTTTTTTTTAATCATCTTCTTTCAATCTCTAGTACCTTAACAAAAAAAGTCTTCTTTTTTTCAAACAAGGATTTTTATTTTATTTATTTTTTATTTTTATTTATTTTTTTTATTATTATTTATTTTTGTATGTGTATGAATGTATTGTCTGCATGCAGGTCTGTGCACCCATGTCGTGCAATGCCGCGGAGGTCAGAAGAGGGTGTCGGATTCCCCTGGAACTGGAGTTCTCCTGGAATTGGAGTTAAAGACGGTTCTCAACCGCCATGTGGGTGCTGGGGATCGAACCCGGGTCCTCTGCAAGAGCGTCGGTGCTCTTAACCGCTAGGCTATCTCTCCAGCCCCATCACCATTTATTTTTTTTAATATTTTATTTATTTATTTATTTATTTATTTATTTATTTATTTATTATTTATGTGTATGAATGTACTGTCTGCATGTAGGTCTGTGCACCCGTGTCGTGCAATGCCGTGGAGGTCAGAAGAGGGTCTCGGATTCCCCTGGAACTGGAATTCTCCTGGAATTGGAGTTACAGACAGTTCTCAGCCACCATGTGGGTGCTGGGGATCGAACCCGGGTTCTCTGTAATAGCAGCCGGCATTCTTAACAGCTAGGCCATTTCTCCAGACCTGAAGTTCACCATTTCAATCAGTACTTTGACCCAGTCTTTTTGTTGTTGTTGATGTTGTTGTTGTAATTCTTTCCAATATGCGTATAGGTATTCCACATATATCATAGGTTTTAGCATCTTCGGCTTATAATTTTTTTTTTTATTAGGCTGAAAGATGTCATGTTTGAAGGCTCCTCCTTGGCAAGCCCAAACCACCACCAGTGTCCTTGGGCTACACACTGGGGTTTTCCTTTCCCATGGTCACCAAATGAGGACCAGTAAACACCGCATCCTCTCTTGATCTTCCTGTACTGGTATGCATGATACAGCCTGTGTAGTCCAACAATGGTAGACTATATTCTGAAGAGGTTGAAACCCCACTAGTAGCTCAGTCCACAAATTGGATGTCTCAGCAGTCCCCATCTGGCACTGAAGAGGTTTGGAGGATTCTTGGAGAGACATTAGTCTTCAGTCCATATTGGAAACTTGAACAGCTGTGTCTCATATCTTTGAAGGATGGCAAAACCAGTGGCAGCCACAGGGTAGCTGCACTTGCCAGTAAGACAGGCAAAACAAATGTGCTCTTCTTTCTTTATTTTTTTAAATTTTTGTCTTTTTAGTAAGATCTCAAGTTTTGTACCTGGAGTACAATTTCTCAGGCCTTAATATTTATTTATTTATTTCTGGTTATACTTTCCTGTTGGATGTTTAAGGCCATACAGTTAGCCCAGATTAACCAACGTTTGACTTTTCAAGGTCACTTGAAGATCTAGGATCTGGTCCTCAAGGGCCAATCAGGTTTTTTTTTGGGGGGGGAGGAGGGAGCCCCTGGTTACTTTTGGGTTTTCAATAACCACTCCCATCCAATCAAGGACAAAATCAGGTCTTGCTAGACAGAGCAGGCTTCCCTTTTTTTGAAGCATGAGCAGACTTTCCTCTTTATAGACTGGACACTGGCTGATGTCCCATTAGTGGATCTTCAAGACCTCCCTGCACAAGAAGACTGGTGACTCACATTTGCAGGTCATTTCAAGAGATACACTCATGCATAATCCTCTGGGACTTAGTTGTCCTCTGAGGGCAAAGAACAAAGTTTTCCCTGAAGACCCTCAACCAAATTAGTATGAGCATTAAGTATGGTAGTTAAACATCTAGGAAGGCTAAGTTACACCAGCCTGATACTTTTAACTACTGTGTAATATTTTAGAAAAGAATATTTAATGTGAAGTTACACATAATATCTGTCATTCATGGAGAAGATTGTTTAGTCTGGAAGAACAATCTAGTTGTGGCACAATTTCCATTTTATTCCATTATTATAAAATTAAATGATTTCCAATAGATTCTACTAAATCTATTATGTTTTATTTATGATAACAGTTCTGGAAACATGTCTTTTGTCTTTTTAGTAAGATCTCAAGGTTCATTTTGCCAAATGAGTTCACTAGATAAGAATTTCCCTTTATTCTGTATAATACCTATAATTCCCAGGATATCTGCCATCCCAGATATAATTTAAAAAATCAGTCACAGTTTTGTTCAACCCTTTTCTTTTTACTAATCAATTACTCAGGAAAAGTTGAGTACTTGGAAATAAGTTACATGGATTGATATGGGGAGTAGACTGATAATCTGAGAAAATAACTGCTCCATTTCAACCTTCCTGAGGACACCTTGGATTCAGTGTTGGATAACCATATGACCCATTTAACCTTACCACACTTTCTTTTCTAAGCACTCATCAAAAGCCTCTGAGTCAAAAAGGCGACCGTAGCTGCAATGGTTATACAAAGCTTGAAATCATGAGGCTATTTTGAAAAGGTTTAATTTGAAGTTTTTATATTTTTTTAATATTTACTATTTTTTCCTTTGGCCAACTTAAAGTTTTGTCAGTTCACTGACAAAACTTTGTAACTTTTTGGATGTATCATTAATACTTTTCTTTTCCTTTAAAATATTTCTACTTTCACCAGGTGCGATGGTGCACACCTTTAATCCTAGCACTCAACATTCTGGGAGGCAGGGACAGGCAAATCTCTGTTAGTTCAAGGCCAGCCTGGTCTACATAGCAAACTCTAGGCCAGCTGAGACTAAAGGGAGACACTGTCTCAAAAAGAACAAAACCAATATTTCTACTTTTTTATGTAAATATTTGATAATATAAACTTTCTAATTAGTAAAGAGTTGGGTATAACCCAAAGTCTTTGATATTTTGGTTTTAAACTTTTCATTTTTCAAACGCTTTTTTTAAAAATTTCCTTTCATGAACCATTAGTCAAAAGCCTGTTTTTTAAAAAAAATTTTTCTTTTTAATTTTATGTATTTTTTATGTGTATGAATGTACTGTCTGCATGTAGGTCTGTGCACCTGCGTCGTGCAATGCCACGGAGGTCAGAAAATGGCGTCAGATTCCCCTGGAACTGGAGTTAAAGAAGGTTTTCAGCAACCAAGTGGGTACTGGGAATCAAACCCGGGTCCTCTGCAAGAGCAGTCGGCACTCTTAACCACTAGGCCATCTCTCCAGCCCAGAAAAGCCTGATAATTTATTTCTCCGTATTTCTATAGCTTCCAGAGTTACTCTTTTTGTTAATTTCTAAATTTATTTTGATCAAAGAAGGTACATGACTAATTTTAACTTTGTAGCATTGTAATATGATGTAACATGATGTATGTTCTGTCATGGAAACTGTACATTTCCATTTTCACTTCATACATGGATATTTTCATGTCCAAGATTTTTCTTTTCTTCTCTTAATATGTCTCACGTTGTTGAATTTTCAGTGTACCTAACTTATTTTGATTTCATTGGCGTATCTGTTTTATTTTTAGTTTTTTATTGTTTGAAATGAACTTAATTCAAGAATTGCATACAATGAATTTGATTGTGTTCAGAACTCCTTTCCATCCTCACCCTCCTCTACCTCCCCAACACAATGTTAAATGTCTTCTATCAGTATTGAAAGTCCCATCCATTTTACATAAAAGCTTTGAGTTGGGGTCTCATTAGATAGACAGTGATCCTTAATACTTACACAGACGTGCACCAAAACCATGCCCCACTTCCTTTCTTCTGTACATGGTTTCAGTTGAGAATATGCCCAAGGTTCTTAAGATGGAATTTTCCCTCTTAATTTCTGCTTCTCTTTTTTTTTTTTTTTTATTGATGCTTTGTGTATTTCATACATCATTTTCCAATTCAGTTCAGGCATATATCCCCTTCCCTTCCCCCCACCCCACCCCTACCCATCCTAGATCATGCATTCTGCCATAAGTTTTCTGCATCTTTCTCTGCTTTTTTTTTGTTTTGTTTTGTTTTCATTTTTT